>OY856412.1:212434243-212984243 GCA_963693085.1 Alisma plantago-aquatica | reverse complement strand
TTGTACTTAGTTTGAGAACAACCTTTTCCACAATATATTGATAATCTAGTACATCATTTTTAGTGCGAGAATGTAACTAAATAAGTTGTACCGATAATAAGTAGATGGAGAGGCTTGATCTTGTTGACCTAAGGGTTATATATTGTCCATATTTTGATAATGACTTAACCATTCCATTCCTATGTATCTAATATGTTTGTTCAAGATTGATTTCAGGCTTTAGGTACTTGAAAAGGATCAAATTAAACAAGCCCTTGCTTGTCAAAATGTAAGTCAAATGCAATGCAAGTGTACCTTTTGGAAAATCACTCCAAACTACCTTAGAAGTTTTTTCTAATCACTTGTATTGATGATATGACTTGTAACTAAGATGGGAAAAATATGAGGGACACTTTATACCAAGGTTTAATCACTCAAAAGTCAACTTGGAAAATTTGTCACAGGTTGTTCATTGGTCGAGTTGGAAACTCGATCGATCCTATGATGGATTTTTTGAAGATGACCCATCGATCGAGTTGTACACTCACAGAACTTGACCGGCCGACTGGCTGAGCAAATCTAAATTTAGCTCATAGGTTGAGTTTCCCAAAACAAACTCGACCGATAGTTTGAAAATTGGCCTTGTCTTTTAGTTGATCGGCCGAGTTACCTTTATTGAAATTCGACCAAATGTACTGTACGGAAAACATAGAAAAAAGTGATTATAATCGTTTGTCAGTTATTTTGGGTAAAAATAGATCTAATGCATTGTAGATAATGGCTATTTTTCAACCCTAAGTGATCCCCAACTCAAGGGAGAACCCCCAGCTATAAATAGGACCCCTTGAAGTTTATTCCAAGTTTGCTCATTGAAGCTATTCTAATTCCTTGCTATAGTTGAGTGTTCTACAACTCCTTGATCCCCTTTCTCTCTCTAGTTTACACTTCATTTCATGATTATGAGTGAGTTATGCCTTTTGTAATAGAGCTCCACCCTTTTGCAATCTTCTCCTACTTCCCTATCTCCTTTCTACATGAAGAAAAAGTGAAGCAAGCTTCCTCAAGTGAAGAAGGGGTTGTAGATGGTCCTCCTCAAGGTTGATGAAGAGGTGGTGATCTTCTCCAGGTGAAGGAGAAGGCAAAGGCGGAATATCCAAGAAGAGTGGCAAAGTCCTTTAAGGTGTAAGACTTGTGCTTGAGTGGGTAAGACCTTGGTAAAGGATGAAGACTCTTGAAAAGTGGGTAAGTCCTTGGTAAGGTGGATACTCTTGGTGCTTGGATGATTAAGTCCTTTTTGGTCTTGTGTTGTGACTCATATTTGGTGAAAATATAGAGAAAAGCACTTGCAAAGTCCTAGAGGTTGACCTCTCTAGGTAGTGGACTGACTCTCTCCTAGTTTGGAGAGTGGAACCACTCTACATCGCCTTGTCAAGTACTTGCTATCAATCTCTCTCATCCTTGCTATGCTTGTTAGATAGGATTTCAAATTTCCTTGAGCTATTGGTTCCAATTTGATATAATTTGAAGGTCTAATCTATTTTGTGAGAATTTTGTAGCTCTATTCACCCCCTCTATAGCCCTTAGATCCAACAAGTAGTATCAGAGCTAAGGATCTTCTCCAAAAATCTCTCACGAGATGAGAAGATGGGTGATAACCTACTTGGTTCTCTCAACCTCGAGGGAGTCTTCTCCATACATCCTCTGGTCTTTGATGGCACCAACTTCCTCTATTGGAATAGATGTATGCAGTTATACATTCAAGGGATGAACTTTGACATGTGGAAGGTGATGGTCACACCTTACAAGGAACCAACCAGAGTTGTTGCAACATGGAGTGAAGTTGCACTCAAAGAAGCCCAACTCAATGTCAAATCCATAAGCATCCTCTATGCAGCCCTCACCCCAATGGAGTTCAACTGAATCTCATCTTGGGACACCGCCTATGATATTTAGGACAAATTGTGAATCACCTATGAAGGCACAAAGAAAATAAAGGAGGTAAAGATATACATGTTGAATAGCCTTCTAGAGAACTTCAAGATGGGTAAGAAAGAAGGGATTGCAGAGATGTACTCAAGACTCAATGTCATCATCAATGGGCTGGCTGCATTGGGCAACACTTTGGATAGAGGTATAATCAACTCCAAGATCTTGAGGACTCTACCAAAGAAATGGGAGTAAAATGTCACCTCCATTGAAGAAGTGAGGAGCCTTGGTGACATCCCAACCAAAGAGCTCATTGGAAACCTTCAAGCACATGAGCCTCGGCTTGACAAGCAAGAAGAAGAAGCCAAGCAAGAAGAGAAGGAAGCCAAGAAGATCAAAGATAGTGCTTTCAAAGCACAAGTGGAGGTTGTCATCCTTCAACAACAACTTGCTTGCCGGACTTCTCCCTCCTTCTCTAGTGAAGATGAAGGCCCTAGTAAGCATGAAGCCAACTACATCAAGGGCAAACACTTCAAGGGAAAGCAAGCCTCCTCCTCTTCTACTCTGAGATGCTGCAAGTGTGGGCAAAAGGAGCACTACAGAGTGAATGCTCAAGTCAAGAAAGTCACACCACAAGGGAAGTTCAAAGAAGGAAGAGGAATATAAGAAGGAGAGAAAATACAAGAGGAAGGACAAGAAGGAGAAGAGACACAAGAATGAAGCTCATGCATCTTGGGAAGCTTTATCTTCAAGTAGCTCAAGTTCAAAAGAAGATGGAGAGTGCCACCTTGCACACATGGCCTCTACTAGTGAACATATTGGTGAGGTAAGTGAGGTAAGCTTGCATGAGTTATATAAGGAAGCTATTATTGACATGCTTATCTCTACTTGTTCATCTTTTGCTAAATGTAAATCTAAAATAAAATGGTTAGGAAAAATTATTGATGATCTATATGCTAAGCTTGAAATTCTTGAATTGAATGAAAAAACTAATCTTGAGAGTATTGATAATTTGCGAGGGCAATACATTTATCTTGAGCTCCAATACAATGGGGTTGAAATTGAGAATGGTATCTACCTTAAGAACATTGCAAATCTTCTATTATCATTTCTAGCAACCACGACACAAGTTCCCACCTTATCCTTAATCCCTACATCAAAATTCATTTTGATCTGACCTTCATGAGGGTGAGTCCACCTACTGTTCCTATCCAGGTTATTGTTCTTCATGTTGGCTTTCCAAGCGAGTTTACAATGCTCCACGGTCTTCATGATATAGGTAGCTTAGTGTTGTAAAGACCTTTCCACACTATTGAAAACAAAGAAATTTCTATTATTCCAGATGTAGTGGCACCCGATCATAAAAATATTTAGTTCAAACCACAACCATTGACCTCGTCTATAACATGGGTTATCTTCTCATAAGATCTTGATGTTATATTGATTTTATGTTTTAGTTTGTGGAATTTGATTATATATTTGAAAAGGATACAATACAAACTAACTATTGAATGGTTTATGGAAAACAAGGTCATATCCATAGGGAGTTTGTTCTGTATAAGTGAAATATAGTTGTGGCAAAGAAAATATGAGGATCAAAAGTCAAGTTATACTATAATGATTCAGATTGATAAACGAGTTATAATTTGTTCACTTGAAATAGAATGCATGCAAAGAAATAACATCAATAAGAAATTCAAGAAGAATCTTAGCACCAATGTACGTGATTGTATCTACTAAATTATCATGCTCGATTCTCAATTTATCCAAAACTCTAGTTTAGTAGTGTTAACCTATCCATATTTATTCTCTCATGATCTTAGATAAGCCTTAATTCATGCTACTAGTTTGGTTAATGATAATAATAAAATGAAATTTGGACAATTGGTGTTGTCATATATGTTTGAAATGGTAACGACTCTATTTCTTTAGTTTTCTAAGATAACAACATGATAATATAAAGGAAATCTATTTTTATAAGAAAATATAAATAAAATTCAACTTAGTATTGTGACAAGGTAGAAAATATTAAGTGTTGTAATATCAATGATATAGGCTCAAAAAGGGAGGCTAAATAAAGCTATTAAAAACAATAAAAGACTTGTTAGAACTTTATATTATATTATAATATAATAAAAACTATCAATGAATAAAGGCATGTAGCAACCACAAATGAGCACGATGATCTATTGTGGTCCCGGTCAGAAATTTTGTAGCTCCACTACCAAGTGGTCTTCAACTACTTGGAATTTTAACCACTTAAGTCTTACCATTTTTCAGATCATCAAGAAAATACACCAAGTTTCCTCTGTTTTCATCCAAACTATCACTAACATCCTTCTTAGGGAAATGAGCTAGTAACCTATCACAATGGTTAACATATCATTACCTAGTACCACCTTATCCACACCTTCCTTATACAAGGAAGTTTTAATCAACTCTGGGAGGTAGAGATTGAAAAGGTAAGATTGAGAGCCTCATGACATAGAAATTAGGACTGACTCTCTTACAGTGTATTCATAACAAGACAACTAATGTAATGAAATTTAAGCTCAAGAAGAAGTTTAAGCACTCTCTGAGGCACTATTACAACTCTATAGAATGTGGACACTTTTTAATCCATTGAAAGATCTGAAATGTTTCCTTATATCTAGTTGAGGGAGACTACTAGACAATAGATGTGATTAGGATGAATTCCAATTGTTTCTATGTAGTAGACAAAAATATGACACATCTATTTTCTATCTCCGAAAATGACTGGTTTTGCACTTCTAAAAGAAATCCTCATAGGTCTGTGGTCTAAGTTTTATATTAAATAATCTTATCTGATCACTATCCATTGTGTCTCATGACTACACAATCTACTAGAATTTCCATGTGGAAATCTATTCAATGATGTTTCATTTTAGAAGTACCATATATTGTTAGCCAGATTTTCCTAGGGAGTTCGAATGAAACTAGTAATTATATATGAAAAAATTCAATTTGATCGGCTAGATATATCTTCAAGAATTGCATTCATTGACACCAATGTGAACTTCCACCGAAAGATATCACTCCTCGAACATGATTCTAGAAAATCAAACTCACTTAACAACTGTATTTAGAAACCTTAACTTTTACATCACCTCTTAGTATTTTTGTGAGGGAAACTAAGCGACCAATTCATGTATATATGAATACGTAAGTTTATCATATTCACTATCATAAATAATAAAAAATTGAGCATAATACAAGGAACCACATAAAATGTATGAAATACAACTAAGATGTAAAGAATTCTTCATCGATCTCTAGTCAACTAGACTTGTTGCATGCCGTTTTGGACTCTTCAATTAGGGATTGTCATGTAGATTGTATGGAGTGAGTCCACAATTTTTTAAACATCTTCCACACATTCATTAGACATAATAATATTGAATGATTATATTATCAGAAAATAATTGTATTATTTAAGGTTTCCATGGGGTCAACATAATATACCTAACATATATATATATATATATATATATATATATATAGGATTAAGTAAGTCTCTGAGGGTTGATTTGAAAATTCTTGGGTTAGGACGATAATCATCTGACCTTTGCAAATTTCTATCCACTTTTGAAGACAAACTGAGTTGTTGACCCAAAAATTGGCCAGCCTTCCCTTATTTTGTCTTACTATTTGGTCAACTATTAACAATTTAGATCACTTTGTTAAGATCATAGTGTCAACTCAATGTAGAGAATGGTATATCTCTATTTGTTTCAGTTAAAGAGAATAGGTATATAATATTAAGACAAACGATTGAGAAGTCACATGAACATTGGAGATCAAGTAGATACCCATGCCATCAAATTCCTATGCTAGTAGAAAGCTTGACCCATTTCACTAGCTTAGTTGGGAAGACTGAGGAAAAGGTTAGTTAGCTAATGATTCTGTCAAGAATGAGGGCCATTTTCCAAAAGCCAAATTAATTTAAGATGTGATATGTTCACTTCTTTGACACTTTTTACTTTGTATATATCTCCAAAATATCCTACACCATCTCTTAACATGTGACCATCATTTCCACCCAAATATATTGGGAACACTATATTTTTTTATCTTATGTCAGAACTATTGATATATCAATCACGACTGAATATAAAGTGAACAAAAAGAGAATTTAATTGTTGTGACTGAATATAAAACATACATTACACTATATATTCAATAACATAAACAACAACATAGAAGATAATTACTTTGTTTCCATTAGTATAAACAATTACAAAGGATATCAATCACGATATTTAGACTTTATCTATTTATGTTGTATACGTTACACATCACCAATTTGGTTTCTTGATACATATCTGGGCGTGTCATGTCTTAAGAGTTGTATAAGGATTATATTTATATTATTATATTTACTTTATTTAAATGGGAACCCGTGGGTGCCCACGGGTCACCCACTAATTAAACGGGTGGGTATGAGTTTGGGTGATTTCTAGTGGGTGGCAAATTTCACCACCCAAACCCAACTTAAATGAAGATGTGATATGTTCACTTCTTTGAGACTTTTTACTTTGTATCTATCTCTAAAAAACCCTCCACCATCTCCTAACATGCGACCGTAATTTCCACCCAAGTATATGGTCCTTTAGGGATCTTGTTTTAATCATCTTGGATTCCATCTTGAGCACAAATTAGAGATTAAAGAAAGTTGTAGAATCAAGTTAACGAATGACCCTAATTTTCTTCCACCCCTTTTTTCTCTCACTCTCCATGTCATCAAACTCATTGCAAAAAAGAAAAATTCTAATGGGAAATCTCTTTCTTACTCTATGTTATTCTTCCTATTGTCAATTTGGGGCCCCAGAAGGACAAATCTTTTCTTGAGGAACAAGATTGGTGATTTTACTCATCTAGATCAAAGGAGGGAAGAAATTAGGTCCCATTTGTAAGAAAGATGTGAGTAATGCAATTTCAATTAAGAATCACTAAGCATGGTCAATTCTAGATAAGTTAGTGCTTCAGGTCAAGTAAAACTAGATAATTGTAGAAATATCCTTGAAAAACAATGAAAAGTGAGTAATTGCACTTTTGATACTATTGTGTTGTTATTTTAATAGAATGAGGGGGAAACATTTATTTCTCTTTATTTTAATTTTGTAGTTCCATTCTTTTATATATTGATATAAATGATGAGTTTAAGAATGCAAGATAAGGAAAAATAAAATCATGATATATAATCCAAATTTCAAAGGCAAAGGGAAGGAAATGGTTATGATGAGCATCACATGAAGGTCCATGTTTATGAATTCCTAGTTATAAATCAACTAAGGTAAGATTGCATCAGTTTTTTCTCCTTTGATATCCCCATGTTTCTCATTTGAAATCATTATCATATCCTAACTCCATGTCGCATTTACCTCCTTCCATTCTTCTTCTTCCTCCAACTTGCTCCATGAACAACAAAAGTTGTATACAATGTATAGAAAGGTATGATTAGAAACTTTTAGCTTGAATCCAAGCTGAACAAGTAAAGAGTCAGATAAACCAAGACTAGAAAAAGTCAGTAGTTAGAGCTTGCCCAAGGTTAGTGAAAAATTCATCTTTTAGTCATGAATTTCACAGAACTTATGCTTAGTCATCAATATTGTGCATTGCCATGTTTACTATTGTTTATTCTTAGCTCAGTAAGCCCTAGTTCAGATTTTATAAATGTAGAGTTCTAAACACAGTGAAATGTAGAGGCACTGATGTTTCTGAATTTGCCTTAAATCCTCAATAATGAAGTAAATTCTAAGAAGTACTATTACATAGATTGATTTCCTTTAAGTTACGAATATAAGATGAACTACATGATTTTTTTAGTATTATTTAATTATGCTTGGTTTATCCAATTTGAGCTACATATATTTTTGAATATAAATAGTTTTGTACAGATCAACTAGATCAGAATGGATAGCAACCAATATGAAAAAAAGTATTGTTATAGTACAAATTGTACCATTATGTTCAAATATGCTCAAGTTATATAGTGCAAGTGAAATGCAATGCTTAATAAAAGTGAAATTACATGTAAAGATAAGAATTTATAAATAAAGTTCTTAGTTCAAGTGAAACACAATACTAAAAGATAGTAACTCATTCTATAGTAGAAACTTAGTTTATATCTTTTTAAAGTATCTATAGTTGTTTGAGTATAATTTTCACTAGTAAAGATACAATATAGAATACAAATAAAGTGGGATGATCAAATGCTAAGATAAAGCTAAGAAAAGTTTAGAAGATCATTGAGCACTAAAAATAAAGAATCAATTAGACTTTTAGATGCCCTGAACATAGTACATTCATTGCAGAGCTTTGCACCACAATTATGGAAATGGCTTACCCACTAGCAACATCTAGGAGATGAAGTTAGAGTGTGCTAGTGGGGCACTATGTCTTAATCCCATTGTGGATGACCTCTTGAATTATAGCAGAGGCATCCAACATTAACCAAAGATTCTGATGATACCCGATGATACACAATAACATTGATAGATCCCAATGTATCACATTTTTAGTATATCTATAGATAGGTACCCAACACTAATTCATGATTCTGGTGGTACTTAGTTAGGTTACTAGAAATAGTTGAGTTGGAAAAGAGTGATAATAAAAGAAATGTGGAATTATTAAATTTAGAGTACACGCATGGAGAATAAAATGCCTTTCCATATCAGTTAATCACAATTTCAATTTATAACAATAAATTTTGCATGCATAACAATGTGGACTAAAATACTTGAACTAGGACCATCAAACATAGGATCATGATATAAACACAAAGGGTGGAAACACACACCAAGGACAGAATACACACGCCCTATGTAAATGTATGGTTGTATGAATGTACCACTATTCTAGATATTCTTGTCAAACATGTAGGTTTTGAGAGGCAAGACTAACTTTCTTAGTCATTTTCTCATAAAAAGACAATCATATCTGGTGGGGTCCTGTAACATCCCGAATTTTAAAAATTAATTTAAGTCTTAAAATGAGGTGTTCTTAATAAATAATAATAGATGGTCTTATTAGAAAAATACCTTAAAGAGGAATTTTCTCAAATAATATTAAAGTCAGAAAAAACAACATTGGGATGAATCCACTTTTTCTCCTTTTATAGTTTATGCAATCAAGAAAATTATATGTGGCCTCACCCTTTTCTCTTGCCTAACCTTGAATATTGTTTAATGGAAGTGGAAGAAAGAGATAAGAGGTTTCAAAATTCGAAATTTATACTTGGTATAACTTAAGCAAGAAGTAACCTCCTTTCCTTTATAGTTTTAATAGGAAGGAAATTCTTTTTCTCTTCTCCATCAAAATTGCTCAAAAGGCATACAAATATATAAGACATGACCTTTTAAGAGAATAATTAATTTCTATCTCAAATTTTCTCAATATAATAACAAAAGAAAGTATTTTTCTAAATTATCTAATCTATTAATGCATTAAGTTAAAGTTAAATGACTATTAAGGAAAATATGTTCAAGACTTGCGAAAAACCTAAGAAATAATCTAGACTACTTAATTAGTCTGCGTTCCAAATCTGGTAGCTTTTTGACCATGTATGACCCTCCAAACTAATTAAGGAAGTTTGGAATATAGTTTGGTTAGGAACTAATCGAATTCAATTAATGCAACCTAAGTTTCCGGTTTTTATCTCCTGTCACGCGCTCCTTTGTTTTTGTTTCTTTTCTTTGGTACTGCGATCTGACCGTCCGTTCTCGATCCAACAGCTTCCCCATCATCACCTACCTTCCGTTTCAGTTGCAAGCCGGGGGGCGCTTACAAGCTTTCCGTTCTCGCTGCCTTTTCTCTCGCATCTCTCATCCTTTTTCAGAAATTTTTTCTTCGCCATCTTCGCCGCTTTTTCCCGAATCGATCGAGCCCTAGATTAGCTTCCCTCCTAGATGATGTATAAAATGCCCAATCGTGGCTCTCATCCTCCCTCTGCCACGAGTTGCAGCCGGCACCAGAGCTACCTCGTTGCCTACTTAAGTCATTGTTCAACACCGTCTGACCCCGGGGATCCATCCTCCTCCCTCAATTTCGTCATTGGTGCCCCGAGTTTCCCCCGCCTGCTCAGTCTTCCTCTTTGGCGACCCACGCTTTTCCCCAACAGCTCCGATCATCTCAGCCCAATCAAGAACACGGTGATCATCTATAGACCTCAGGTTTCCTTTCTGCTTGTCCCGTTTACCCTGGGACCACCCCAGTTGCTGTATCCTATAGGCCCTCATCGGGTCTTCGCCGGCGTTTGTCGTCTCGGATCCTCATTGCGTCCCCGGCCTGATTTTTCCCTCTTACACGATCACCTGACATCGCTGATGCTTCCCCAAGTTTAAAATCACGGTTTTTGTTTGTCGGTCCATCGTGGTGGACTTCATGATGTTGAGGCCACAACGGGTTTCCCCTTTCAATTTTTGCCTGCACGGCATCCCTGGGATTCTGCGAACTTGCTCGATTAGTCTAGACTCGGTTTGGTGATCGTTTCTTTGTGGTCATCTCGAGCTACCACTTCCGGTTCTGCCTTCACCATGGCAGAAAGAGCTCTCAGTGCTCCTGGCCACGGTACAGCCTGAGTCGGGACTGGTTAACTTCGTGGCAACGCGAGGGACTCAACTGCGACCTTGGATTTCTCTGATAAGAATCAAAACAATCTCGAATTCGTCCATCGATTTTTGCTGTGTTCTTCAAGAACAATCGCAGGTCTGTTCTTCACGTTTTGACCCTGATCGAGGAGTATTGGGGTCACGCCCTATCATGGGCATTACTGTAATTTGGTGCGTGACAGAGCAGCAGTCTGTGCGTTTTGTTTGAGCGAGTCTGACTCCACAGGGCGTTGTCGGATTAGGCCACCTCTGGGCGGGCCCGGTTGCTAGATGAGCCATTGGTTTTTTAATATACACATGTGGCACTTATTCGATCCCCGATTGGTTGGTTTTTGGAATTTCACAATAAATCATAGAATGCTCTGAAACATACAAATAAATTGTCGTTGGAAAGGATTTTTCGAGAAGAATCTGATTCTAGGACTTTCGAATCTTGTTTTGTCGCTTTGTTCCGAGGTTTTATTAGAAACCCTAACAGGACCTGTAAAACCCTAATAATGACCACATGTGATTTATGCGACTTAAATCAATCAAGTTTTCCTTATTTAATTATTAGTATCAGTAAGTCTAACCCTAATGAACCCAAACCCTAATTCACCATAGTTCAACCTAACATCAATACAAGGTATTGATTATGATGCTTAATAATTATGAACAGGTGTTTAGGGCCTAATCCAGACAAGGGAAGACCTAGATTTGATCAAGATCAGAGAGAGACTATCTTAGGATCAGATTTTCTCCAAGGTAAACGGGCCATTCTGCTGAGCACAAGTATTTTTGGTTGTTTGCATGTTAAGTATAAAGTAGACATTATCATTTCAAGTTTAATGTTTTAATCATGTTCACTATATCACTACTTGATGATTTTTATATTCTATGTCTTATGTTTATAATGTTCACTATGATTATAGCTTATGATTAACGACTCATGAAAATCATGTAAATGATCAAGAGGGAGAAATCTCATCATATTTAAGAGATCATGTTAATGGGGAGAAATCCCATCATGTTAAGTTCAAGAATCATGATAATGTTAATGTTAATGTCATGTTAAATGGAATTGAAATAGTCTTTTTATGCTCTCGAATCATGGACCTCAAAAGGGTTGTCAAGGGCTTTCCTAGCAATCATGTGCTCCTAAGGGGGCATCATAGAGGGACACATACGATTTTTTTTCAATTCTTCATGTTAATAATGATTCAAGAATGCTTATAGTTAATTCATGTCAAGTTTTCTTTCATGTCAATTATATTTACTTTCCTCTTATTATAGAGTGCTAGTACCGTATACAGATGTGTTGCTTTTCCGCTTTACATGGCTGGGGACGCGACGTACCTAGATATTGGAGCAAGTAACGACTAAAGAGAAGAAGGCAAGGAATAGAAGACTTTCAGGAAGCTAACTGATGGGGTGCCATCCATACTAGGAGATCCATTATTACAAAGATGTTTACTTTTATGTTTAGATTTCCATGTTTAGGAATGTTTAGACATGTTATAGATTCAACCATAGTTTCCTATGTAAAGGACAATGTATGAATCTCAATGGTGATTTATGTATTTATTTGCTATGAATCCTTAAATGTGACATTCCTCCTCCAAGATGAAAGCTTTCGCTGAGTTATGTTCAATATCATGAGGAGGGGTGTTACAGGTCCAAGAACCCATATAAACAAAGTAGTTCAACTCCACATGATGAATAAGATAAGGAAATATGAAAGTCAAGTAATTGAATTTCCTCTAGAGTTAATAGTTCAATAGATGCCTCACTAAATGAATGAAGGTTTCAGTCAAATAATGCCCACATAATATAGACGATGTACGTCCCTGATGGTTAGACCTAAGAATTCAATAACACTATTTAGGCTCAGGGTCAACAACTTTCACAACATTATCACCATACTTATGCATTAAATTAGTATTGATTCTATTGAAATCCTTCCTACTCTGAGTTGGAAATCAAACCATAAAACCTATCACATTATATCTATCTTGTTTTTATGTTTCCAAAATGTATCTATATGTAATATTTGGATAAACCAATAATTACTTTAAAGTTTTATAGATAAAAGTCACTTCTGCAAGAAAATTGAAAATACATGTGAAACGACCCATTTCCCCACATGAGATATGAGAACATACCAATATTACAGTAGCGTCAAAGTAGCATATTGCTAATGAAACCTCACGGTCAGACCTGAGTCAAAGTAGGCTAAAAAGTGAATATAACCTTCACGCTATATTTTTGTCGCAAACAAACACCCTGGGTAAATGAGGAGATTCACTCCAGGGATTGAATCTTTATTTCTCGCATGCCATGGTTGCTAAAGCTCACTGAATCCTGCCTGGACACTGATCAAATGTGATAAATCATACATAGGGGAACTGTAAATATCCTAGGATGTCTCTCTGCTTTAATCCAAACACTTTGACCTCTTGAAAAACTCAAGGAAAGGAGTAACCCTCTCTAACTTCGGCCATGGTTAGAGTATTGTCAAGAAACAAAATCGTAAGAAGGAGCACCACAACCCAAGAAAATACAAACACTATTTCAAAGGATCATGGGGAATTGTAGGGAAAAACTCCAACTTGAAAGAGGCAAAAATGTTGACAAGGAGCACTATAGGTGCCACAAAACTGGGTTACAGGGGTCGAAGAACATGAATGGTAAAACAAAAAATAAAATATGGATAAGGAGGGAGAAAGCATATAGGAAGTAAATTAAAGGCGTTGGGATATTTATTGTGGCTTAGGATGACCACGGAGGTCTAGCGATGAAGGCCGCTGTTGACGTGAAAGATATTTTAGGGGTGTATAGTTAGGATACAATTGACTAGTATGAAATTTCTAAAAGAGATAGGGAGGTCTAAGATTTTTTTACTGATGAGCCAATTTGATCATAGTGCATAAGAGATGGTGATAAATCTCTATTCATCGAGGAGAAATTTGAGCTGGTAGTTGTGGATCAACGTGAAGGAGACTAAATTGATTACATAGAAAATTTTATCTATGGATATCACTATTATAGAACCAACAATACAATGGTGTACTCACTGGACATGGATAGTGGTGAGAAGGTTGCTGGTGGTATTGAGATTTTCATCATCTTGTCATGGGAAAGGATAATTAGGGTTTGACGAGACTAGGGAAATGTAGGAATGTTATGATGAGGGAAACATGCAGTGATGATAAGAGGGGTGAGCAAGTGAGGCTGATAAATACCATGTCGGTTGTTTCCTTCTATTTTAGAACAAACAAAAGGTAGTTGACAAAATCACTACCAATGGATCAATCGAGACCCATGATAAGAGAAAAGATCTAAAATTTCAATCTTGGATCAAAATGTCTAGTGCATTTTATCAAAATGACATGAGTTATAGAATGAAAATGAATGTAACTTGATGCATTTTAACTATAACAACATTTAAACCAAATAATATCTACTAACATTATGTGTTTCTTCTCCTTCATTTGATTCAGGGTTGTATTTGACATTCGATTAAGACCAAAATTGATATGTTGGCTAATCATCATGTGATAAATTCAAATTTCTCATCAATTTTACCTAGGAAATGTTTAATTCTAAATTTCATTATTTGAACACTATGCATCCATTTCATGCATTCATTCATATTAATCAACACTACTACATAAATGGCTTATAAAGTCACTTTTCAAGGTGTCGGTTGTATACATAAACCGACACCTAAACTCTACAGTGTCGGTTGATAACATAAACCGACATCCAATCTATGAAGGGCGACCAGACACGGGTACCGCTTTTATTAAGTGTTGGTTACTTATTAAAAAACTGACACCTAAAAGTAACCGCCAAAAATAAAATTTCCAGCGAAAAAAATTGCCTCCAAAAATTGACATACAATGTCGGTTTTTAATGGAGGAACCGACAACTAAAGCTTTTCTGTGAGACAGAAATTTGTACAATTTTAGTCGTCGGTTTTGTGACAATAACCGACGCCGTTGTGTTTTCACGCTATTAACCGCGAAAATTTTCACCTCCCTTTAGTGTCGGTGTTTTGTTGTAAACCAACAATAAAAACATTCAGTGTCGGTTTTTAAAAAACCGACACCTAATGTTAACTTAAATCGCACAAAAGAGCCTGACTCTTCCCCTTTCTCTGTTTCATTCATTCTCGTGCTCAGGGTTTGGTCCTCCGACGATTTCTCTTCCACCCGGTGCCGCTCCTCGCCTGTTGCTCTCCCTTCCACCGACGCTCCTCATCGGCGCCGCTCGCCGCCTGCTACTGTAGTTTCTCGCCACCGCCTGCTGCTGCAGTTCCTCGTCGGCGCCGCTCGCCGCCTGCTGCTGTAGTTTCTCGCCGCTGCTCCTCGCCGCCACCCTCTCCTTCTCTGCTCTGCCGGCACCCTCTCCTTCTCTACTCGACGTCGGCGCCTCTCCTTCTCCATGCTGCTACCAACAGTAGGCCTCCTTTCTTCTTCTTCTTCTTCTTCCTTCTCCCTCTCCTTACCAACAACAACCACGCCCGTGTGGGCTGGCACGACCGTGGCTGTGTTGGCCGACCACACGGCCGTACTACCCAACACGGCCGTGTGGTTGTCCAATACAGCCACGGCCGTGCCAGCCCACATGACCGTGGTTGCTGTTGGTTATTTATGTACTGATTTTGTTATGATTTAATCATCTACTTAATGTTCTAATCATGTTCTATGATAAGCCTTAGTTAATTTAATATGCATACTTTGTATGTAAGACATAGTAATCGGATACTGCTGTATATCCAAGTAAATTACATGTAACTAATCATGACATAGCTAGATTTTAGAATGCATACTTTGGTTAAATGTACTGCTGTAATTTTTGATCAAGTGATGATATGTAAATGTAGCAATAAGTTAGTAAGGTATCAATGATAAGTCTACTGTAATGTGATGCAAAATAGTTATTGTATCATGCATATCTTAATACTTTTTTGTTTTATAGTTGTATAGGGTGTTTTATGTGTGACAAGTCTATTGTTTAATAGTTTAGCTATAATCATTGTTTTATAGTTGTGTTATAAAGTATTTGGGTGTTTAGTATGGTTATTTAGGGTGTTCAGATATGTATAAAGGTTCCAAAAAGTATAGTATATATATGCATACATGTGCATTTTTTTATAAAATTGTATAGAAAATCAAAACCCGTTCTTGGTGAGAATCCTAATCACCCTTCTTTCTTAATGATGAACTGTAATGCACACATGTGACATGCTTGGAATGTAAATGATGAACTTTTCCCTAAATTGCCAATCATGCTTTTAAAGACATCAATAATCACCCTAACTTGAAGAACTAGGATTTTAGGTATAAGAATGACAACACATTATTTGTTGGCCTAGAAATCCGTCCAAGATTTACTCATTAGGAGTAAATCTTGGATAGTCCCCGGTTTGGGACTGTTCTTGAACACCTAATCTCGCTTAGGATGTAAGTGTATAATGTGTATTGGTTTTTCAAGAAAATTTTGACAGCATTTCCCCGTTTGTTCTCTAAGTACATATGTACTTGGAGAACAGCGGGGAAATGCTGCCGAAATTTTCTTGAAAACCCAATACACATTATACACTTACTAGTGAGATTAGGTGTTCAAGGATGGGATAGGTGGTACATGTACATTTATTATATATAAGAATGACATCACATGTATTTGTTAACCCTAGACCGTAATCTTGTTGTAATATATAATTGTTTTCTCTTTGATCTTAGAGCTTTACAATTTTGTTGTGATATATACTTTGTTGTAATAATGTGAACTTTACAATGTGAGCTTTACACTTTGAATTACTACTTTACAATGCAAACTTTACAATTTGAATGTGAATTTGCAGATGGATGACCATTATCCTGATGACCGTGCTGATGACTACCGTGAGGGTGAGGACATCAATGCGCCGCCTCACAATGTAAGTTTTAAAAATATATCATATATTTATATCTATATGTCCATTTATAGTTATATCTTGTAAATGTGAATTATTTTGTCAAATTTTAGGTTGATGATGCACAGGTACCATCTGAAGCACTTGAGGCACTTGATCAACAACACCAAAAAGTTGACAAGAGAAGGGGCATCACTATGATGAAGAAGTTAATTGCGCAAAAGGGCAATGGACCCAAACTTGTTGTGGATTTCGATAATGCAGGAAATGCATGTGGTGTGAATCGCAATTCATTTATTTCATATCTTGGGTTTGTTACTCGTAGCCATTGCAGTTGTCTCTTAGATTCTTGGCATAAAGTTTCTAAGGAGAAGAAAATTTTAATATGGAGGGATTTATGTGTGAGTTATTATTAATTTGAAATTCTATTTTTTAGATTACTAAATTTTTGGATACTAGTTAATAGCAATTCTATTTTGCAGAGTATATTTGAATTGGATGAAAAGCTGCATCGTAAATGCGTGATGCAACGTTGTGGGAGAGTCCTAAGGAACTATAGGACAAATCTCATGAGAGAATACATAAAAGAAGCCGACAAGAGGAAGAAGACAGCCACTGAACAGTGGAACTTCCTGGACAAAGAAGAATGGGACGCGTTTGTCGCTTCAAGACAAACTGATGAATTCAAGGTATTAGGCATCAATCTCAATCTCATTAATTAATATATGTTGTATTCACTTATTCAAGATTAACATTTAGTGTTACTAACCAAATCATTAATTTGCATACTAACTAGGCCCTCAGTGAGGCACAAAGATCAAGGCGTGCACTGAAAGTGCATGACCACAGAATGGGTCCAAAGGGGTATGCATGCGTTTGCCAAAGACTACAGGCTGAGGCTACTGCTGCTCAGTCTGCTGCTACTCAGGAGTCCTCTACCATAGGTAGCACACCTCTGCCTCGCCATGATGTCTGGATAGCTGGGAGGCAAAATAAGAAGGGAGAAATAACTAAGGTCGCAACTGCTGAGGCGGCTGCAAAAATGGTAAAATACAACTCTTACAGCAATCGTTCGAATATTGATTATTTGTGTTGTTTACTTAAGTACAAATTTTTGTTTTGGCGATTAGAGGGAGCTGCACGAGCTGAGGAAACAAGGAAAGTTCATCCCTGAGGGAACAAAGGATAAATTGGTAGTTGCTCTGGGTAACCCAGAGCATCCTGGACGTGTTAGGGCTGCAGGCGCTGGTGTGGGCATCAAATCTTTTTTTGGGTCATCCCAGCGCAAACATGTCCCAAAAGCGGGACTTTCACAAGAAGAGGTAACATATTCTTTCTTTATAATGTTACTGTAAAAGAGAATTCAAAAATTAGAATTTGACGTTTCTTTTATCCATGTATAGGTTGATAAGCTATTTGACAAGAAACTCGAAGAAGCAATGAAAAAGTGGTAGGCATCTCAGACTGCCACTTACCAGACAATACCTACTGCAGACTCTACTCCTACTCCTACTGCAGAGGTTGGGAGTAATCCTGTAGAACCACCACCTAGCACATCCACTGTAAGTATTTTTATGACATAGTAACTAGTTTTTTAATTCAAGATGATACGTATATATGAAATTGTAGTCGTTTCAAAAAAAGATGATATGTATATATGTATATAACATTCTTTACACAAAAATTTGTAGGGGTTGAAGCCATGCCGTCTAAAAAGTAAAGAATATGTCATGGCAGAGGCGTCGGCTTACCCATCCCTACTAGGGGAAACGTGTCACGGGTCTCCAGTACCAGTTGGTTGGATTCGGGTGAGCCCGATACATATATTCCCCCAGTGGATGGATCTTCCACTGCCATATGCCCACCCAGATTGTAAAATGCTTGGTGAGGCAGTAGGCGGAGTGATATTGTGGCTAAAAGCGGATGTCTTCTTTACTGATAAGGTATGGTAAATTTACATTACGTTCAATTGTTAGTGTGTGTATATGCTGGCAGTTGATCTGAAATTATATATATATACAGGTTAAAAAGAAGACACCCATAGCATCTAGGCCTCCACTTCCACCTCCTGCATTACCTAGTTGGGTTCCACAGGACCTACCTGTCCCGTTAGGTCCTAACTGTAGGGGTATGGCAATATGGTTAGGGGAACATGATATAAACTCCCCTATAACTGTTTCTTCTGATTCAGATTCTACAGGTCAGTCATACGAAACAAAACTATTTATACAAGATATATTGGAGTTGTTTCGATATGATTGGCTAAATACATCTGTGATAGAGCTATGGATAAGGTGAGATATTCTTTATACATCCATATACCTTGTGTATGATCTGGTGACCTGGTTTCTTATTTATTAATGCATGCGTAATTAATACATATTTTGCAGCTACTTAGACAACATATGTGCAGATTTTGGATTCGAACATGTAGGGTTTTTGATTCCATCCTTGATTAGTCTAGTAGCTAAAGACCCTACATCAGTTCAACAATACTGCTGTGAGTCTTTTTCAAATTTTGCTGTAAAAAAGAAGACGGTGATAATGGCTCCATTCAATGTAGAGCAAGTTTACTTTGCTTATTATAATTTGGACTTAAGAAAATTACATTTTATTGTGGATTTTGAGTTATTATTTTTTAACTTTTTTCCTCTAGGGGTAGGCATTGGGAGTTATTGGTTATTGCCCTCGAGACGTTCACTGTGTATTATCTAGATCCTAAGGGGGGTAAATTGAATACAAGATTTGGACACATAATGAAAATGGCAATATTTCGGTGAGAAATATTTCATTTTTCATATCCGTTAACATATGTTATTACATTACTATTTAATTGCAATATTCTGTGTTACATTAACATGTAGGGGTTTTGAGGAGTACAAAAAGGCTAGAGGAAAGGTCCCCATGAAAAAGAACCAGCCAATAATTTGGAAGAACGTGCAAGTAAGTTCCCGACTGCAATATATGTATATATTATTTATGTGAACATTGCTTAATTAGTTGTATTTTTTAATATTTTGTATGTTTGAATTTATAGTGTGCTACACAAGACAACGGATGGTCATGTGGATACTATGTCATGCGATATATGCACATGATTATCAAACATGCCGTACTGGATATCGAATGTATTGCTCATGTATTATATAGTCTCATTAGATAATATGATCGAAATATATCAATCTTATTTATAACTCATTAATTATATATATACATCATTCTCTTTACAGGTGTTTAAAGCTGACCCCATTACAGGAAAGGACTTACCAAATGTTAATGCTCCCTATACAATGGGAGAATTAAATGAAGTAAGAGAAGAATGGGCAACAGCCATACAATTAGTGGGGGCTTTAAAATATAATTGGGATCCTGATAGCGAATAATGACTAAACAATGATACTTTGTAAATGAATTTCTGAATTATAATATATGTGTGAATGTTTCTACATGTCTGGATGTTTCTACATGTGTCTGAGTGAAAATGAATGAAAGTTTTGGTTTCTATATGAATGTTTCTACATGTGTGAATGTGAATGAATGGAACTACAAATTGCTAGCATGTGTGAATGTTTATAAATGTGTGAAAATAAAACGGAACTGCAGGTTGCATTGATAAATGCATGTGCTACTTTTTTATTGTTAATTTTGTAGGTTTGCGGCCTGTTGTCAGCTGATATCAATGGATGTCGTAAAACCTGCAGTTCATAACTGAACTGAACATGTTTCTCATCCTGCGACCAGCCACAACAGGTCTGCAGACTCACAGGAAAAAAAAACCAATAGCCGTCGGTTATTTGTAAACAACCGACACATAATGATATAGTGTCGGTGTTCCTACAATAAACCGACGTCTATGTCCTTAACACCACGACCGTGCTGGACAGCACGGCCGTGGGGCGAAGATATATGGTGTCGGTTTTTTACTTATAACCGACACTGATAGTTCCCAAGATGGCGCCCTTTCTGTGGCGTGAAGGGTTTGGGCGTCGGTTTTTAACTAATAACCGACGCTTATAGTCCCATGATGGCGCATTTTCGGTGGCGCACGAAGAGTTTGGGTGTCGGTTTTGGAACCGACGCCTGATGGGTGGACTTTTAGTGTCGCCCACATAGGTGTCGCTTAGAAACTGACACTAAAGGCTTTAAACAACCGACACTAAAGGTAGGTTCTGTAGTAGTGCAATCAATTGTGAACTATATTACACATTAGTTCAATTTCTTTCCTCTAATGCTCCTAGAGATATTTTAGTATGTCAATATAGATTATGGTAGAATATATGGTATATTTGTTCATTAAGTCTTGTTACTGAATGTATTGTGATTATTTTACCTTAAATATCAATTATTTAGGATGTTTATATACCCATGATACGAATTGACTCCAAAGATTCCTAATGTACTTTCTATTAGGGTAGGATATACTATATGTTATCATAATCGAATACGGGCCTACAAGAAGGGAGGTTACACATGTATGCCTAGACTCGAGTATGTTACAACATTCAACCCTTTAGAGATTTTGTCCTCAAAATCCATCCATCCATAGCCATGAATACTAAGTCATATTTATAAGCTAGACTATGTGTTTTTGATTTCTCTCCCTAGAGTAGATAGTACCATACATCTCATGTTACTCTTATAGCCCATCCTCGAGATGGATCTATAGTACTCCTTGACTGCAACCATGATTATCTGAGTGTGTTCTATCATTATAGTTACCTAAATTTTTATGATGATTTTACCATTTCGGTATCACAGTCATAATCATTTTTTGTTAATGGAGATTATAAGCATAGCATCACAAGACTTTGGTCCAATCTACCATTTTCCATCATATAAGCCTGAATAACTAGACTATTTAAATAGGTTTCCTTATTTTTTCATTATATATATTACAATCACTAACTTGATGGGATAATTGATAAAAAAATTAACATCCCCAAAAATCCCCAAAAACGATGATCAATTTTTATTTTATATATATATATATATATATATATATATATATATATATTTCCTCCAAATTTATTGTCCATGTACTGGAAGGGTAAAATATACCTATATGTCTCTTTTCCTATTCCGTTTAAGGGTTTTCTCCTAAATTGAATACATTTATAGGTTTCCCTAAGGATAATTATGCATCTTGTGTCTCATAAATAAGACATTACATATAGTCTATTAGGTTTAGGGTTAATGGGTGATATTAGAGTTTTGTTTGCTAACATAGTATACCATACACCTTTAGACATGAAATTATATTAAATGCCAGTTATTGATTTAGTCATACATTATATTGAACATACACATTACATCACTCATGTTTTGGATTAAGTTGTACTTAATTCATTTTCACTTAGTTTATTATGATCATATGAGAAAGATGCAAGTTCATAACTTATTAACTTCGCTTGTTAAGTCCAGTTTCTATTACAATTAACCCTAATATTTCATTATTATCCAATTGGGGTGTAGGGCGTTAGTTTGATTTTTGGTGATTTGATCATTCTTTTTCCTATTTTACTGAATTGCTACTCTGTATTACTTATGCTAACCATTTTAAACACGTGAAGGAAAATTTGAAAGCTTCCTTTGATAATTGAAGTAGCATATTGTTGGTATATGTATGCCCGTAGAGCCATCCCAAGTGATTGCATGGAGTCGGATATTAATTAATCAATTAATGTGATTATTTGGTTAATTAATGAATTCTAGAATATTCTAATTAATCCACGAGCGTTTTAATTAACGCAACATTTCTGTTTACCGATGGGTTTAGGAAACCCTATTTCCCTTCCTATCATGTTTAAAGGAGGATTGACGGCCGATATCTATATAAGATAGAGAGAGGCTTTTCCGTTTACGCTCATGCACGTAAACCCTAGCCGTCATCATCCTTAGGAGAGAAAGGAGAGAAACGCGCCGCTAGCACGCCGCCACAGAGACACGACTCCTTACCGCCGGCTTGGGAAGCGCGACGTGGAGTTCCTTCCATCCGCATGGACAAAGTAGAGACGTAGACGCCTTGACGCCTGCATTCGGAGGACGTCGACGACCACCTGTACGCGCCACGAGCAGCATACATCACTGCCGCAAAGGAGCGCCGCTGGATCAACCTACGACAACGAACGGGAGAGAAGTTCCGTCTGTGTAGGTGAGCAGCGTTGCACCGTCGTACAACGAGACATTGCCGGACTTGCTCCACGATAAGGTATATCCCGCAAACCTGTTTCTGAATATGTTGTTGTCGACGAGATCCTGTTTCGGGTTGCGTGGATTTTATTACTTCCGCCGCACATGTTTTCTCCACAAAACCCAACACATATAAGGTGGTCAAGGTAACATGGCTCACTCATAGAAACTAGCTAGGAGTAGCTATATTTGTCTGAAATTATTACCAGGTGTTACCTAGGTAGTACCTTTTGCAACAACTAGTATTTTTGATTGGTTATTAAGTTAATCTACACACTTCTAAGCATACCAAGACTCCACCCCTTAAAGGATGAATCTATAAGAGAGCTAGTCAATTAGAGGGGAAGCAAGGATGTATCAACTAGGTCTTAAACGTCTAAAGCTTCTACTTGTACCCACTTGATCCTAGCATCTCAGGTTTGGTCATGCTCATTCAAGGTATTCTTTACTAAAGGGCTTCTTTACAACTCAAAATTTCTTATGGTGGTGGCCTGGTTTCAAAAACCATTGATGAAATCTAGACATATCAGTATAAGTTTGGCGATGAAAATTGTACGAAAAAAGTAAAAAAACTGCACCAAAATCAATGCAAGTACCAATCCAACCACTTTCCATCAGACACATGCCTATGTTATTATCATATCAATATTTTATTCCATTAAAATAAGTTAGTTCTACAAACATTTATACCAACACATCTATAACATATAATAATGAGAGGGGCGAAAGGATTTATAGTACACATGGACAACTTCCACTAGCTACTAATAGGCACGCCATCCATTATTCCTTGATTCATACTAGTCAAGGCATGCCTAACAAAAAAGATCTAGTTTTGATTATCACTTAGCAGCAATAAAATTATCTCAATCCTAAATCATATGTAAGGGTTTAGCGGTTGTAATCCATGCATGCTCAATATCCAACATAGATGTATGAGAGATGTACTAGAAAAACATTAGATATATGATTTAAGGTGGGAGCTACGAGTGTTGAAGTCCACCTACACTTCATATTGTTCACACTAACATCCTAAAAAACATAATATACGAATCAAAATCTACAATAGTCAACTCCTAAGAGGTGACAACCCCTCCTCCATAAAAAAATAGGGGTGATTAGGGTAAATAGGGATTGAGTGTCAACTACATAGATAGTTTGTGGAGTGGAAATTACCAAATTAGTTGGGGATTGAAACCCGAGTTGGTATTCCATGACTTATAGTTAGGAATATCAACAAGCTATATAGGTATATTTAACTACCTAATTAAGGAACATCATGGGATAACTTGAAATACTCAACTTACTGATTGCTTTGGTTCTAATTCCATATTGCAAAGAGTGGGACCCAATAAGGCATCCAATCTTCACTAAGTAGAGGAATAAAACCATCCTATTCCCAAAAGTTTAGGGAAGGACGAATATCATTTATTTCCAATATGGTATATATATTAGAAAGCATGATTATTGATAAGCATTAGAAACAAACTAAGTACAATGTTACATGATAATTCATGGTCAATTTTCCCTCACCATAAAAGGTGGCATAAAAAAGTAGAAAGGATATACATCAATAATTTCATAATATCCAAGACTCGTTGTAGAGGGTAACATGACCATTCTAATCTATCCTTAAGACCACATCATGCAAGTCATGTTCGTGAGTCCTTGTCTCCTATATAAATATACCTGGGTGGAAGGGAACATCCCCTAGAACATAAGAGACAATATAGAGGTTCAACAAAGCCTAAGTATGTACATACCTTAAACACTTTGGGCATTATATTGTGTTAAGGTGTAAAAGAGATGTTCCCACAAGGAGGGGGCCGTATGCAATTAGGTAAGTTTAGAAAAGTTATAACTAGAGAGGTGAGGCTTATTAAATTTAGAGTTCAAGCATAGAGATAATATTACTTGCCATATCAATTAATCATAATTTCAACTGAATTAATAAACTTTGCATGCATAATAATGTAGACTAAATGTACCCAACCTAAAATAGGGCCATAACTCCATAGGATCATGACAAGAAAAGAAAGGGTAGAAACACATAACCAATCAAAGGACATAAGTACTACTATTCTATATATTCTAGTCAAATATGTAGCGTGCATAAATAGAGAGGATTTTTAATCATTTTTTCATAAAGGCAATCGTTGCAGGTGGGCTTCAAGAACCCATATAAATAGAGTAACTCAACAACCCATGTGATTATAATGAATTAAGATAAAGAATTGTGAAAGTCCAAGGAATTTCAATTTCTAATAGAATTAAAAGCTCAGGAGGTGCCTCATTGCATGAATATAGGTTTCAGTCACATAATGTTCAAAATATAATAGAGGATGTACATACCATATGGTATTACCGAAGTATTTAATAACACCTCCTAGGATTAGCATCAAGGGGTTTCACAATCTCCATTTCCAGGCCCTGGCATGCTCTTTGAGGGAGAAGGGAGACTAATGTCGCTTCTAACTCAAAAAGGGGTTTCACAATCCAATCATAAATTTATGCATGAAATTAGTATCGAATCCACTGTATTCAATAATTCAAAAGTGAACCTACCATGAGTTGAAAATCAAACCTCAAAACTAATTCTATAAAATTTGTTATATTTTATAATTTCTAAAATATATTTATCTATAATATTTGGATAAACGATTAATCACCTACAAATTTTACAAATATAAATATTTTCCATATGAAAAATTAAAATACATGCGAAATGATCCATTTTCTGCCACATGAAATAACAAAAGTTACTAGCTTTATGTTATAATTAAAGTACCATATTGTTACTAAAAGCTCACGGTCAAACTCGAGTCAAAGCATGTTAAATGCGAATATAACCTTCATTGTGTATTACTGTCCCAAGAACAAGCCCCAGGTAAATGTGAACATTCTCCCCATGGATTAGATCTCTATTTCTCATCTGTCATATCCACTAAATCTCACCGGAGCATTCTAGGTGAGGAATCAAACGTGATAAACCAACATAAGGGCACCATGAAAGATCAAAGGAAGTCTCTGCATGCTCAACCAAACTCTCTAACCTTTTGATGAGGTTAATGGAGAAATGAGTCACCCTATTTGACTGCGACCATGGTTGGAGTGCTGTCAATGAACAAAATTAGAAGAAAGAGCAACAAAGTCTAGGAAAATGCACACACCACTTTTGTAGGATGGCAGTGAATGCAGGGGGACAATCTCCAACTAGAAAGGACCAGAAACGCCCATGAGGAGCGATGCAGGTGCCAAAAAACTGGTAAGAGGGTTGAAGAAAATGGAAGGTAAAATAGAAAACAAACTAGGAAAGAGAAGGTGGGAGAAAGCATCAGGGAGACAAATTTAAGTCGATGGGATATTTCCCATGACTCAGGAACGACTAGGAAGGTTCGGAGATGAAGTCCATCATTGATGTAGAAGCTAGTTCAGGGATGCATAGTTAGGATATAGTTTACTCATCTATGTCATTCTAGGAAGAGAGAAGGAGGTCTAAGGTTTCTTATCAACAAGCCAAATTGACCTCAGTGGTGTAAGAGCGATAGATCTTTAGTCGCTAGTGATTAAAGTCAAGTTATTAGCAGTGGGATTGGCATGCGAGAGACTTAATTGATTGTGGATGTTACTTTTCAGTGTTATATAACCTAAAAGATTGCAATGGTACTAACTAGTCCTGGCTTGACCAAACCTTAGTGGTGAGAAGGTTGTCACTGGTATTGGGATTTTTATTATCTGGTAACAACAAAGGGTGAATTAGGGTTCAATGAGCTCGAGGAAGTACAAGGAATATTTTGATGGGGTAAACATGTGGAGAGGACAATATGGGAGAGCGAGTGAGGCTGTAAGATACCACATCAACTATTTCCTTCTATTACAAAACAAATGCTAGGTAGTTGACGAAGTCAATACCGTTGGTGTGGCATACAACTCATGAAAACATAATTAACTAATGCGGAAGCATTCATTAAGCAGCGGATTACCAAAAATCACTAAAAATTAAAACCTTTTTTTTATCAAGAGTTTCATCAAGTAAAAACTTTCTCACATAGAACAAAAGTAACACATTTACATTCTGTTTTTCAAAAGTACATATCTTGTATCATCTCTTTCTGTGAATTACAAGCATCAACTGTCCTGCAAAGCTAAACACAGGTAGTATGGAAACCTCGAGGCACTGAGCCAAAATCTCGAAAACATTAACTACTACTCCAAGGACCTGAGAGTACAGAGATGACACATAGGACTCTATATACATCTATACAAGGCATAACAGCCAGTGTCTCCACCCTGAGACTTCACTGCTGTTCCTGCTGCTGCTGTTGTCCTTCACCTACTGAAGGATTCCTGCCTCCTCGTCTGCGTCCACCTAAAAATGTAGTTCCCACGGGGGTGAGACAATTGTAAATTTCCCCAGCGAGAGATATAACTCTCCGCCAGTAACATTATTATTGCAGCTTAAGAAGATAAATATGAAAAGAGGAATCATATTTGTTTGACAACAGTTACATCAATGTCTAATAGATTAGAATAATAATCTTATTCAACATGGTAGCTATAACTTGAAAGAGCAACATATCACATATCCATTAAGGAATATGAAGAACATGTATAACATTTATCCACTACAGAATCATTATCACAACATTAACTCTCTTCAGGCTTAGATCATATATCTAGAGCCTGGCATTGTCATAGTGGAGTCATGGCCTGTAGACACACTCTTTTCTCAAAGTATTGGGATCTCAATCCCTCAACTCATCAAGTACAATTCCACTTCTTAACATATTCATCATTATGATTATAGAATCTGGGTATTTAAACCCTTATCTCATCATAGAACACTTGTTACCACTTATTAAGTAACTTCATACCTTCAGGTCATCTGACCAATGACATTATGATTCTTGCTACACAAAGTATTACACATAGTTCACAAATCTCATATCACCTCTTATTACCCCTTAATAGGCAACAAGGCATATGAAAGCTTATAAGACCTATAGAACATTTTCAATGTACAAAACATCATAGCCCATACATGGCTATGCTCATCTTCTCATCATATCTGCATGATTAGTAATCAAGATGCAATTACATATCAGTACCTTGCAATACAATATTCATAACCCATTAGTCTATATTTGAGCTTCACATAGGATTACTCAGTGTTAGAACTTCACATAGCATCACCTTGTATTTGGGTTCCACATAGCAGTACCCTGTATTAGGGTTTCACATAACATTACCTTGTATTAGGGTTCACATAACATTACCCTGTATTAGGGTTCACATAACATTACCCTGTATTAGGGTTCACATAACATTACCCTGTATTAGGGTTTCATAACATTACCCTGTATTAGGGTTTCATAACATTACCCTGTATTAGGGTTCACATAACATTACCCTGTATTAGGGTTCACATAACATTACCCTATATTAGGGTTCACATAAGATTATCCTGTATTAGGGTTCACATAACATTACCCTGTATTAGGGTTCACATAACATTACCCTGTATTAGGGTTTCATAACATTACCCTGTATTAGGGTTTCATGCACCTTTACCCCATTTTAGGGATTAAGGTTTACTATTCACATCCAAGTAGGGTTTCTCTTACCTCATACCCAAATTAGGGTTAGGATGTACAATTCCCATTAAATTAGGGCTTCTTACATTGTGACACTAAGTTAGGGTTACATCATCACCCTAGATTATGATAACACTCAGTTTTACTCTAGATTAGGGTTTCACACATAGCATTACTCTAATTAGGGTTTCACACATAGCATTACTCTAATAAGGGTTTCACACATAGCATTACTCTAATTAGGGTTTCACACATAGCATTACTCTAATTAGGGTTTCACACATAGCATTGAGTATCTAAATAGGTTCATCATATTGGACCTTCAATTATATGAGATATTCAAATGGATAAACCATGTTGACCTTCACAAAGTTACTTACTTAGACCCTCAATGATCTTGGTTCTCATACATCAATTGGTTGAAAATCATTTGAACAAGTTGTACTTGAAATCGATTAGACAAAGTAGGTATTGAACCCGTTTGCACTTTGGGTCTCCAAATAATTTGGGATCGTTTGGTCCAAACCTCCTCAGAACCGCATGGACCAAATATGGTCTCAACCGATCAAATCAATTTAGGGTTCTCAATGTTGATTCTTTCAATCATTGATTCATGTACCCAATCATCAATTGGACCTATCATCATACTTCAATTGAGTTAAATAGGTCAACCTACAACTGATTTAGCCCTGAATTGACACTCAATTAGTCATCAACTAGGGTTTGAATCAATTGAATTAGGGTTTGGAATCAATGATCCTTCAACACTAATCAATGCAAGATTAGTGACTTTGAAACCTTTGAAGCATCATACAAATTGAACATGACCTGACCCCAAACGGTCTTGAGGTCGTTTGGATGACCTCCAAATGGTCATGAGACCGTTTGCGCATAATATCATCAAAATCCAAGTCAACCAATTAAGGTTTGGATCATTGGATCGATCACCAAATCAGCAATTGATTACACTTTAACTTAGTAACATTGGATCATCAATTGCTTAACCATACTCACCCCTAGACCTACAAACGGTCTTGGGTGACCTCCAAATGGTCTTGAGACCGTTTGGCTCATCCAACCCTTGGATTCTAGTGAAATTTCATCAAGGTTTGGTCTATTGAGTCGATCAACAAATCATCAATTGATTGCTTTGTAACTTGGTAACTTTGGACCTTCAAATACGCAACCATACTTAAACTTAGACCTCCAAACTGTCTTTGGTGATCCCCAATCGGTCTTGAGACCATTTGGGTGATCCCCAAACGGTTTTGAAACCGTTTGGGTCAATCAACCCAAAACATCATCTCAATCACTTACAAATTCAGCACTTAGCCGATTAGGGTTCATGCCATATCTTTGGATCTTCAAACACTTAACCATACTCAATTATAGACCTCCAAACGGTCTTGGGTGACCTCCAAACGGTCTTGAGACCGTTTGGGTGATCCCCAAATGCTTTTGAAACCGTTTGGGCTAATCAACCCAAAAAGTCACATCAATCAAGTTGAAAATCAGCACTTAATCCCATTTGGGTTTGCCTAATTGATTGTCCTTCAACTCATGATAACTTTGGAATTAATCCATCAAATTTGGTGTTTTATCACCCAACATAATTAGGAACAGGAATCGCAAACGGTCAACCCTTGGTCAACCCTCTCAAACGGTTTTGGAACTGTTTTCCCAAAAAGTCAGATTAATCGAGTTGAAAATCAGCACTTAATCCAATTAGGGTTTGCCTAATAGATTGGCCTTCAACTCATGATTCCTTTGGAATTAATCCATAAAATTTGGTGAGTTATTAACCAACATAACTAGGAACAGGAATCTCAAACGTTCAACCCTTGGTAAACCCTCTCAAACGGTTTTGAAACTGTTTTCTCTTCAAATGGTTTCAAACCGTTTGCTCTCAAACGGTTTGGTGAAATCGCATGAGCAATTAACTCAAAAACGAATGGACCATGATTTCCTTGGAAAAGTGTCCAAGATGATGCCATCATAATCTACCATCATCCCTGAAGCTCATAGTACCTCTGATTTAATGAATTAACCAATTTCAACCAGTAATTCATCAAGATAATGAAGGAATCAATGAAATTGCAAGATTAATGGTTGAATAACAATGTAAAGGGGTTCAAGTTATAAAACCCGCCTTCAATTCTGATCCCAATCTCCAAGATTCACGGCTCCAATGTTGGTTGAAGCTCTAGCAACCTCCCAAGGTCGTTTCTCAAGCTTTTGGAGTAAAAGGATCGGCTAGGGTTGAAGATGGAGTGAAGAAATGAATAAATCATGTATTGTTTTATGATTTTCACCATGAAATCATGAAGAACGAAGATCAAAGGCTTACCAACAGGTTTAGGACGTGCTCCCTGCTGTTCTTAGCCTTCTTGGTCGGTTTTGCAAGCAAGGGGAAGAAAGGAAATCCGAAAAAGTCCCTTGAGTGGGTTGGAAAAGGCTCTTTTATAAGAAATTGATGAAAGAGAAAATGTCTTTATAAAAGTCAATTAATTCAAAAAATGGTACCACCTCTTCCTCCTTGGTTTTCTTGCATACAAAGGAAACTCAAAGCCACCGAACTCCCTTCCATTATCCATGGATTAAGGGAAAAGAAAATAAGCACCTTAATCCATTATAATATTAATATGTCTTTTTGAGTGGAAATTCTTTTCTTTATAATAAGGTGAGTGGAATTTCACCTACTTAAGATATTTTCGATCCTTGTAAAGCTCAAGGACGGTCACACATACATCTGAATTCCACAATTTTAATTTTGGTTGAAGGCCCTTTAATTAATACATTCATTTTTGCCCTAAATCGAGTTAGGGTTTCAATTAGGATTAAATCTTGATTATTTGAATATCAAGATTCTCTCTCCTACAACTTAATTCAAATGAGGCGCCCCTCTCATTTTCTTTGCTCTACAGGATTCCAAGAAACATTAGGGACCTTATTGAAGTGGTAATTTGCATGTTGAACCCTAGGTTTTGGGTAAATTGCACATTACACCAAAACTAGGTTTTAATGCACAAGGATTGCTTTACAAGATTAATCTTAGTGCCCAAGCTTGTGAAAACCATACCACTACATCATATTCATTTTTATGATGTCTCCACATCATAGGAACATATTATCATGCAAAATTTGCAATTTAACCCCTCAACTTGGGTAATTTGCACTTTAGTCTAAAATAAGCAAACATTGCTTCAACATTGTTCAAACAGGACCAAAATTGAAACATAAGTTTCTCATGAGCCCTAATTACTTTTCCCCAAGATAAGATAAAGCATTTACTCAACCTTATTAGGCAAAACATCTAGGGTTAACACATAACCCAGGTCAGGGATGTTACAAATTATCCCCCCCTATAAGGATTTCGTCCCCGAAATCCCAGGAAAAAAATGAGGGACAAGTTATTCATTAATCATGCCCTCGAGTCTCCACCTAACTTCTTGATGTTATGGAAATACCATAGATATGTAATTCACACAAAGTTCCTTTCACTAATTCAGCCTTATCAATGTTTATTCTTATACAGAGCATGAACCCCTAACATATGATGTGCATATTATTGAAAGGAAGAAGCATAAAAGAGCATACTTCAATCATTACTCAAGAATATTTACCAAAAGAAAAACATATATATCTAACAGAGATAATTCACTCAGAAATCCTTTATTCATTTAGGAAGGTTCACTCAGCAAACTCTATGTAATTGGGAATGTTCACATAATTTTTGCTTTTTAGTTGGGAATGTTCACATAGCTCTTCCTATTAATTGGGAATGTTCACATAGCTCTTCCTATTAGTTGGGAATGTTCACATAGCTCTTCCTTTTAGTTGGGAATGTTCACATAGCTCTTCCTATTAGTTGGGAATGTTCACATAGCTCTTCCTTTTAGTTGGGAATGTTCACATAGCTCTTCCTATTAGTTGGGAATGTTCACATAGATCTTCCTTTTAGTTGGGAATGTTCACATAGTTGTTCCTATTAGTTGGGAATGTTCACATAGCTCTTCCTTTTAGTTGGGAATGTTCACATAGATGTTCCTATTAGTTGGGAATGTTCACATAGCTCTTCCTATTAGTTGGGAATGTTCACATAGCTCTTCCTATTAGTTGGGAATGTTCACATAGCTCTTCCTATTAGTTGAGAATGTTCACATAGCTCTTCCTATTAGTTGGGAATGTTCACATAGCTCTTCCTTTTAGTTGGGAATGTTCACATAGCTCTTCCTTTTAGTTGGGAATGTTCACATAGCTCTTCCTTTTAGTTGGGAATGTTCACATAGCTCTTCCTATTAGTTGGGAAAGTTCACATAGCTCTTCCTATTAGTTGGGAATGTTCACATAGATCTTCCTTTTAGTTGGGAATGTTCACATAGCTTTTCCTATTAGTTGGGAATGTTCACATAGCTCTTCTTATTAGTTGCATTATACTCTCTAGATTGTTTCAGAATGACTACTTGATCAGAGTAATAAAAAAGATAACAATATAAGAGTTTCATACTTGCCTTATCTTCAATAATCATATACATGGCCAGGGTATATAAGTATTGAGTTTAGGTAGTATGCAATTTATATGCTATCATATTCCTCACTTTTTATATCATTATACACACAGGATTTTCCATTCCTAGATTTTCTCCAGGCTTCACTTCTATATCTCATCTTTCAACACATAGATAAGGGAGGTTATAAAACATTTTAAGGAACACTGAGTAAGATATAAGTTCTCATCTCCCTTGTGTCCTTATAGGACTAGTCAAAGGAATTAAAAAATAACTACTTTCATATCTTTAACACATAGAATCATAATATGAATTATTGGATTGAATATATTTCCTTTAAGTATCACCCCTCAAGGTCACTTACCACATTAGGTTGATTTCAACACATAGTGTCCAGTTACCTCATGTTGCTGCTTTTACCTTCTCTTACTGGCTACTTCCCTGGTGCACTAGGCATTTATTGCACTGGTGACACCAAAAACTTTGGCTTTTCAGAATATTTAGGCAAATGTCTCTAAAATTATAGAGATCTTACCTTAATTCTCAGCTTATTGCCCCTCCTTGGGCACTATCATCACAGATGTACTTATCGGTCTAAACTTATGGTAGAGTCTACTTTCTTGCCATATGTTAATCTTTACATCATTTCCACTGTTCTAACATGACTATGTCACTCAGGAATCCCTTCAAAGCCCAAAGTTTATGCATTAAAGACTGGTAACTTAGGTTGTAATACTAGTATCCAATCTTCTTTATGCATCACTATTGTCCTAACCTGCCCTTCAAGAGCATAACATAGGATTCTCTATCCTGATTGGGTCAGGATGGGAATTATCAGACACTTGTTCTCCTCTTGCCTAGTCCCATGCACCCACTCCTGGTGCAACTACATTGCCCTTAGCAATGTGTTCCTCGTGTTCTCCAGTCCTTTTCAAGTTCTTCTTATCTTATATGAGCAGAAGATACTATCAGATAAACTAGAAGACACTTAGAACATACTCTACAATCTTAGTCCTATGTCTCTGTAGACTCAGTGAATCTAGAGCTCTGATACCACTTATTTGTGGCATACAACTCATGAAAACATAATTAACTAATGCGGAAGCGTTCATTAAGCAGCGGATTACCAAAAATCACTAAAAATTAAAACCTTTTTATCAAGAGGTTCATCAAGTAAAAACTTTCTCACATAGAACAAAAGTAACACATTTACATTCTATTTTTCAAAAGTACATATCTTGTATCATCTCTTTCTGTGAATTACAAGCATCAGCTGTCCTGCTAAGCTAAACACAGGCAGTATGGAAACCTCGAGGCACTGAGCCAAAATCTCAAAAAATTAACTACTACTCCAAGGACCTGAGAGTACAGAGACGACACATAGGACTCTATATACATCTATACAAGGCATAACAGCCAGTGTCTCCACCTAAGACTTCACTGCTGCTCCTGCTGCTGCTGTCCTTCACCTACTGAAGGATTCCTGCCTCCTCGTCTGCGTCCACCTAAAAATGTAGTTCCCACGGGGGTGAGACAATTGTAAATTGCCCCAGCGAGATATATAACTCTCCGCCAGAAACATTATTATTGCATCTTAAGAAGATAAATATGAAAAGAGGAATCATATTTGTTTGACAGCAGTTACTTCAATGTCTAACAGATTAGAATATTAATCTTATTCAACATGGCAACTATAACTTGAAAGAGAAACATAACACATATCCATTAAGGAATATGAAGAACATGTATAACATTTATCCACAACAGAATCATTATCACAACATTAACTCTCTTCAGGCTTAGATCATATATCAAGAGCCTGGCATTGTCATAGTGGAGTCATGGCCTGTAGCCACACTCTTTTCTCAAAGTATTGGGATCTCAATCCCTCAACTCATCAAGTATAATTCCACTTCTTAACATATTCATCATTATGATTATAGAATCTGGGTATTTAAACCCTTATCTCATCATAGAACACTTGTTACCACTTATTAAGTAACTTCATACCTTCAGGTCATCTGACCAAGGACATTATGATTCTTGCTACACAAAGTATTGCACATAGTTCACAAAGCTCATATCACCTCTTATTACCCCTTAATAGTCAACAAGGCATATGAAAGCTTATAAGACCTATAGAACATTTTCAATGTACAGAACATCATAGCCCATACCTGGCTATGCTCATCTTCTCATCATATCTGCATGATTAGTAATCATAATGCAATTACATATTAGTACCTTGCAATACAAGGGTTATCTTATTATATTCATAACCCATTAGTCTATATTTGAGCTTCACATAGGATTACTCAGTGTTAGAACTTCACATAGCATCACCTTGTATTTGGGTTCCACATAGCAGTACCCTGTATTAGGGTTTCACATAACATTACCCTGTATTAGGGTTCACATAACATTACCATGTATTAGGGTTCACATAACATTACCCTGTATTAGGGTTCACATAACATTACCCTGTATTAGGGTTTCATAACATTACCCTATATTAGGGTTTCATAACATTACCCTATATTAGGGTTTCATGCACCTTTACCCCATTTTAGGGATTACGGTTTACTATTCACATCCAAGTAGGGTTTCTCTTACCTCATACCCAAATTAGGGTTAGGATGTACAATTCCCATTAAATTAGGGCTTCTTACATTGTGACACTAAGTTAGGGTTACATCATCACCCTAGATTATGATAACACTCAGTTTTACTCTAGATTAGGGTTTCACACATAGCATTACTCTAATTAGGGTTTCACACATAGCATTACTCTAATTAGGGTTTCACACATAGCATTACTCTAATTAGGGTTTCACACATAGCATTGAGTATCTAATTAGGTTCATCATATTGGACCTTCAATTATATGAGATATTCAAATGGATAAACCATGTTGACCTTCACAAAGTTACTTACTTAGACCCTCAATGATCTTGGTTCTCATACATCAATTGGTTGAAAATCATTTGAACAAGTTGTACTTGAAATCAATTAGACAAAGTAGGTATTGAACCCGTTTGCACTTTGGGTCTCCAAACGGTTTGGGATCGTTTGGTCCCAAACGGTCTTGAGACCATTGGTCCAAACTTCCTCAAAACCGCATGGACCAAATATGGTCTCAACCGATCAAATCAATTTAGGGTTCTCAATGTTGATTCTTTCAATCATTGAATTCATGTACCCAATCATCAATTGGACCTATCATCATACTTCAATTGAGTTAAATAGGTCAACCTACAACTGATTTATCCCTCAATTGACACTCAATTAGTCATCAACTAGGGTTTGAATCAATTGAATTAGGGTTTGGAATCAATGATCCTTCAACACTAATCAATGCAAGATTAGTGACTTTGAAACCTTCGAACCATCATCCAAATTGAACATGACCTGACCCCAAACGGTCTTGAGGTCGTTTGGATGACCTCCAAACGGTCTTGAGACCGTTTTCCCATCATATCATCAAAATCCAAGTCAACAAATTAAGGTTTGGATCATTGGATTGATCACCAAATCAGCAATTGATTACACTTTAACTTAGTAACATTGGATCATCAATTGCTTAACCATACTCACCCCTAGACCTCCAAACGGTATTGGGTGACCTCCAAACGGTCTTGAGACCATTTGGATAAGCTCCAAACGGTCTTGAGACCGTTTGGCTCATCCAACCCTTGGATTCTAGTGAAATTTCATCAAGGTTTGGTCTATTGAGTCGATCAACAAATCAGCAATTGATTGCTTTGTAACTTGGTAACTTTGGACCTTCAAATAGGCAACCATACTTAACCTTAGACCTCCAAACGGTCTTGAGTGATCCCCAAACGGTCTTGAGACTGTTTGGGTTATCCCCAAACGGTTTTGAAACCGTTTGGGTCAATCAACCCAAAACATCATCTCAATCACTTACAAATTCAGCACTTAGCCGATCAGGGTTCATGCCATATCTTTGGATCTTCAAACACTTAACCATACTCAACCCTAGACCTCCAAACGGTCTTGGGTGGCCTACAAATGGTCTTGAGACCGTTTGGCTGATCCCCAAATGGTTTTGAAACCGTTTGGGCTAATCAACCCAAAAAGTTACATCAATCAAGTTGAAAATCAGCACTTAATCCCATTTGGGTTTGCCTAATTGATTGGCCTTCAACTCATGATTCCTTTGGAATTAATCCATCAAATTTGGTGGTTTATCACCCAACATAATTAGGAACAAGAATCGCAAACGGTCAACCCTTGGTCAACCCTCTCAAATGGTTTTGAAACCGTTTGCCCAAAAAGTCAGATTAATCAAGTTGAAAATCAGCACTTAATCCAATTAGGGTTTGCCTAATTGATTGGCCTTCAACTCATGATTCCTTTGGAATTAATCCATCAAATTTGGTGAGTTTAACCAACATAACTAGGAACAGGAATCTCAAACGGTCAACCCTTGGTCAACCCTCTTCAAACGGTTTTGAAACCGTTTGCTCTCAAACGGTTTGGTGAAACCGCATGAGCAATTAACTCAAAACCGAATGGACCATGATTTCTTTGGAAAAGTGTCCAAGATGATGTAATCATCATCTACCATCGTCCCTGAAGCTCATAGTACCTCTTATTTCATGAATTAACCAAATTCAACCAGTAATTCATCAAGATAATGAAGGAATCAATGAAATTGCAAGATTAATGGTTGAATAACAATGTAAAGGGGTTCAAGTTATAAAACCCGCCTTCAATTCTGATCCCAAGCTCCAAGATTCATGGATAAAATGGTGGTTGAAGCTCTAGAAACCTCCCAAGGTCGTTTCTCAAGCTTTTGGAGTAAAAGGATCGGCTAGGGTTTAAGATGGAGTGAAGAAATGAAGAAATCATGTATTGTTTTATGATTTTCACCATGAAATCATGAAGAACGAAGATCAAAGGCTTACCAACAGGTTGAGGACGTGCTCCCTGATGTTATTATCCTTCTTGGTCAGTTTTGCAATCAAGGGGTAGAAAGGAAATCCGAAAAAGTCTCTTGAGTGGGTTGGAAAAGGCTCTTTTATAAGAAATTGATGAAAGAGAAAATGTCTTTATAAAAATCAATTAATTCCAAAAGTGGTACCACCTCTTCCTCCTTGGTTTGCTTTCATACAAAGGAAACTCAAAGCCACCGAACTCCCTTCCATTATCCATGGATTAAGGGAAAAGAAAATAAGCACCTTAATCCATTATAATATTAATATGTCTTTTTGAGTGGAAATTCTTTTCTTTATAATAAGGTGAGTGGAATTTCACCTACTTAAGATATTTTCGATCCTTGTAAAGCTCAAGGACGGTCACACATACATCTGAATTCCACCTTTTTATATTTGGTTGAAGGCCCTTTAATTAATACATTCATTTTTGCCCTAAACCGAGTTAGGGTTTCAATTTGGATTAAATCTTGATTATTTTAATATCAAGATTCTCTCTCCTCCAACTTAATTCAAATGAGGTGCCCCTCTCATTTTCTTTGCTCTAAAGGATTCCAAGAAACATTGGAGACCTTATTGAAGTGGTAATTTGCATGTTGAACCCTAGGTTTTGGGTAAATTGCACATTACACCAAAACTAGGTTTTAATGCACACAGAATTCTTTACAAGCTTAATCTTAGTGCCCAAGCTTGTGAAAATCATACCACTACATCATCTTAATTTTTATTATGTCTCCACATCAGAGGAACATCTTATCATGCAACATTTGCAATTTAACCCCTCAACTTGGGTAATTTGCACTTTAGTCCAAAATAAGCAAACATTGCTTCAACATTGTTCAAACAGGACCAAAATTGAAACATAAGTTTCTCATGAGCCCTAATTACTTTTCCCCAAGATAAGATTAAGCATTTACTCAACCTTATTAGGCAAAACATCTAGGGTTAACACATAACCCATGTCAGGGATGTTACAGTTGGATTATTAAGACCTACTATAAAATGAAAGATCTAAAATATCAACCACAAATCAAGGCACAATCTATGAAAATAGGATGCGTGATAGAACAAAAATGAATAAAACTTCATACATTGAAGTGTGGCAACATTCACATCGACTAATATCTACTTGCACTATATGTTTCTTCTCCTTTATTTGATTTGAGGGTGTGTTTGACATCTCATTAAACCTGAAATTGGGTATAATGGCTAATCATGATGTGATTTATTCAAATTTGGGACCAATCTTACCTTTTGGAAATGTTTAATGCTACATTTCATTGTTTGTACACTATACATCCATTTAATGCATTCACTCATCATAATCAATCAATTCTGTCATTATAATACATATTATTTAAATTCCTTTCCTCTGATGCTCGTAGAGGTATCTTAGAGTGACAAATAAAGTTAGACATAATATTAGGTATATTTGCTCTATTAAGTCTTGTTATTGATTGTGTTATAATATTTTACCTTAAATATTAATTATTAAGGGTGTTTATATACTGAGGCCAGACGTGACGAGGCCCTTTGCAGATTGAGTAGCTACTTAGCAAACTTAGAATTATAGGTCAACTCTAAGTCTTTTATATGTGAGATTGTAACTTCTTGCATTGCTTCCACATGTTTTGGTACACCTCGTGTGGGTCCATGGAATTAATAAAGTGATTCAAAGATTAAGTAGTCATGTTTAAGAATTTCATATTCAATTATTGATAACACCCAAATTCAGACATTTATGCTAAGCATTTATTTATAGTTTTATGTCATTATAGCCTTATTATGCCCAAAATAATCTAGGTCCTTATCTTTTAGTAATTTGTAGATAGAGTTGCTCAACTAGCCAATTTTGGAACCTACATGCACCAAACTCAAGAAGATTTTATTTTGTAGATCCTATCGCACAAACGTCACATTTTGTGTACCAGCTTAGGAGACGATGGTCCCGCTACCAAGAAGGATGTCGTGACCATGGCCAAAAAAACAGTACCGTGACACTCAGCACGACCGGGCCCAACTCAGCACGACAGGGCCGAGGACAAGATGCCGCAACTGACACCCCCACACGATTGCGATACACCAGCGACCACGACACACGACCATGACTATGACACAACCACCTTGACCACGGCGTCTACCTCGACCGTGACCCCTACCTGACCATGCCCAGCCTGGAACGGTCAGGTCGAGACTAAGATAGTGACCGAGGTAGATGCCACGACCATCTTCTGCCTTCACCTATAATACTCACCCCTCACGACCTGGAGAGGGGTTATGAGATTGGGACGTTCCACATTTTGGTTCTAACCCATTTTGGTTCCCAGAGCCCCACAGGAGAGTTTAGAGGTTTGAAAAGGTTGAAGTGCTCATCCTACATCCATCCCTCTTGTTTGGTTCCATCCACCGTCATTTTCCACCACCATTCACCCATATCCTATCATTCCTAACCATCTTCCACCTCCATACACCCGTCAAGCTGCTATTTGGGGTGGAATCAAAGAGAAAGGAGGCCTAGGAGTCCAGAAGACCAAGGAGGACAACCCAAGATGAGATCTGGCCTATACGAAGGCTAAGGAGTGAAAGCCACCTCTCCTCTATGGGATAAATCTCTTCTTCTTCTATGTTGTTCTACTGTTCTCTTTAGTTTCTGTACAAATGATGTTCTTCCATCTTTTTTTGGTGCTAACTATGCTTATCCATGGATAATATAACTCCTTCTTGGTTATGTCGACCATTTTGGCCAAGTTTATGTACTTTTACCTTAAGCAAGTAACTTTATTTCAGATCTAGTATGTTTTCTATTCTATCTTCTCTTTTTGGTTATGATTGCTACTTTGGTTGATATCTTTCTTGAGTGAATTTCTATTTCTACCTATATCGAGATATTCATTGTAGAAATAGATAAGAGAAGGTAGTTTGGATCGAAATTGAAAAAGAGGACGGTTCAAGGTGATCTGTGCAGAACCGTAGACTTGGACACGGCTGAGCCCACTACCTAGTTCTGTCTAGATCACACTTATTCCTAGCATCTTAGAATATTCTAGACCTGAGAGGGTATCTAGAATATTCTAGGGTGTTGATTTCTCATCCTCAAGAGTGGTTTCATATCCTTGATGTGTTATAGTTACGCTGTGTGAAAGTGAGTGGATGACCCCCACAGGAATAGATACTACAATACATACTATGTTTGGATGTAGGTCGCTTGTTGAGGTGTTCGAGGGTTGTATACTCCCAAGAATGGGTGTATAGACTGTCCAACTTGTGGTTACATAGCCAGGAACTCCTCCTATCTAATTATTAGAATCCTACGGACTCTGTTTTGTTTTGTTTTCTTTGTTTTATTTTATTTCATGACATTTTGCTAGACTTTTCTAGTTCCATACTTTTATTGAATATCAGATTGGCCTACCGACTTAAGAGTGAGATCTCAAGCATCCTAAATGTCCCCACATCCCTATGTTTGACCCTGTATATCTATTCGACCTCGTAATAAAGTTGCAGGGGTCCTTGAAGGTTTCGAGTTATAAATTTAAAGTTCGATTCCTTCTGAGTCCACCTCCTTTCGGACGTGCGATTTAGGCCGTATCAACTTTTGGTGCCATTTCTAGGGATGTGGTTTTCCACATTTACATGTATAAAAGATTTTTCTTTGTCATTCTTAAGCATGTATATATATGCATAGTTCTTCTTTTATCTTACACATACTTGTTCATATACGCTGAATAGTTTTTGTTTTCTTATACTCTTCAGCCATGGACCTTGCTTCTGCAAAATAGGTCATCTTGTCCACCTGTCCTCCTGAGCTTTTCCACAGTTTCGACTGCTAGAAAATAATTGAAAGTTGTTCCCTACAGCTAGTCGAGCAATACTTGCCCCCGCCGTCATCACACTTAGAAGTTTCAACAACTGAGATTGCCGATCAACCATGGACTTCCGTTCTATCATGAGATCAAGAACTAATTAGAGAAATAGAGCTGGCCAGCAAAAGTGTCAACACACTAACCTCCTCCTTAGCTCCTCATCTCCAAGAAAAAGTAGAACCGCTCCAATATCTATTAGAAAAGTAAGATCATCAGATCCAAGTAGCCACTGAGATCGCAGACTGCAGTTGAAGTATACTTCAAACTGTTGAACAACGATTCGTCCAAGTGCATCCGTTTCATATAGTATATTCCCAAAAGAAGTGTATGCTAGAATTGATAGATCTTGAAACTATTGCTGCTTAAGTACAACAACTTCATGATAAGGATGAACAAGGCAGGAGACTTCAAGAGTTCATCAATTTGTTTTCCATTCCATTACAAATGCCATCACACAACCATGAAGAGTACAATCATCAGAACCATTCCATTGGTCCTGAATTGGAACTTGACTCACTATCCTATTTAGTGCACCAACTGGATTCACCAAGATTTTTCTGTGAAGATCAACCCACCTGGGGAAGCCCTTTATTTAATCTAGATGATTCAGCTAATCAACTGATGGAAGATACAATCCACACATATGAATGGTTATATGATGTTGATGATGACTTTTATCCTCCTCAGGGCAGCCAAGAGACCTCACAACTTGAGGATCAATTTGTAATCAGACATTGATCTAGACCAGAGTGATACCTCTCATATTGAGACTTGTAAATTTTCTTTGAGTAGTATGACAATCATGGTTTGGAACAATTTGTTCGATGAGGATGACAAAGACATCTACTCAAATTGGAGCACTGAGTATACTGATGATGACGAGCTAGAGCAACACAAACTGACATGTGCTACCATTCCTTTACAAGGCTTGGTAGACATCGACAAAGCAGGTTGGACAATCCACTACAACATGGCTGCTAAGCATGAAGATACCCCAAACCCCATAGAAGGTGACAAGCTTGGGGTTGTAGAACTGCAAACAGATTCAATTGGGGATACTTCTTGTTTAGAAGATGATTGGATGACTCAGTCTGTATATAAAAATTTATTTGAGTATCCAACCTCAATTTCATAGGTGGAGAGAGAAGAGATAAGTGGTCCAGAAAACTGACCTCTGCCCTCTATCTCATCCGGTGTCTACATCCTGGGGCCTTTCTATTCAGATTCATACATTAAGGGGTGCCTTGAGGATGCTCTACAGAAGAATTGATTTTTGTGTGCTTCAAGTAAATCCTAGCACAGAGATGACTTCATCGAGTCGCCATATTTTATTCCTCTTCTTCAGACTCAAAAGGGCCCACATCTCTGCCTATTCTACTCTTATTACGTGGTGGAGCCCGTCGGCGAGACACAGGTGACACTGGTCCCAAAACTTAGGATTTGGGATCCCTGTGTCAGTATCGTGGGGCAGCCACCCCCTTTCTCTTCCTCCTTTCTTTTCTCCTTTTGTTAAAATAAATTCCTATTCTTTCTTAGATAGTTTCTTTCCTCCTACTACTTTTACATTTCCTTGCATGCATTCATGTTTATCTTCTATGCTCCTTGCATTTAGCACAAATTTTTAGCTTTATATGACTTTGCTTCGTAATTTGTATCTTTGCAATTAAGACCGTGCAATGCAATTCTTAGAACTAAATGCTTATCTTTTTTCCTAAGTGCACAATTTTCATCTTAAATTGCTTAATATTTTTATCTGACTTGCTCATTGACTCTTTCCTTAAGTTTGGTAATAAATTTAAGGTTATGCAAATTTTTTATAGCTTAAAACATTATTCCCTTGATCTATGTTGTGAATGACAAATCCAGGATATAGGACTATTGGAAAAGATCTAGAGCATGATCAAAGACTCCTAGTTGTGATTTAATAGACTTGGCCTCTATTCTAAGGATCCTTGAATCATAATTTCTACTTTTCACATAAGTATCAAGCAAATAATGATGAGTTTTGAGCTATAATTAGGTTGAAGTGTTTTCCTTGATGGACTATGCGCCCCCTCACCCTAGAATGAGTCAAAAAGATGAAAAATTAAAAAATTGCAAAAGAGGCTTGGCCTCCCACAAAATCCCAAAAATATCAAAATAGTTCTCACCTAGACCTATAAAATAGAATGCAGAGAATAAAAGCCTAAGTGTGAATAAATGAGCGTTGTTTTCTCTTTTAGGAGAGTTGAGGATGGTGCCCATCTAGTGTATCACTGCGCTCATGAATGTAGGTATGTTGTGCCTGGTAGTGCCACCCTAAGGCTCATTAGAGAGTCACTAGGAACCCCTAGGAGACCTATGAGATCATCCCAATAGTAGAGTTGGTTCGAGCACAGTACGAGGAGTTCATATCACTACTTTGGGCCATCTGGCTCAGACTGCAGGGACTGCTGCTCGTTACGTGGACCAATCTGACGCAGATCGGGATCCTCAGAAGTCATTAAAGTCTTCTTCTTTTTTTGCTACTTCTTAGGGCCTGAATAAGTGGGAGGCACATTGTTCCTGATTGGTCTACATGATTACATGATGGCGACTCATTGCTATCACCCGTGTGATCACCTATGTGACAATGCTTTTATGTTGTATAATTATGATTCAAACCCTCATGAGTGTAGACAAGTTGCAGTGAATTAGCTTAATCTTGTCTGGACACGCTTTGATCTTACTTTAGCAAGATTGTGCTTGATTGGTGGGGGTTTGTTCTAAAACGACATGGGTCAGGAGAATTCATGTTTTAAACTATTTTTTCTTAACTTTAGCATTTATCGCCATACTTAATTTGGATGTTATCTTTTTGTTCTTTGAGCACGATCTTGCTTGAGGACAAGAAAATGTTTAAGCTTGGGGTGGTTGATAACACCCAAATTATGGCATTTATGCTAAGCATTTATTTATACTTTTATGTCATTATAGCCTGAATATGCTCAAAATAACCCTAGGTCCTTATCTTTTAGTAATTTGTAGATAGAATTGCTCAACTAGCCAATTTTGGAACCTACAAGCACCAAACTCAAGAAGATTTAATTTCTCCAGATCCTACGCCTCAAATGTAACGTTTTGTGCACCAACTTAGGAGACAGTGGTCATGCTAACCGACTAGTGGGCCCAACAAACTTTTAATATCTTGGATGCTATTTTCAATGGCCAATCCTTTAACAGAATGCATCCTCGCCAATCAAAAGGTTCATCGACGCGGGCCCATCGACCACTAGTAATAGCCCCCTTAGGGGTGGGTTTGTTCCATGAGGGCTGCGACCGCAACCAAGAAGGATGCCACGACTGTAGCCAAGAAGACAATGCCGCGACTGCAACACTCGACATGACAAGGCCCAGCTCGACACAGTTGCCCTGAAGACAAGATGCCGTGACTGACACCCCAGCGTGACCGCAGTATACCCGCACGACCATAGCACACGACCGCGATCGCAGCACAACCACCTTGACTGTGGTGTCTATCTCGACCACAATGACTTCCTCAACAACGATGTCTACCTTGACCACAACCCTGACACGACCATGCCCATCATGGCACGGTCATGCTGAGACCAGGGTAGCAATTGAGGTAGACACCAAGACCATCTTCCGGCTTCACCTATAAACACTCACCCCCCACGACCTAGAGAGGGGTTTTGAGATTGGGAGGTTCCACATTTTGGTTCTGACCCATTTTGGTTCCTAGAGTCCCGTAGGAGAGTTCAGAGGTCTGAAAAGGCTGAAGTTATCATCCTACTTCCATCCCTCCATTCTTCTTCCATCCACCATCATTTTCCACCACCATTCACCCATATCCTACCATTCCCAACTATCTTCCACCTCCATACACCCGTCAAGATGTTGTTTGGGGCTGAATCAAAGAGGAAGGAGGCCAAAGAGTCCATAAGACCAAGGAGGATGACCCAAAGATGAGATCCAGCCTATACAGAGGCTAAGGAGCAAGAGGCACCTCTCCTCTATGGGCTAAATCTCTTCTTCTTCTATTGTTCTCTTTGGTTTCTATACAAATGATATTCTTCCATCTTTTCTCGGTGCCAACTATGCTTGTCCATGGCTAGTTGAGCCCCTTCTTGGCTATGTAGCCCATTTTGGGAAAGTTTATGTACTTTTACCTTAAGCAAGTAGCTTTATTTCTTATCTAGTATATCTTCTATTCTATCTTCTCTTTCTGGTTATGATTGCTAGTTTGGTTTATCACTTTCTTGCTTGAACTTGTATTTCTGCCTATATCAAGAGACTCATTGTAGAAATAGATAAGAGAAGGTAGTTTAGATTGAAATTTGAAAAGAGGATGGTTCAAGATGATCTGTGTAGAACCGTAGACTTGGACACGGCCTGGCCGAGCCCGGCACGGTCGGGCCCACTATCTGGTTCTGCATAGATCACACATGTTCCTAGAATATCAGAATATTCTAGACCTGAGAGGGTATCTAGAATATTCTAGGGTGTTGATTTGTCATCCTCGAGAGAGGTTTCATATCATTGATGCGTTATAATCGTGTTGTACGAAAGTGAGTGGGATGACTCCCACATGAATAAATACCACAGTACATACTATGTTTGGACGTATGTTTCTTGCTGAGGTGTTCAAGGGTTGTCTGACACGCAAGAATGGGTGCATAGACTTCCCAACTTATGGTTACATAGCCATGAACTCTTTCTCTCTGATTAGTAGAATCCTATAGACTCTGTTTTGTTTTCTTTGCTTTGTTTTGTTTTATTTCGTGGCATTTTTCTAGACTAGTTCTAGTTCCATACTTTTATTGACTATCAGATTGGCTTACTAACTTAAGAATGAGATCTCATGCATCCTAAACATCTCTACGCCCCTGTGTTCGACCCCGTATATCTACTTTGACCCCGTAATATATTTGCAGAGGTCCTTGAAGGTTTCAAATTATAAATTTAAAGTTTGATTCCTTCTGAGTCTGCCTCCTTTCAGACGCATGATTTAGGCCGTATCAACTTTTGGCACCATTTTTGGTGATGTGGCTTTCCACATTTACACGCCTAAAAGATTTTTCTATGTCATCCTTAATCCTGTATATATATGTATAGTTCTTCTTTTATCTTACATATACTTGTTCATATATACTAAATAGTTTTTGTTTTCTTATACTCTTCAGCCATGGACCTTGCTTCTGTAAGAGAGGTAATCTTGTCCACCTGTCCTCCCAAGTTTTTTTGTAGTTTCAATTGCTTAAAAATAATTGAAAGTTGTGCCCTATAGCTAGTCGAACTATACCTCCCCCGCCGTCGTCATACATAGAAGTTTTAGTAATGGAGATTGTCGATCAACCCTCGACTTCTGTGCTATCATGGGATCAAGAACTGATTAGAGTAGTGGAGCTAGCCGGGGAAAGTGTCTACGCACTCACCTCCTCCTCACTTCCTCATGTTCAAGAAAAAGTAGATCCGCTCCAGCAACTATTAGAAAAGAAAGATCATCAGCTCCAAGTAACCACATAGATTACAGACTACATTAGAAGTATACTTCAAACTATTGAATAAGGATTCATCCAGTTGCATCAGTTTGATACAGTGGATTCTCAACAAAAGTGTATGGTAGAATTGATAGATCTTGAAACTATTACTGCTCAAGTACAACAAATTCATGATACGGATGTTGAACAAGGTAGGAGAATTCAAGAGCTCATCAATTTGTTTGCCATTCAATTGCAAATGCCATCACACAACCATGAAGATTACAATCATCAGAACCATTCCATCGGGCCTGAATTGGAACTTGACTCACTATCCTATTCAAACCACCAACTAGATTCACCAGAATTTTTTTGTGAAGACCAACCCACCTGGGGAAGCCCTTCATTTTATCTAGATGATTCAGCTGATCAGCCGATGGAAGATACAATCTACACACATGAATGGTTATATGATGATGACTTTTATCCTCCTCAGGGTAGCCAAGCGACCTCACAACTTGAGGATCAGTTTGAGGAACATGAATCAGACGTTGATCTAGACCAGAGTGATACATCTCATATTGATACTTGTCACTTCACTTTTAGAAGAACACAAATCATGGTTTGGAACAATTTGTTCGATGAGGATGAAAACGACAACTGCTCAAATTGGAGCACTGAGTATACTGACGACGACGAGCTAGAGCAGCACAAGCTGACATGCACTACCATTCCTTTACAAGGCTTGTTAGAGATCAATGAAGCAGGATGGAAAATCCACTACAACATGGCTACTGAGTGTGAAGATACCCCAAACACCATAGAAGGTGACAAGCTTGGGGCTATAGAACTACAGACAGATTCAACTGGGGATACTTCTTGTTCAAAAGATGATTGGATGACTCAATCTATATATATAAATTAATCTAAGCATCCAACCTCAATTTTAGAGGTAGAAAGAGAAGACAGGAGTCCTCTAGAAAATTTTTGGCCTCTCCCCTCTATCTCATCCGGTGTCGACATCCTAGGGCCTTTTTATTCAGATTCATACATTGAGGGGTGCCTTGAGGATGCTCTATAGAAGAATTCATTTCAGCGCGGTTCAAGTAAATCCTAGTGTAGAGATGACTTCACTGAGTCAGCAAATTTTATTCCTCTTCTTCAAACTCGGAAGGGCCCACATCTCCACCTATTCTACTCTTATTACATGGCAGAGCCCGTCGACGAGGAGGACTCATATAAGAACAACATCATGTCAACTTTATAATAACAAATGATAATGGATATAACTTCTCAGGGTACAATAATATCAACTAAACCATACACTTCTTAAAATTGGATGTCTAGGATTCACATAGGTAAGAGCATTTCTATTCATTTAAATCAAATCAACAGTGTAAAAAAAGGTCATATCATACTCTATCTTTATGATCTTATTATTTTGTTAATTATTGGTCATCTAACCCTAATATTTTTAGGTTTTGTCTCTTACCCATACTCCCACTTCATACTTGGTCGGGGTATTAATGGAAGTATAGATAGAGTAGCTTGATTCTACTCAACCGAATTATTCAAATATTGGGCCAGGGTATCGAAATGCTCAGAATTTCTAGATCTATGATCACATCACCTCATAACTGCAACACTTATGGCATATATTACCTAAATTAATCATCCTTGGTGACTCAACTAAGATCTGATACCAAGGATGTCAATCCCAAAATCCTATAGTCTCTTTCAGACCACATGATTAGGGTATGAGGTGATTAAGATGTATAACACAAAACACATCTAACATTATCCTTCTTTTTCTTTGTATATCTTTACAAGTTATTCCAAATAGATAAAGTCCTTTCATTTGAACATTCATCCTACAATCAAACCACAAGAATTTTTCTTATTCATCAATTGATGGTTCAACACTTTCAAATTTATCAAGCATATATTTACAATTGTATTACATGAAAAGAAACTAAAAGATTTTATTGCTAGACTAATACAACGTTGTCTTTTTCTCACTATATGAACTACAGGGAATATGGACCGAGACTATCTAATTCTTCCTTAAAACACTACTAACATCCTTCTATGGCAGAAATCTCCTAAATATGTAGCTATCTCTATGATCAATAGGGTTACCTAAAAAATTTTAGTTCAGTGTGAACAATTGACTTAGTGAATGCAAATTCAACAAGTAGACAAAGTAACATATATAATGTTCATTTAGTGAATTACAACTTATAGAGGATAGGCACAAATATTGAGTACATTTTTAAATGAGAAGCACTATCCAATCCATCAACAAATGAACATACTAGCAATAGTTGATACTGCCAAAATCGCGCGTCCGATAGGAGGCAGACTCAGAAAGAATCAAACTTTAAATTCATAACCCAAAACCTTCAAGGGCCCCCGCAACTATATTACGGGGTCGAAGTAGATATACGGGGTCAAACACAGGGACATGGGAATGTTTAGGATGCTTGAAATCTCACTCTAAAGTCAGTAAGCCAATTTGATAGTCGATAAAAGTATGGAACTAGAACTAGTCTAGCAAAATGTCACGAAATAAAACAAAACAAAGCAAAGAAAACAAAATAGAGTTTGTAGGATTCTACCAATTAGAGAGAAGGAGTTCCTAGCTATGTAACCACAATTTGGTTAGTCTATGCACCCATTCTCGGGCGTAGACAACCCTCAAACACCTCAACAAACAACCTATATCCAAACATAGTATGTACTGTGGTATCTATCCATGTGGGGTTCATCCCACTCGCTTTCACACAGCGTGAGTATAACCCATCAATGATATGAAACCTCTCTTGAGGATGAGAAATCAACACCTTAGAATATTCTAGATACTCTCTCAGGTCTAAAATATTCTAAGATTCTAGGAACATGTGTGATCTAGGCAGAACCAAGTAGTGGGCCCGACCGTGTCCAAGTCTACAGTTTCACACAAATAACCTTGAACCATCCTCTTTTCATATTTCGATCCAAACTACCTTCTCTTATCTATTTCTACAATGAATCTCTCGATATAGGTAGAAATAGAAGTTCAAGCAAGAAAGAAATCATTTAAACAAGCAATTATAACCAGAAAGAGAAGATAGAACATAAAACATACTAGATCTGAAATAAAGTTGCTTGCTTAAGGTAAAAGTACATCAATTTGGCCAAAACGGGCTACATAACCAAGAAGGAGCTCAACTAGCCATGGACAAGCACAGTTAGCACCAAACAAGGATGGATGAACATCATTTATATAGAAACTAAAGAGAACAGTAGAAGAAAGGAGAAGAAGAAGAGATTTAGCCCGTAAAGGAGAGGTGGCTCTCACTCCTTTAATTTCCTTTCATTTATTTGACATAAATAAAAGTTTGTTAACCCCAAATAGCTCTTGGCTTTAAGACTGCAGCTTTGGCATGGTCCGGCTGGCTGGATACGTTATTGGTATCTAATCACTCCTATTACCAATCTTATAAGAGTTAACCCTAATGAAGTAAACCTAGAATGCAATAGGATGTACATGCACTAAGATATTGATATCTAAGGGAATGGGTAGAGTAACCAAAACTCAATTGGAATTAATAACCATATACAATGTTTGAACATTAAACAAGAAAGTCTAACATGATACATGAAGGAAGAAAGAATATAATTTGAGACATATTAGTATGGAGAATATTAAATGATGAAGAGCATCTAAAAAGATATGATAACAACCCCTGGCAAATCTACCTTGACAAAGAAAATTAACTAAAATTAACCCTAAAATATAGTAACAAAAAAGAATAGAAGAGGAAATGGTGGGAATGTACAAAGTTTAAAAAATAATATTGAGGAAGATATATTGTCAGAATAGAAGGGAATTCTTAAAACAAGAAATATAAAGAAGTTTGGTGGTTTCACAAATGAGGAAAGTGGACAAGAAAAAATAAGCGTCTAAAGAGAATGATAATTGGGTTAATTTGGGAACTTCAAGGTAAAGATCTAAATAGTCATGATAAGATGAGAAAGACACAATAACAAATGGAACTAAGGTGTAATTAGAAGTTTGACAATCATCCTAGCATTAAGAGCCATAAATATGAAAAGTGTGACAAGATGAGGAAAATACATATAAAGAATGACAAAAAATAGTGGGTTAAGGGAACTAGATTGTATAGTTAATTGAGATAATCTATTCAAATTATTTGAAAAAGAAAGGTTAATGGGAGAAGAGATGAAGACTATTAAAGGATATATCAAGAAGAGGTATTATGAGTAGTATTTAATTATAGATAATTTCTTGACATATAAAAGATGATATCATAATAAGAAATCAAGATTAAATAAATATGAATAGGGGAAGACAAATCCTCATTAAAGAGAATGGTTATGTTTTAAGAGAGGAATTTGAAGTATGCACCTTTAAAAATAATTGGTTTTTCTCTTATTTGAATAATATGCCATTGTAGAGTAATTATTTTGTTCTTCTTTGATGTATTTCAAAGGATTTATTATGACCATATGTGATTGGGAAAGATAAATATAGTGATAAATTAAAGAGTAATATACATGAGTATGAGCATTTTGAACCACGTAGATTTCAGTAGAAAAATGTTTGACCCTAATATGAGTGAAATGACTAGGATAAAAGATATGTTATGCATTGAGGTTAGATATGAATCCTCTAAGGGTAATATTTATTTAAAAATAAATATATGAAATAGTTAAACTATACTATGAAACATAGTTATGGAATAAACAATCATAATAGTAAATGATAATTATGTTTGAAAGTTAAAATTCTAAATGGAAGGTTTAGAATATGCGACGATGACGATACATCAATCATAACTTCAAAGATAATCCATTTGTTAAAGAGAAGGTGAATAGTGAGAAAACATAATGAATGAAAGATATATGATAAAGGTTCATAAATTAGAATTAGATGAGAGAAAAATAGTGATAGAATGATTGAAGGAATTGAGTATCAACTTCATACATATTCTCCTTTTTCCATTTATTTCTTGCATGGAAGTGAAAAAAAAGAAATATACATCAAAAGTGAAGCACTGAGGATATAAGAGAAGTGTGCAATGGGACTATTTGAAAAGAAAAATAAAAGTATAGAATATGGGGCATGAGATAAGGATAAGTAACTTGCATGCAATCATAATTATTAAAGTTTATGATGAAGGTCAAAATGAGAAGTTAAGATATAAGGATCTAAGCTCCTAATAATACTAATGAAAAAAAATCTAAGTAAGAACAACTTGTTATCCTCATCATCTATATATCATTATAATCCATGTATTCTTGAACTCTTGAACCTTGGGATAATCTTGAGAAAATGCTACCCACATGAAAATTATATTTTTAGTCATTCTTATCCAATTTTACACAAGCTTTAAAAATGATTTCTATATAATATAGGTTGGTACCTTTAGTTTGGCACATATGGTCTATCCTTCATCCCTTTCATCCATATTGTTCTTCTGTCACTCTCTGACCATGGCAAGATCAAATAGTAATAACAACATGTTTACCTATCATTATTATAGTAAGGAAAATATAGTGGAGCATTTGAGCTTCCCAGTAGATTGGCATATTGGGATTCTAAAACAAAAAATAGATCAAATGAAGCATACTTATGATTTTGTCACCCTTTTAGTCAATGTTTATTAGAGTTCGAAAGGTATATTTGTTTGGTCGCATACCTGACAAAAAATTATGAAACTCCTACAAATAGAAAAATGAGATAGGTTGACTTTTCTATTGCGTAGCCATTCTCATCTCAGTGTGCTAGTTAAGTCAAAGACTGGAAAGATTTGATATTTTCGTAATGATGCAGTAAATTTCAATCCTCTAAATCCATTAGAAATAGATTGCCCTTCTTCTAATGATGACATTTTAGACAGAGAAGTATTAGATATACCATATGACGAAAAGAGTGACTCTTGCATGTTCAAACACAATGAACTAGATGCTCACCCTTTCAACTTACATAAATATCAATCATCAAGCCAAAGGAGCAAGGACCAGTATGTAGAAACAAGTTATAATATCCAAGAAGTCATGCAAGAAGCTTTGAAATATGTTTTCGTATGGTAAAACTCCTAGAAGTATTATTGATGAGGGCATAATAAGAATTAAAAGGTTGTTTTAGCCATGTACATGTATGTAACATATCCAATGGAAGGAGTAGTTAGTTGTGATTATGTTCTTGATTGGTCAGTAGTCTAGTACATGTCACTTGTGTTAAAACATGTGTACAGTTTATGTGTCTTCAAGAATTGAAACCTAGTGTGGTAAATGAAAACATGATATGATATTGTTTGTGAAATTTTGATGTATTAAAAATAATAGTAAAGCATACTACATGATAATTTATGCTAAAGATCAGAACACTAGATGAGGGTAGAGCCTCAAGAGAGTATATCCCAATATAAAGAAATATTAATTTTCAATAAATGAGCATGAGATAGAAATGTTCTTGTTGTGGTTGAGAGGGTTTTTACATTATGATTGTGATTTGAAAGATAAATAGAGAAGGTTGTAGATGAAAATTGTGGAGTAAGTGAGACATGTGAGTTAATATACAAAACGTTAAGCTTATTATATCATTTTTGCATACATATAAGTTTCAAGGATGAAATTTCTTAAGGGGGAGAGATTGTTACAACCCCTCTTTTATTAATTGGTATTTTTAGGGTTAAAGGTAACCTTGTAGTTAATTACACCTTCATTCATATCTTGTATTATTAACAAGTTGATTTATATTTAATATTATATTAAACATGTTCTTTGATCAGTCAAAACATGTGTTGCACATACGTTGAGATTTTGATCCTTAGTTGATATAGTAATAGACCGCACATATTTGTAGAAAGAGCTTTAAAGATATTTTTTGATTTATATAATAAAGAAATTATCATTCATGAATCCTATCAGACTTTTACTTTGGAATAATAGAGAAATCAAATATGAATCCAACTAAAAAAGAATGGATCAAAGTAGGAGTTAAAATGGAGAGTTATGGAATTTTTAGTAATCATACAGAATTATCATTAGTTGGAACCAATGGTTGCCTACTAATTTTTTCCTATTGATGGTGAACATCGCTGGTGCCCACCGTTGGTCGAAAATCGATGGAAATGAGACACATCACCGTCAAACACAACCAATCACAAAAAACATAATTTGTGATATACTTAATAGAATTTGACAAAACCTGATTCATGAATTCATATTTAAATTTTCATGCCATTAGAGGCATAAAATTGGAAAATCCAAACTAGAAGGTGATTCTTGGGGTGACGTTTATAGAAGAACAAGAAAAACATGTAAGAATAGTAAACCTAGATATCGATCATCCAAGATAAGATTAGATTAGATGTTTCTCCTTTGATATCCACATGTTCGTCAGATGTAATCATTACCATATCCTAGATCCATATTAGTTTTTCCCTCCTTCAGATCTTCTTCTTACTCCAACCTGCTCCACGAACAAAAAGAGTAGGCTACTACATGCAGGAGATATGATTTGAAGGTTTTAGCTCAAATCCAAGCTTAACAAGACAAGATTAGGATAAACCAAGACTAGAAACATAACCAATTGTTAGAATTGAACCCAAGGTAAGTAGAAAATTCATCTTTTAGCCAATGTTTCATACAATTTAAGCTAAAACATGAAGAATTTGGATTGCCTTGTTTACCTTTTTTGTTCTTAGCTCACTAACCCCTTTTTCAGATTTTCTAAGGTATGAATGACTGAAATAGCTAGAAAATTTATGGGATTTAATGATTCTAGTTCTAAAATACATGTGTAAGATTTGTATGAGTTCAAAATGCAATGAAATATAGAGGCACCAGTCTATCTAGGTTTTCCGTAAATACTCAATATTGTATAACATACTAGGATGTGTTATTACATTGCTTCATATCCTTCAATTTATGAATCTAATAAGATGAAATGCATAATTCCATCTCATTGTATATATAGGATGCTTGGTTTATCTAGTTTGATCTACATATAGTTGTAAAATAAAAAATTTAGTATAGATTAGCTAGATCAGAATGAATAGAGATTAGTATGAAACATAAATGGTATTCTTATAGTATAGGCCATACCAGTATATTCATATATGCTCAAGTTATTTAGAAAAAGTGAAATACAATAATCAGTACAAGTGAAATAGAGAATTGAAAGATAGTAACTCAGTTATAAATACAGTTCCTGGTACAAGTGAAATACAATATTGAGACATAGTAACCTAGTTATAGTAGCAACTCATATTATGTATTTTAAAAGTGCTGGATATATATATATTTGTTTGAGTATGATTTTCAATAATGCACATTTAATATATAATATAAATGAAGAGGAATAATGCAATTATATGCTAGATCTAAGAGAAGTATAGTAGATCATTGAAAAATAAAACTAAATAACCAATTAGACTTTTAGATACCTTGAACAACTTACCCACTGGCAGCATCCAGGAGAGGACGCTAGAGTGTGCTAGCGGGGCACATTGGGTTAATGTGGGACCTCACTCTTGATCATAATTAATGCCAATCATTCGAGAAAAACTCTAAAACAAAACCCAAATTATGAAATAAAACATTAAATTATCTAAAAACACAGATAACACAATATAAAATAAACATAGGTAAATTTTTTCCTTTCTCAGAAAACCTGATAAGCTAATCACAACAAAGAACAAACCATTTATTAATCACAAAGAATATCTGAATCCATTGAAACTAGAATCAAACCTTAATGTAGTTGAGTTTACAATGGTTATATGTAGATGAAAGGACCAATTTGGTCTACAACCCCCTGCAAAAGAGAGAGTACATTGACATGCTAATCTAGACTATTATATTTACATCTTATTTGTCAAAAACTCTTTATTGGACAACATCATACCTTAAAACATTTGAAACAACATCATGAGACTTGTAAAGATTCCCAATGAATTAATACATCCAACTTGAGCTAAGCAACATGCATAGTCATCAGATTATGTGTACTGAACTCAAAAGAAACTTGTAGATATTTCTAAGTCTAACAGATAATTCTAGAATTTAGTAATTCTAGTATATGAAATCATCTAATTAATTGTACGAGCTTTCATTCACTCAAATATCAACCTTTTTAGTCACTAATGAGAGCATACAAATGAGAATATTAGCGAATACTAATCATTCTAGAGTTGCAATCCTATTACAGAGGTAACAAGTCAAGATCTAAACACATAAAATCAAGACATAATAATAGTATCATCTTTGTGGCACCCCACCAACAAAACTAGGAACACGTCTTGCATTATTAAAGTTGAAGTACACATAAGTAATGCCAATCAGACATAACTATTCAAATGCAAGTTAATCCAAACCATAATAAGGGTAGATAATAAATACTATTATAAAGAAATTTTCAACATTAAAGATTGAATTCCATACTAGGCAGACAAAAATAAGGAAACATATTACCTTTATAAAGTAATGATCATTTTCCACAACAAGAAACATATTCAAAAATAGTAAAAGAAAAGTGACAAATATTCAACTTGTATTCTACACAACTTGTCATATTTTCTTCAATTTCCTTGAAACTGCTTGGCCCATACCTCTCCAAATTTGAAATCACCATGCATGATTCTTGTATTAACAACTCACTTCCATTATCTTAGGGCTCAATCATCTACCTAAAAATATCAAAATCAAACTGAGGTCCGCCGTAGGGTTTCCTAAAGAGTCTCAGATCCTCATCTCAGGTACATGAGATAGGAACAAACAAAATAGAATATCATATATCAAACATTTCTCGTGTTTCTCAATTTACATACATCAAAATTTATTCCTCACAAACATAGATCTTCACAGTAGAGGATTTAGGGCAAGCATCACTCTAGATGACTCACTCCTAAATCCTAGTAGTCTATTTAAGGTCTCCATCCAACTATAAAAATCCTTCTCATAATTATCTACCTACTATAAGGAGATCCATTTCATTTCCTTAGTACAGACCACAAGGGAAATTCATGCCATTAAGTGAACCTGAATAAATTTGTAATCATTTCACTTTCTATTTAATCCTATCATTCATCTTTAAGAGAATTTAAATCATTATTTATTATGTGTGTATTCTCACACAACTAGAATGACATAAATGATACCAAGGTTAATGAGAAAGATAATCATTGTTCATTATTGACAACAACACAACAATCCACAATTTACAACATACAAATTTCTTTAACATTCTCTCATCATTATTATGATTCATAATCAGTGGGCTATCAACCTCATGTATAATTTAATTCTTAAGTATTTACCCTAATCAAGCTTTCTCAATTGCAAACCGATATGATTATTTCAAACCCAATATACTTCTTATCATTACAATTCATCTTAGATATTTTAGTATATTTTTGTAGAGTACTTAGGACCAACAAAATTACCATCATATCAACATCTTGTATCACCCATCATACTCAAAATAGGTTTAGCATGCAACATATATTTATTCTATCTGATTTCAATGGGTATGAACAAATCTCAGTGCATAAACATGCATATCGCATTTATTAGTCCTCTTTTACTATATATCATCTTTCAATTAGGGTTACTATCCAACACATATCTTATGTTATTTGCAATTCATCAAAATAGACCATTCTCACAATATTATAGCAAGCAGTTACAAATCGAGAATGCATTCTCATAAATCATTTCACATCATTGAATTTCATCTTGTAATTTAACAAAAGTAAACTTGTTTTGCATTACTTAGTACCTCATTTTAGATCATTACTCATTATATCACATAGCTCATCATATTAGGGTTAGAATTAGATTTTCAGATTCAACTACTAATTTTCTTCAGTTTCACTTCATTTTATAATCATTAGTCATAATTTCTTTATTTTCATGTTCACTAGTATTTTTAGAATCAACCATTCTAAATTTAGTTCACGCAAAAGTTAATCTCTCATTGAAAACCTTCATATTCTAATTTTAATGTACTTCATTCAGTTTTTTTCAACCCAAATTCAATATATATAGACTATAGACTTCATCATACTCATTTCGTTAATTTCATCAATAACTTATCAATGCAATTTTGTTCACTCATTTCCATTTCCTTTCTTGCACTTTGATGAGTGTGATAAAGTGTGATTTTACATAATTATTTTATCTCCCATGCAAAAATTAAATGATATTAATAAGTTCACAAATTGTTTGCCTTGATGCTCTTAATCACTCATTATAAAGTTTTGATCATGTGGATATACAAAATTTGGTAGTAGTGCAAACCCAAGAAGCATATTTAGGGTGATTTTTGTGCATCAACATTCTAGTGAAACTATGATAGTTAAATATTCAAATTTCAATCTCAGTCTTTATCATAGTGAGGTAATTATATTATCAAGATTAACCTAAAATGTCATGGTCATTACATGTACTAATTAAAAATTATCAATGTTTGAATAAACATATATTATTTCATCCATTAATTAACCCATACCTAAGTTACATGTTAGGCCATGACACGTAATGTGTCATGTAGCCTGGGAAAAGGGGCGATCGATGACCCTCTCATGCCAAACGTCCATCGTTGATTTGAGGATGGAAGACTTGTCTTCTACCTCTAGATTAGGAGGGACAACAACAAAATATACAAATGAGAGGGGAGCCTTCCCCAACCACTTTGATCGTTTCTCTTGTGCTTAAGAAAGGAGAAGAAGCTCCCCAATCCAAGACAAACCTAATGATTCCTAACTTGTCACCCCTTGTTCTCAGAGAAGGGAGGAAAAAATCCCACTTTTTGGCACCCGCATTGGAGGAACAACCATTAGGGGTTATTGTGAATCCTCACTCCCATTCATCTATTTAACACCCCTTTAGCTCTGTCCTGATCCCTTTAGTCTTTCCAAAACCCTGATTCAAAGAGAGAGAGAGCCCTGATCACCATTCTCCCTATTACCTTCTTCAAACTTTGTACAACCTCGACTATTGAAGGATGCAGCCACCCCCACAACAATCCACCACTATTGACACATTTGCTAAGCCTTAGTGCATTTTCACAGCTAATTTCCCTCACCCAAAACCACCCTCTATTCTCTATCCACCTCCTCTAGCAACTTATTATCCTCCATCTCAGTGACTCTCGATCCCAATGGGAACTGTAGATAGAAACAATGTCGGTCCAATGACAAATTGCTCTACAACGGAGAGAACACCCTCGACCGGCCATGAGCAACATCCTATCCTAGGCTACGGCTTTCCATAGATAGACCTAGGCTGCTCAAGCAAGTAAAAATAGAGAGACGAAGGAGGAAGATTGCACCCCTCTTTCTAAGTCCTCATATCTAAGGCAAGAGGATCTCCAACCATTGGATCAGTGATCCAAGTAATGGGTCAAGGTTGGTCAACCTCCTTTATTTTCTCATTTTTTGAAATTAATGATTCAACTTAGGAAAATTATAGTAAATCATAGGAGATCAGACATAAGAACATATATATATGTATGTATGTGTATATATATGTATGTATGTATGTATGTATATATATATACACATATATATATGTATATATATATATATATATATATATATATTCAGGCTAGAATACACTCGAGTGTATTCGGAGCAGAATACACTCAAGTAGTTTTTCATGATGCAATTTTTTTTTTCGAAAATATAATCCATTGATCTTATTAAACATCTTGTGAATACCTCATACAAAAAATTTGAGCACATTTGGACATTTATATGTCATGTTATAAAGACTGCAAAAATTATGCATTTCAAATTAGTTTTGCATGTCGATTTTGTTGCCCTTGGATGAGTGACTTACACTCATCCAAATGGGCTCAAAATTTGTATGTAGCCTAGTTATAGTATGACGGTGAAGATCAATGATTTACATTTTACAAAAAATAGTCTTGATATGCAAACACACTTGAGTGTATTCATGCCATCTGTACACTCAAGTGTATTCTAGCCTGACTCTCTCTCTCTCTATATATATATATATATGTGTGTGTGTGTGTGTGTGTATGTATGTATGTGTATATATATATATATATATATATATATATATATATATATATATATATATATATATATATATATATATATATATATATATATATATATATATATATATATATATATATATATATATGAGAGAGAGGGGCTATAATATGCTCAAGTGTATTGTGACCACATTACAATCAAGTTTGTAGCCATTGGATATGTGATCTGATCTCTAAGAAACATACCATGCTCAACCTACTCACAATAGGACTGAACACCCATGAATACAGTTAAAAAGATTGGCCCATCACACTCTCACGTTCTCTCTGTTAGATATATGGCAGCTGTAACAGCCATGTAGATAGCATGGGTTAAGCCCAATGTAGTGCAGCTAGTACATGTGATAAAAGTAGTTTTGTCTCTAGTGCAAATGGCAAAGAAGTTTTATCCCATATTGCTCACTCCTAGAACTTTTGTGGTCCTTATATGTAGGATCACATGGGGCACTAGTGTCTAAGGGGTCCTAGGAGGAAGGTATGCTCACCTCCTTGGTGGGTGGGATTATCACATCACATCACAACGCACGCACGCACGCCACGCCTTGCCTCGCCTCACCGGGATTGGGCTCGGGCTCGGGCTTGTGGATTGTGGAGAACATCTTCTGTCTTCTTTTTTCACTAGGATACAACTAAGTAATTAATTACTCGTGTGATTAATTGTTTCTTTCCTATTTGGATTTATTAATCCTAACTGGAAAGTGTCTCTTTTGCAGAATTTTCTACAATATGTACAAGAGCGACCGAGTGTTTGCATCTTACTAGGATTAGTAATTTGGGACGTGCGTGGCTATATATACGCCTCCTATCATTAGGGTTAAACAAACATTTTACAAACTTCAGCTACCGTTTCACGTGTGTTTTGAGAGCCCTAATCCAGAGAGCAATTGCCTTCATTCTTGAGCCGTTTTGTGGAATTATTCTCCTGTGCAAAGTGCGACTTCCTCCTTCCCGTCACCGAGACGCAACTGTCAGGTGGAGGTTCCTGCGGTTGCTATGCTGCACTAGTGGTGGTGCAACGAGATGACGTCAAGCGTGAGCGAGATGTGTCTGTTCCAAGTTCTTGCCACATCGAGTCTGGGAGAACGATGCCTATCTACGAGGATTGCTGGGCACTGATTTCTTTAAGTATCACATTCGTTTCTCAACAAACGATTTTGGTTTGCAAATTCTGACTCCTTTTATTTCTATTCTCCTACTTTTTTTTATCTTCATTTCTTATTTGGATCTGCCTAAACTTGTTAATTAATTTGCACCTACTGATGTTGCATGTAATGATATTAATAATATTAACAACAATCTTAAAGAAATCATCTTTCTATAAGAGGGGCCAATGATGGACATGGAAGAGTCTTATCCTGAATTGTTTGTTTGCTTGATAGAATTTTGAGGACAAAATTCCTATAAGAGGGGAAGGATGTTACAACCCCAATTTTTGGGTTCATTAGGTGAGAAATGTAATTTCTCATATTAAAGATATTTGAACAACACATGATATAATTTGTTTGTAATAAATGGATTTCGTTTACAATAGCCTTGATGATTGTGTTGTGGGCTTTATTGGCTATTGGGTCCAAATAACAAGAAAATTCAATTAGTAATTGAATAATTGAATATTTGAGAAAAGAAAGAGGTAGAAACCTCTAGAAGGCAAAGGGATATAATCCAAGGATGGATTTCGTGCCTTTTGGGTTCCTTGGGTTCCAAGGAGTCCAAAGTTGCAAAAAGAAAGTAATAAGAAAAGAAAAGATTAATCAAGTATTTCTTTATTAAGAAAGAAATTGAAAATAATGACAAAATGTGGAAAACAAGTGAAAAGAGGTACAATGGAGTTATCCTTTGTAGAATTTCGTATCCCAAGGATTTCTAATGATAAAAGGAATACCAATGAGGAAAATAAAAGAGAAATAAAGGGAAATCCTCAAAAAGGAAATATTATAATAAGAAATAAACAAGATAATGTGAAATAATGAGTTTAGATGCATCTAGAAGGATAATGAGAATCCTTGAAAAGGAATTTCGAATTATTATAATTTCTTAGGGCCCAAGGAGCCCAATGAATAAAAAGAGGAAAGAGAAAATACCAATAAAATTAAATAAGAAGGTAATATGATGCATAATGAATGATTTAGTAGTATTATTAAAGAGATGGTATATTCTATTAAAAAGAAAATATAGTTTTCATGGCCAATGAATTAAAAGCCAAGCACAAAAGAATAAAAGTGATAATTTTCAGATTTTTTTTCCATTATGAGATTCCTTGATAACCAAGGAATAGGGATAAATAAGGAAATAACTAAAAGAAACGAGTTGTGGAGTCATATATTTATGTGGGTGGGAATATCATCCATTCCTCGTTAGTTTCCTCTTCTCTTCCGTGTCCATCTTCATATGCTGAGAGCCTCTAGGGTTTTGCGTAAAGCCTATGTAAGGGCCTGAAGGGTTCCTCTACAGATGGAGGGTTCCTGGATTCCATAGCCATGAAAGAGAGAGGGAGAGAGAGAGCATGGTCATGGTTCTTTCCCCAATGAGGTCTGCATCCTTTCTGTTCTACCCTTGATGGATGCAACCATAGTAAACTGGGATGTTGAGGTTTTTAGCCTGGTAGAGCGTGGATGCCTAGGAAGCAGGTCGGGTGGCGCTTCTCAGGTTTGACGAGCCGATGATCTTCTTCAAGGTCCCTCTGCCAACTATTCAAGGATGGGGCTAACCTCTTGGCGCCACTAGGGGTATTAGACTCCTGGGTTTGGGCACCCACTCCTTGGAAACTCCCTGATGCAGCTTCGACGTTCCCGGTGAGCATGGGAACAGGTCCTGGTCGTCGCTGCTGCTCCAGCCATGGTTCTTCGCCGAAGTTTTTCCCCAGCCACCTGTGGCGGCGTCGGCCTAAGTCCGCATTCTACTTGAGTCCACAGTCACCCACCGCAGGCGTGAGGCTCCACTCCCATCGCTCAGCATTCAAGTTCGCAGAGCGAACGGCCGCCGGGCTGCTGTCGCAGTGCCTGTGCACCAGGCGCATCACACGCGAGGAAGAAGAGGGGATAGAGTCAAAAGACTCTATTGCCCCTCTGCGCACGTTCAAGACCCAATGACAGAAGAGTCCTTTCCTCCTTTTTCTCAGCCGGATCCTGGATTTCTCTTCCTCATTGCTTGTTGATTGGGTTTCTCTGCATATTTGATTCTATCTTGAAATCTGCAACCAAAGGTTTGTGGTTAATTATGAATAACCGCTTAGTTTCCCGATGGTTTCCCAGATGTTTAATCACATTGAATGCAACTAAATTGTGTGGATGTTCATATTGCAATTATAAAGTAACTATGACTATCATATAATGTATATGCCTTCTAGCTCATATCCTGGTCCCCTCTGTGTCGTAATGGCTGGCCTGGTATATGGCTACCTAGAGGGTAGGTCCATCAGGTCATGAATGACTTAGTATATGGCTTCCTAGAGGGTAGGTCCATCAAGTCACAGTGAGTCAGATATTGGGCTACCTTTGGGTGGTGCCATGTGACTCTACCTTTACAGAGGTACCATATAAGTCCTTACAGGGACAACACAGAGTTGTGGATAGGTATGGATTGAGTAGTTTGGCTTAAAACGTAATATTGATTGTTAAATGATTAATTGCGTGATTATATTGTTAATATAGTTTAACATTATCTATTTCCTCCACATACCAGCTTCGGCTGACCGTCGTTTTGTTTGTCGGCGTTTTAGGTACAAGCCAAAAGGACAAACAGTAAAATGTCATATTGTGAAATATATGAAGTTAAATACAAGGAGGATTAGTTAGAGTAGAATCCTTAAGTGGATAGAAGTCTAGAGATCCAAGTTTTCAAAACTGTATGCAAAAGTTTATTTTCTTACAGCTTTCAGTATAGTTGGTAGAATTTAATAATTGTTATTGATTATTTTTCGAACCTTTGATCCGGGTTATTGGTTAACGGCTCTGACCCTTCGGTCTCCCTTAATTGGGGGTTACCGGGAGGCGGGGTCGTAACAATTGGTATCAGAGCCTAGGTTCCTCAATTAATCGTTAATAATTATTAAATTTTACAAACTCCATAGAACCCAAGGGAGTTATTAGAGGATTAGCCGAAAGATGGAGGTGTCTAGAAAAGGATCATGACCGGGGGCTGGCAATATTTTCCTCCGCACTGCTAGTTGGAATACGAGGACTCCCGGATCCGTGTGACTGCCTGGCCAAAGTCTTAGGGTATGAATCGAAATAAGATACCTTTAGGACTTTCTCATCTTATTCATCCCTTCCCAACTTCAATTCTATTAAGGACCTTAAGGATTAGGGTTTCCTCTCTTCTCCACACCCTCTTGTGGTATGGGTAAAGTTGATAAGGATTAAGGAATCCTCCACCAAATTAATGCAAAGCATGTAAATAAGATGTCATGGACATAAGCTTAATAGATTAAGCACAAACTAAAGAATAGATACATGCTTAGGCTGTAGGACATAAGTGGTCATGCCCTCAGAAGAGACCTAAGACCTTCTTATCAAGAGGATAGTTAAAGAGAGTTAGTTTTGGAGATAGAAATCTCCATTGCAAGTAGAGACCTGGTACATCCTCAGAGGATGATGTTAACCCTAACCCTAAGTGAAGGTTAGAGAGAGAGATGGCATGATGAGTTAGACCAGGTGTTTGGATGGATACGCCTTGCATGCCATATGAGCCATAGGATGACCTAGTACCCCTGGCAACCCAACCCTGGGAAGGGTCGAGCAGGTTAGAGTGAAGGATAGCTCCTCCATAGATAAATCTAGAGGAAAACCTATAGAACCCTATGGGCTTGTGCAAGTAGGGTATGGCTTGCACCCAGGGCACGTCATTAGTAGGATGAAACCCTGGTTAAGGAATCATGATGGATGGCTTATGAAATAAGCATAAACGGCTACAGATGACCTTGATCAAACATAACTTCGAGCCTAGGCTTCACCTATGTAGAGGATGCTTTTGAGGTTGATCCATCATGAAGAGGGGACCTCTAATGGTGAGGTTGGTTGTAGGGTTAGCTCTAGAGAGAGCAGGAAACCAAGCAAGAAGGTTGGAATCCTAGACTCCGGGATATGAGGAGAAGTCAGGAGTTGAGGATGATGCGACCTAAGTGGATGATAGTGGTCGTCACATGCTTGACCCCTAGAGGTTGATGATGTCTTGGTTACCATGGGAGGAACCAAACCCTTGAGAGAGGATGAGGCTTCTGGCACTTATGAGCCTATGGTATAAGAGTTTACCTTCGGAGAAAGGAAGAAGAAGTTTTGTATACCCTGGAGAGGATTAGTAACAGGTTATGAGGCCTTGTACCTTGTTGGTTGTCCTTGAGGAGGACCCAACTCTAAGTGTTGCTCGAGTTGAAGGATGATAGGAAGTACATGTCATGCCTTTTGCATGCTTGATTCGTGGTTAAGAGTTTGAGCATGTAGTTGGACACCCAAAGGTGAACCTAGGGTTCCTAGGCCTAAGAGGGGAAGCAGTGTACCTAATGCTCATGACGAGAATTAAGTTGCTATAGTTTCGAGCATGGTACTCCTCATGTATACTGGAAAAGGGAAGCCCCTTAAGTTTAAGGTATGTTTGATGAACCCCTCACAGCTAGGTTGATGATAAAGGAAGGTATGATCTTGATTGAGCATTGAGGAAAGAGGACAAGTATGACCTAGCATGGTTCAGTAGGTGATCTGCTTGTGCCTTAATAGCTTGCTAGGGTTAAGTAGGCTCATGTGGATGTAAACCCTAGACCTAAGAGCTTTTGTGACCTTGTTGTCAAGAGATAGTTTTCCTCCCCTCCTGGGAGAGGGACCCCTTTGGTAGGGTGTATATCAGTTTTGTTGGTTTAAGGTAACCTAAAGAGGTCTCATAGGATCTTGAGAAGCTAAGTGAAAAGTACATGGTATGAGAATGAACTTGTAGACCCATAGATACCCATCTCTAAGTGCATGTGTATGTGTTATCATGGAGGTAACCGGTAAGGGGCCTGACCAAGGTAGGCAGGTCGCCATGACCCCTATGAAAGGATGGATGTCAGCCCATGTATACAAAGAGAGATGATGAAGGCTTGGACAAGGTTCTAAGTTGGACATGTACTATAAATGAAGAATCCTAAGTCTATCCTAGGGTCAGGTGGGGATAAGACCGATGGAAGTAGGAGTTGCCTAATTCCCTAGTTGCACATGACCATAGGGTCGGGAGGTAACATCTATCATTGTCCGAGGGACATGGGTTAGGAGATTGACCACCTTCATGAACTCATGGGACCCAAAGGGCAGATGAATAGGGCACTCTCTGGATGCATAAGGGAAGAGGAAAGACCCCAAAAGCATCGGTACCCCCATGGGCCTAGAGGAGGTGACCAAGGATTGTGTTGGGACAAAGTAGTTTCAAGACTAGTTTTCCATGGAAGTAAATGTGATATCAAGATGAATGTAATGTTGAGACATATGTGGCGCGTTTCAACTTAGATTTAAAGGTGTACTGGCAAGGTGGGATGTACCATCTCTACTCTTGGAATAGGAAGAACTTTGTATTTGGACTGCAGCCAAATGCTTATTTCCTCTTGTTATGGGAGTGAGAGATAGGACAGTACACATGCCATACACCAAGGATAAAAGATGATGTGAGTTGGAACGTTGCTATGAGGTATGAGGATAGATAAGATAACATACCCTGGTAAAGTGAATGATACATGGATGGTTTGCAAATGCTAAAGAGAAATAAGGTAGTCATCTTATAAGGATGTTTTTTTTAGCATGAGCTATGAGTTATACCATGTTGAGTCCGAAAACCAAAGGAATAAGCTCAGAATGTTCTCGATGAAGATGGACTTAGGGATAAGAAGAGTTAATAAGTGGCATACAGGAAGGTGTATGTCATCAACATTACCTAATACATAAGAAGGTGAAGAGGTAATGGATGCTCTGGTTGAGATATGTATCTATCTAGTTTGGCTAGAAGAAGTTGTTAGACTAACCCTAAGTTTGGAAAAGAAGGTATTTTTTTTGGCTAACACCAATGTAATGGGATAAGTTAATGGTTGTTTGGATTTGTTAGTCTAGTCCTTGATGCAATGAAAGGATGGTGATAGAACCTCAGATACACCTCTTGGATAGGAAGGTAATAAAACCCTGATGAGAGTGGTTTAGGGTTTCTGAGGAATCGATCTTGAGGAATCATGACATACAGGAAATCATGATTGAAGATCACCATACACCGTGGTACCACCAAGATAATAAGTGACAATAGTACTTTAGATGCTGAAGATAACGTTTCATGTGGCATGTGGCCATGTAAGCTGGACGTGAGGGGCGAACACCAGTAACCCAGTACATTGATATAAGGGATAAAGAGTCCCCGAAAGTGAAAGGGAGTTCATCACTATGGATGTTGTAAGTCTTCCCTGGACCAAGAAAGGTCGAGATGCTATATGGGTTATGGTAGATCGCTTTACCTAGATGACATGAGAAAGAAAGAATTATGTCAAGGAACATATCTGGTTGAACTACTCATGAGAGAGATGGTTCAACTACACATGAAGCGAGTTCAAAGGTTCTTGAGTTTGACCTAAAGGTTCCCTTCCAAAAGGTTGAAGTAGGTACATGAAGAACTCGATGTTAGTACAGTTTATCACCCCTAACTAATGATTAGTATAATCCAGACTAAAGGGTCTGATAAGAGTATGTGTGCTCGATCAGGGTGATATCTAGAGACAGTTCTTGTCCTATGAAAAATGTGATGATAACCACCATCGCCAGTATCAGGAGTTAAAGAAGCTTTGTAAGGGAGGTTGTGTCGGTCACCACTTCAGTAAGGTGATGTTGGTGAAAGGACCACGTGATGGTTAGAAAAGGGCCACAGTGTGTGTAGCTGAAGTCACTTTGACCGTGCAATGGCTGAAAGGAGCCTAGAGACGACGAGAGTCGTGAGCAAATGCAAAGTAGACTGACATGCAATTCACTGTGGGAGAATATGTGACATGAAAATCCGACCCCTCTATGTTATAGCTAAGAGAGTTGAGTCCCCGATGCATGGGATCTTCTGACATGGTTTGGTGGAGAAGGTTAAGTGTGATCTTAACCCTCAGGATAAAGTAATGTGTGATGAGTTCCATGTATCCAATTTAGAGCACTATGTGAGGTACCCCGACCAGGTGCTGAGCAATGAACATAGTGAGCCCTAAGGGAGGATGAAATGGCCCGAGTCACCTGTGCAATTTATAGACGCCAGGATGAAAAAAAACTCAGAGAAAAGAATATGTGATAACAAAGGTTCTGTGGAAGCACCATGAGTACGGTAAAGCCACATAGGGGCCAATGATGGACACGGAAGAGTCTTATCCTGAATTGTTTGTTTGCTTGATAGAATTTTGAGGACAAAATTCCTATAAGAGGGGAAGGATGTTACAACCCCAATTTTTGGGTTCATTAGGTGAGAAATGTAATTTCTCATATTAAAGATATTTGAACAACACATGATATAATTTGTTTGTAATAAATGGATTTCGTTTACAATAGCCTAGATGATTGTGTTGTGGGCTTTATTGGCTATTGGGTCCAAATAACAAGAAAATTCAATTAGTAATTGAATAATTGAATATTTGAGAAAAGAAAGAGGTAGAAACCTCTAGAAGGCAAAGGGATATAATCCAAGGATGGATTTCGTGCCTCTTGGGTTCCTTGGGTTCCAAGGAGTCCAAAGTTGCAAAAAGAAAGTAATAAGAAAAGAAAAGAAAAGATTAATTAAGTATTTCTTTATTAAGAAAGAAATTGAAAATAATGACAAAATGTGGAAACAAGTGAAAAGAGGTACAATGGAGTTATCCTTTGTAGAATTTCGTATCCCAAGGATTTCTAATGATAAAAGGAATACCAATGAGGAAAACAAAAGAGAAATAAAGGGAAATCCTCAAAAAGGAAATATTATAATAAGAAATCAATAAGATAATGTGAAATAATGAGTTTAGATGCATCTAGAACGATAATGAGTATCCTTGAAAAGGAATTTCTAATTATTATAATTTCTTAGGGCCCAAGGAGCCCAATGAATAAAAAGAGGAAAGAGAAAATACCAATAAAATTAAATAAGAAGGTAATATGATGCATAATGAATGATTTAGTAGTATTATTAAAGAGATGGTATATTCTATTAAAAAGAAAATATAGTTTTCATGGCCAATGAATTAAAAGCCAAGCACAAAAGAATAAAAGTGATAATTTTCAGATTTTTTTCCATTATGAGATTCCTTGATAACTAAGGAATAGGGATAAATAAGGAAATAACTAAAAGAAACGAGTTGTGGAGTTATATATTTATGTGGGTGGGAATATCATACCTTCCTCATTGGTTTCCCCTTCCCTTCCGTGTCCATCTTCATATGCTAAGAGCTTCTAGGGTTTTGTGTAAAGCCTGTGTAAGGGCCTGAAGGGTTCCTCTACAGATGCAGGGTTCCTGGATTCCATAGCCATGAAAGAGAGAGGGAGAGAGAGAGAGAGCATGGTCATGGTTCTTTCCCCAATGAGGTCTGCATCCTTTATGTTCTACCCTTGATGGATGCATCCATAGTAAACTGGGATGTGGAGGTTTTTAGCCTGGTAGAGCATGGATGCCTAGGAAGCAGGTCAGGTGGCGCTTCTCAGGTTTGACGTGCCGATGATCTTCTTCAAGGTCCCTCTGCCAACTATTCAAGGAAGGGGCTAACCTCTTGGCGCCACTAGGGGTATTAGACTCCTGGGTTTGGGCACCCACTCCTTGGAAACTCCCTGAAGCAGCTTCGACGTTCCCGGTGAGCATGGGAACATGTCCTGGTCGGCGCTGCTGCTCCAGCCATGGTTCTTCGCCGGAGTTTTTCCCCAGCAACCTGTGGCGGCGTCGGCCTAAGTCCGCATCCTACTTGAGTCCGCAGTCACCCACCAGAGGCGCGGGGCTCCACTCCGATCGCTCAGCGTTCAAGTTCGCAGAGCGAACGGCCGCCGGGCTGCTGTCGCGGTGCCTGTGCACCAGGCGCATCGCGCGTGAGGAAGAAGAGGGGATAGAGTCAAAAGACTCTATTGCCCCTCCACGCACGTTCAAGACCCAATGACAGAAGAGTCCTTTCCTCCTTTTTCTCAGCCGGATCCTGGATTTCTCTTCCTCATTGCTTGTTGATTGGGTTTCTCTGCATATTTGATTCTATCTTGAAATCTGCAACCAAAGGTATGTGGTTAATTATGAATAACCGCTTAGTTTCCCGATGGTTTCCCGGATGTTTAATCGCATTGAATGCAACTAAATTGTGTGGATGTTCATATTGCAATTATAAAGTGACTATGACTATCATATAATGTATATGCCTTCTAGCTCATATCCTGGTCCCCTCCGTGTCGTAATGGCTGGCCTGGTATATGGCTACCTAGAGGGTAGGTCCATCAGGTCTTGAATGACTTAGTATATGGCTGCCTAGAGGATAGGTCCATCAAGTCACAGTGAGTCAGATATTGGGCTAACTTTGGGTGGTGCCATGCGACTCTACCTTTACAGAGGTACCATATAAGTCCTTACAGGGACAACACAGAGTTGTGGATAGGTATGGATTGAGTAGTTTGGCTTAAAACGTAATCTTGATTGTTAAATGATTAATTGCGTGATTATATTGGTAATATAGTTGAACATTATCTGTTTCCTCCACATACCAGCTTCGGCTGACCGTCGTTTGGTTTGTCGGCGTTTTAGGTACAAGCCAAAAGGACAAACAGTAAAACGTCATATTGTGAAATATATGAAGTTAAATACAAGGAGTATTAGTTAGAGTAGAATCCTTAAGTGGATAGAAGTCTAGAGATCCAAGTTTTCAAAAAGGTATGCTAAAGTTTATTTTCTTACAACTTTCAGGATAGTTGGTAGAATTTAATAATTGTTATTGATTATTTGTCGAACCTTTGATCCGGATTATTGGTTAACGGCTCTGACCCTTCAGTCTTCCTTAATTGGGGGTTACCGGGAGGCGGGGTCGTAACACATGAACTCTCAGATGCCTAGATGGTATTGCTTGAGAAGTTCATTGTTATGTCTATCATAAAAAAGTTCTCTAAGTCATGGGAATCATTTGGTATGTCTCTGAAGCACCGCAAAGGGACACATATAATGGAAGGACTAATGATGGATATTAATATACAAGAAGAACACTTAAAGGAGAAAACGGTTAAGGTGCCTACTGATGCAAACTCAACAGTTAATTTTACTTTTGCTAAAACCACCAAAGATAAGAAATCTAAGAATGCACATAAACCTAAGGCAAAGATCCAAAAGAAACCGAAGAACAAACCTTGTTGGACTTGTAGACAGGTTGGCCACTGGAATAAGGATTGTCCTTCTAAGAAGGCAAAGAAAACTTCCATATCTGCAACTGAGGAGGCTGTGGTCAATGTGGTGACTACATACTTGAACCTCAATGATGGGTACGTGTCTATTAAACCTGAAATCCTTTCTTTTTTTTGAACCACTTTATTGGATAATTTGCACTGGGGCTAATGTACATGTATGTGTTGATAAATCCCTATTTGTGTCTTACTAGGCCTCTCGAGGTCGGTCCGTGACTTTGGGCGATTCCAGCTCTGCAGAAGTCAAAGGTGAAGGATGGGTGGACTTGAAGTTCCCTTCGGGGAAGGCTTTGACTCTTCATAGGGTCAGACATGTTCCAACCATTCGACGCAATATCCTTAGTGGCATAATTCTAGTTAGGGAAGGTTATAGAGTAGACTGTAAATGTAATAAGGCTATTATTACACGCCTTTGTGATTCTTTATTTTTTGGCAAGGGGTACTTATGTGATGTGGAGAACTTATTTAAGATTCATGTTGAAACTATTTCAAATTCCATTTTGAATTTGAATGATTATAGTTCTATTTGCAGGAATCTTGTTTCATCTGATGTTTGGCATTCACGTTTGGGACATGTTAATGTTGCCTCAATGAAGAGTATGATGAATCTAAATTTAATCCCTAAATCTGAAACTAGCAATAATAAATGTGAAATCTGTATGCAAGCTAAACTGCCTAGGAAGCCCTTTCATTCTGTGAATAGGAATTCAGAAATTTTGGATTTAGTGCATACAAATATTTGTGAATTTAATGGTGTTGTTACGAGGGATCAAAAGCGTTATTTTATAACTTTTATTGACGATGCGAGTAGATACTGTTATGTCTTTTTCATTAGAAGTAAAGATGAGGCATTTGATAAATTTAAAATTTATAAGAAAGAAGCCGAAACTCAAACCAATAAAGTACTTAAGCGATTAAGGTCTGATAGGGGAGGAGAGTATACCTCAAACTTATTTTTGGAATTTTTCCAATTACATGGTATAGTTCATGAGGTCACTGCTCCTTATTCATTAGAATCAAATGGGATAGCTGAACGTAAAAATTGAACCTTAATAGATATGGTAAATACCTTACTCCAAACATCTAGATTACCCAAATTTATGTGGGGGGAAGCTTTGAATACAACTTGCCATATTCTGAATAGAGTTCCCCATAAGAATTCAGAGAGTATTCCGTTTGAGTTGTGGAGAGGGAGGAAACCAAGTCTCAGTGTGGGGGTGCGTTGCTAAGCTACTTGTCCCTGAACACAAAAGGAAGAAATTGGGACCGAAAATGGTTGATGCCATATTCTTGGGGTATGTAGAGACAAATTATGCTTACAAATTCTTGATTGTAAAATTAGATATCTCTGGCATTGAGGTCAATACAATTGTGGAATTATGTGATGCAACATTCTTTGAGGATGTATTTCCTATGAAAACTGGTGTGCCCAATGAAGTATCTCAAGAGGATTCATTTATCATAGGTTCCATTCCCGAGCACGTGGAAAGGATGACAAATGTGGGGGTGACTCAGAACAAGTTATTTCTGAATCTGATGATTCTGAAGAAATAGTTGAACTAAGGAGAAGTAAACGGCCTAAGACATCCAAGGACTTCGGAAGTGAGTTTCTCACTTACAATGTTGAGGATGATCCTATCACTTTCAAACAAGCTATGGAATCTCCAGAAGCTAAGTTTTAGAAAGAAGTAGTTAATGATGAAATCCAATCAATTCTCTTGAATGGAACTTCAGAATTGGTGGATTTGCCACCTGGTTGTTCTGCAGTTGGTTGCAAATGGATTTTTAAGAAGAAACTTAACACAGACGGGACAATCAATAAGTATAAGGCTAGGTTAGTTGCTAAGGGTTACACACAAAGAGAAGGAATAGATTATTTTGATACCTATTCACTTGTTTCCCGTATGACCACAATCCGAGTGCTTATAGCATTGGCTTTCATTTATAATCTCTATATCCATCAGATGGATGTGAAGACCGCGTTCTTACACGGTGATCTTCAGGAAGAGATATATATGGAACAACCTGAGGGATTTGTGGGTCGTGGGAATGAGTCCAAAGTGTGTAAACTTGTTAAGTCATTATATGGCTTGAAACAAGCCCCTAAGCAATGGCATGGGAAGTTTGATTCTATGATATCATCGTTTGGCTTTATTTCTAATGAATTTGATAAGTGTCTCTACTGTAAAATTGTCAATAATGAATTCATTTTGTTATGTTTATACGTCGACGATATCTTGCTTTTTGGTTCTGATATGAAAGTAGTAAATGAGACAAAGTCATTCTTGTGTAGCAAGTTTGAGATGAAGGATATGGGTGTCGCTGATGTGATTTTAGGGCTTAAAATCATAAGGTCTACTGATGGTATAACTCTCTCTCAGTCTCACTATGTTGAGAAGATACTGGAGAGGTTTGAGTGAACATCACATAAATCTGTTAAGACTCTATGTGATTCATCCAAGCCCTTATTCAAGAATGAGACTGGGTTTCTAGTGTATTAATTACGATACTCTCAGGTTATTGGAAGTTTGATGTATCTTATGAACTGCACACGTCCAGTCATTGTGTTTGCTGTGAACAAGTTAAGTAGATACACCAGTTGTCCTGACAAGACCTATTGGGAAGCTCTTGATAGAGTTTTGATGTATATCAAGGGAATGTGTTCCCTTAGGCTGCATTATGGAAAACATCCTTCTGTAGTCGAAGGATATAGTGATGCAAGCTGGCTTGCCATGAATTCTGGGAGTAATGGTGTCTCAGGATATGTATTCCTGTTGGGAGGAGGAGTTGTTTCCTGGAGGTCTAAGAAACAGACCATATTGTCTCGGTCCACTTTTGAAGCAGAGATGTGTGCTTTAGATGAAACTAGATTGGAAGCTGAATGGCTACATGGACTTATGTCCAGTTTACCTATGGTAATGAAGCAGCTTCCTGCAATTTCAGTTCATTGTCATAGCACTGCAACTATTGCTAAGATAAATTGTTCCAAGTACAATAAAAAACAACATAGACACATCCAAGTCAGATTGAAATCTGTAAGGGAGTTAGTGTCTAATGGGGTCGTGGTTGTGGACTACGTCGGTACCAAAGATAATACAGTGGATCCTTTCACTAAAGGTCTTATCTTGGCTTTAATGAAAAAATCTAGGTTGGGGATGGGACTGAAATCCCTATAGATTTGCAGGCAGTAGCAACCCAACCCAAAAGAGTGGAGATTCCACAAATTGGGTTCAATGTGGTAATAACAAGTTGTCGGGTGAATCAGATGACACTATGTATTCTTATTTGATGCTTCTAGCATCTGTGTGTCTATCTCCTGGAAACCTGTTAGTGTCATGACTGTAAGTTAGTAAGAGAGTAGTCTCCGAATGGTGTCAAGTCTTAAGACAGGATGTTAGAAGTACATCATTGGATACTCCAACTAAGTGATTGATGTTGTGTAGGCCGCAACAAGAGAATTGAGTTGTTCTCTGTTATCAATCATGATATAGAATTTTATATGCATGGCCTTAATGCATTGTTTTCTTTTCTACCATGTCTTTATTGTGTTGTTACCAACCTATACTCTTGTACCCAAGGTTCATATTCAAGACTTTTGTTCACCTAGTTTATGCGAGGGTCACAGTTGGATAACTCAGGTAGATTCAAACTGAAAGGTATCTACTGAAAGCACAGTATGGAGGATTGAATAGTAGAGCACACTACACATTAGACTTTGTGGGGGGAATGTTAGATATATGGCAGCTGTAGCAGCCATGTAGATAGCATGGGTTAAGCCCAATGTAGTGCAGCTAGTACATGTGAGAAAAATAGTTTTGTCTCTAGTACAAATGGCAAAGAAGTTTTATCCCATATTGCTCACTCTTAGAACTTTTGTGGTCCTTATATGTAGGATCACATGGGGACTAGTGTCCAAGGGGTCCTAGGAGGAAGGTATACTCACCTCCTTGGTGGGTGAGATTACCACATCACAACTCACGCACGCACGCGCGCGCGTGCGCCACGCCACACCTCGCATGGCCTGGTCGGGCCGGGCGGGGCACGGGCTAGGACTCGGGCTTGTGGCTTATGACTTGTGGATTGTAGATTGTGGATTGTGGAGAATGTCTTACGTCTTCTTTTTGCACTAGAATACAAGTAAGTAATTAATTACTCGTATAAGTAATTGTTTCTTTCCTATTCAAATTTATTAATCCTAACTGGAAAGTATCTCTTTTGCAGAATTTTCCGCAATATGTACAAGAGCGACCGAGTATTTGCGTCTTACTGGGATTAGGAATTTGGGACGTGCACGGCTATATATACGCCTCCTGTCATTAGGGTTAAACACACAATTTACGAACTTCAGCGCCGTTTCACGTGTGTTTTGAGAGCCCTAATCCAGAGAGTGTCTGCCTTCATTCCCGAGCCGTTTTGTGGAATTCTTCTCCTGTGCGAAGTGCAGCTTCCTCCTTCCCATCACCGATACGCAACTGTCAGACGGAGGTTCCTACGGTTGCTGTGCTGCACTGGTGGTGGTGCAACGAGACGACGTCAAGCGTGAGCGAGACGTGTCTGTTCCAGGTTCGTGCCGGATCGAGTCTGGGAGAACGGTGCCTAAGTATCACGTTCGTTTCTCAATGAACGATTTGATTTGCAAATTCTAACTCCTTTTATTTCTGTTATTCTGCTTTGTTTGATCTTCGTTTCTTATTTGGATCTGCTTGAATTTGTTAATTAATTTGCAGCTGCTGCTGTTGCATATAACGACATTAATAATATTAACAACACTTTCTCCCTATCCCACCAGCTCCCTGTTATCTCTCTTCTCTTTCTCTCTCTCCCGTTACGTGGTCCCGTTCTCTGTACCTCTCCACGGGATCAAATCTGATGTGACGTAAGCTGTTCCGGTTGCTGTGACGGACATATCTCGGCCTTACACTCAACATACATGAGGGAAGTAATGCATAATTATTAGATGAATGCATGACCTAGATGTATTTGCAATAGCGACTGTAACAGCATTTGTTACAACAGATTTAAACGCCCTCTCCAATAGCATGTTCATGCCCAACACTATCGTCAAGCTCTCCAGTCTTTCTATTTTGCTCGCAGCTATCCAGAAATGAAGTCAGCCATCCCATTCCTTTCCGTTGAGGACCTTGGTTAGGGAAGTCAATAGGAAGGCAAGTGAGTGATTTCCCTTTCTCGTGCTCGATATCTTCTAGCGGAAGAGGACTAAGAAGACAATGGTAGACCTTGGCAAACAACAATGGCATAGGAAACGATAGCCTTGAGAATGTGGATCTGGTACATAGACTCGATACGATATGACACGATTCCTTTTTTCTTTTTCTATGTGTGTATTTTCTTATACATCATTGCATACGACTAATTAACTAATGGAAGTTTGCATGCATATTTAACTGGGATTGCATTATAAGTCACCGGCTGAAGTGCTTCAAGGAGGGTCTGTCCTCCGATTGCATTAGAGGCCGCCGGCCATGTCGGTTTCCCTATGAAGCTTGACACAATGGAGAGTCATCCACACAACCTGTATTGGCCACGGACCACGACCGTCTTTGTGGAGCCTTACATGCTGCACCTTCTGCTGGTAGCACGGTCGAAGGCTGCGGTGAAGCTCACGGTTGTGCGGAGGCGGTTGTCATGGCCAGGGTCCATGTTTAGTGACACTTCCAAATAATCGTGATGGATTCATAGTGCTGAATTCAGAGGATGATGAGTACCACGACGGTGTTAGTGTGGTGAGCCTAGAGCAGTTCTCGCATGCTGCAACCAGCCTCATTGTTTGTTGTTTGCTTATAAAAGAGCTGACTGCTCCTTATATGCCGACCTTTTTTCTGAGAAATCCTTTAGTTGGGTATTTGTAAGAATGACATCCTCCATGCATGCATCGTACATGATAAGCCCCTGGACGCGCAATACATTTTGGGAATAACAGTCCTGGTCGTCAATTCAACCATCAATTTCATCGAGGAGAGAAATGCGGCAATGCCATAGTAGCCCTGATGGCCGATCTAGATACCAAAGCCATGGTCTTGAGTGAAGAACAGTGGTCGGAGCAGGAAGCTCCTCGGTGAGGCATACAACCTTAACTTATTAATTTCTTTTATTTTCTTAATTTAAAATGATGGGAAATAGTGTTATGATTTTGTGTCAGTAAATTTCAATTAATAAACCCTAAATAGTATATTTGTTTCATCTAAATTGATAATATTGCTTGGATGTACTATGAATATAATATTTATCTTCTCCATGTCACTAAGAAAAATAAAGAAATTGATGGTTTGTAGCTACTAAGTGTTTATATTCTCTCTCTCTAAATATTACTTAGCAAATCCCCATAGTCATAGGGGTGGGATCCCCATAAGCTTATATATATGAAGTGATGACACCCCATAGTAGTACATTCACATAAAAAAATACTAAAATAAGTCTCTGATTTTCATATTAAATAAGGATTTTTTAATTATTCATTTTCCTTCTCAAAATAGTGACAAACGCAATAATATTAGTATGCATCTTTTACCCACATACACAACATCTCATGTGTCGCTCCGATGTTTCACATATTTTCTAGGTACAAACAACACTTAGTTGGAGAAATACCAAAATGCACCAATAATGGATCTTAGAGGATCTACTTCAATTTTTATGGATTTTATCATCTTCTAGATAATAGTTTCATGTTCAATTTATTTCTCTAGTTTATGTATAGGATGCAATTCATTCCTATGTACTATCATATCATTCATAGATAGATTCTTCATTCTGAATAAATGTAAACTCTACCTTTTAACATTTATGAATGATGGTTGTTTCTGTGGCATTTGTATGATGTTGTGGATTGATCTAGATTTTGTTGTATTATAAATTATAAACCACTACTACATTTTTGGCCAATAACGTCTATGCCTGTAGGGTCAATTTTTCCAAATAACCGACCTTAAATGTCTACAAAAAATGTGGGCACCACTTAAGACCTCTTGGGTCGGTTTTCTTAAAATAACCGACCTTGTAGTGTAACTCTATAGGGTCAGTTTTCCAAATAACCGACCTTATATGTCTATAAAAAATGCAGGCACTATTTAAGACCACTTGGGTCAGTTTTCTTAAAATAACCGACCTTGTAGTGTATCTCCATAGGGTCAGTTTTCATAAAATAAGCGACCTTATAGACAATGGGATTAGAAAGCCCATTACAGTTTTCCGCGGTAAAAATTTGCTCGATTTTGGCTTCGCGCCTCGATCTATAAGGTCAGTTTTTCCAAATAACTGACCTTATATGTCTTCAAAAAATCCAGGCACCATTTATGACCTCTTAGATTGGTTTTCTTAAAAAACCGACTTTACAAGACCTATGAGAATACTTTCTTGATCTATAGGGTCGGTTTTTTTCCTTATAACCGACCTTGTAGGGATTCTCGGTCGAAAAAATTCTCGACCGAGTTGAATTTTGAATCTATTTATTTTTCGTGCATGTATAAGTACCTCTAGGGTCAGTCTTTTTCCTTTTAACCGACCTTGTAGGTCTCCTCAGTCGAAAAAATTGTCGACCGGGTTGATATTTGGATCCAGTTTTTCCTTCATGCGTGTACAAGTACCTCTAGGGTCGGTTTTTTCCTTTTAATCGACCCTAAAGGTCCCCTCGGTTGACAAATTTCTCGACCGAGGTTCCCTTAGTCGACAAAATTCTCAACCGAGTTTGAGTTTGGGTTTTTAGGGTTTTGGATCCAGATTTCGTGCGTGTATAAGTACCTCTAGGGTCAGTTTTTTCCTTTTAACTGACCTTGTAGGTCCCATCGGTCGAAAAAATTGTCGACCGAATAGAATTTTGGATCCAGTTTGCCTTCGCACATGTATAAGCACCTCTAGGGTCAGTTTTTTTTCCTTTTAACTGACCCTAGAGGTCCCCTCGGTCGACAAAATTGTCGACCGAATAGAATTTTGGATCCAATTTGCCTTCGCGCATGTATAGGCACCTCTAGGGTCAGTTTTTTCCTTTTAATTGACCCTAGAGGTCCCCTCAGTCAACGAAATTATCGACCGAGGTTCTCTTGGTCGACGAAATTCTCGACCGAGTTTGGGTTTGGGTGTTTATGATTTTGGATCTAGATTTCCTTCGTGTGTGTATAAGAACCTCTAGGCTCAATTTTTTCCTTTTAACCAACCCTAGAGGTCCCCTCGGTAGACAAATTTCTTGACCGAGGTTCTCTCAGTCGACGAAATTCTTAACTGAGTTTGAGTTTGAGTGTTTAGGGTTTTGGATCTAGATTTCCTTCGTGCATGTATAAGTACCTCTAGGGTCGGTTGTTTCCATTTAACCGACCCTAGAGGTCCCCTCGGTCGACAAATTTCTCGACCGAGGTTCCCTCGGTTGATAAAATTCTCGACCGAGTTGGAGTTTGGGTGTTTTTAATTTACCCGACAGGGGCACCACTTATCTCTTGGGTTGCTTTTTTGTTTTAACCGACCCTACAGGTCAGGCACAAGGATATACATGTACCTTTCATTTTCACTACAGAGACCTACTATTTCACTCTCTCCCGCACCCCCAAAGCTCCACTGTCGCCGAGACCTTGTTGCCGCACCGCCGAGACCTCGTTGCCGCACCGCCGCGACCGCTTTGTCGCACCGCCGAGACCTCGTTGCCGCACAACCGAGACCTTGTTGCTGCACTACACCGCACCGGGTTGTCGCCTCTTCCATGCTTCCATAAAGGTTGCCGCCTCTTCCACGAAGGTCGCTGCCGCTTCCAAGCAAGACTTTCTAGAGGTAAGACCGTTTACATAGGTCTATCTATGCCCACTATGGTACCGCCGCCACGACCAAGGTAGCGTCCAGGTCTACTCTCGGTCGAGAATTTGTCGACCGAGAGTCCACCTGCGCGCAACGTCCAGGTCCACTCTCGGTCGACGAATTTGTCGACCGAGAGTGGACCTAAACATCGTGCGCAGATGGACTCTCGGTCGATCGGTCGATGAATTCTCGACCGAGAGTGGACCTGCGCTCCTTTAACTGGAAATTTATATTGTTTTTCTATTTTATATGATTGGTAACCCAACCAATAATAAAAACATGTCTTTTTTCATATGTAATCATTATGTAAATTCTAGAAATTAATATGAGATTAGACATGTGTACTCCCAGATTGACACTTTATGATTTATAGATGAGATCATCGATGCATGATGTTTAACTTAATATATAAATATGACAATAATACATTTATGCATGTATCAACTTAGAAACCCGTTCAAAATTTACTCATTAGGAGTAAATTTTGGATAGTTCCCAGTCTGGGACTGTTTTTGCATATTTAATCTCACTTAGGATATAACTGTATAATGTATGTTTAGTTTTGAAGAAAATTTTAGTATTATTTCCTCATTTGTTCTCAAGGTACATATGTGGGTGGTTATTTGCCATTTACATCGATGTACTTGGAGAACTTAGGGGAAATGCTGCTGAAATTTTCTTCAAAACTAAACATACATTATACAGTTACTAGTGAGATTAAATATTAAAAAATGGGATAGGTGGTACACTTTAGTATAAAAGTAATTAATTTCCTATCAATAAAAACTTACATCTTATAGTATCAATATTAAATGCTTAGTTTTATAATAATCAATAGTTTTAAAATTGATTATTTTAAACTTTGGTCCGACGCTCTGCTAGGGTTTCATGCGTGATGGCAGGAACGGTGGCCGGGGAGGCTGCTGAGGAAGAGGATGCTTTGGCGGCACACGACCACCGGATGAAGCGAACAGGGAGGAAGGAAGTGTGCTCGATGCGATGGAAGGGATGGAGGATGTCATAGGAAGTGAAGGCGTTGAGGCACGCGAGTTACTGGGGCCTGAAGCGGTGACGCCCAGTACCCCAAGGGATGAGATGACAGGTCAGACGCTACCTGCGGAAGATAGAGGACCGAGCAGACCGTTAGACTTACTCAACAACCCGCTCGCAAGCACAACCAGGGCTAGCAAGAAACAATCTCAACATGAGATTCTTTGACGCATGGGTATCTCCTTGAACTTCGGAGATCACAGAAAAAAGGAAGGCCAAACCAACATTATCAGAACTGGGGGGATCCAGTCTGCCGAATCTGGAGGAATTCCCGATGCTGCAGGGTGGGACGGTCGGAGAACTGCAAGCAGTAGGAGAAGTACCCAGGAAAATTTTATCCTACAAAGACATAATAACTGACAGCGAAGGTGCCAGGAGACTACCGTTTCTCAGATTTGATGATCCGAATGCAAAGCTATAAAAGAAGGACATACGAACAAGCATTATAGAAGGAACACCATCGTTTGATATAGACGAAGGAAGATTCGATGCTCTGATGTGGCCATAGACATATGCAGTAGTTGTGAAGGTCATCGCCAGGAACGTTGGATTTCTCACGCTGCAGGATAGAATAAAAACAATGTGGTGACCGACTGGGGCGTTCAAACTCATAGACCTGGAGAACAACTACTTCATCGTGCAACTCATGAGAGAAGATGATTACCTGACGGCCCTCACGGGAGGACCATGGCCATTAATGGGGTCCTATCATAGTGTACAACCATGGGACCGTTTTTTTTCACCATCCTCTTCCAATCCCAAACACATGGTGATCTAGATAAGAATCCCACGCCTGCCTATATTTCTCTATCAAACTTAGTTCCTGGAGGAAGTCAGAGACACAATAGGGAAAACAATCAAGGTGGATTCGAACACTGACCAAAAATGGAGATGGAAATTTGCAAGAATTGCAGTTAAGATGGACACCAGTAAGCCTTTGGTGCCCGAAATCACGGTACAAGGAGTAAGGTACAACATTGAATACGAGAACCTAACCAACATCTGCATGTTCCGTGGCAAAGTCAGCCACTTGACTGATGAATGTATTGAGAGGAAGGTGGCCATTGAGGCCCAGACGAACACAGGGAAAGAGACAGATGGATCTAAAGTAACGGTGAAGCCTTAAGGGAAGTTCTCGAAAAACTTACATGCACAACCCTTTCTCAGGCGTCCAAGGAAGGAGGACGCACATGGTAGAAAAGGAGGAATTCCAACACACAACAGGTTTGTGGATTTGGATGCAGAGGAGGAGCAGCCGGAGGGAGCACAGCCGGTAGGGAATGTCAGGCCGAAGACGGGATTTGAGTTGTGCCAGTGGAAGACAATGAATACAAAGAAAAGGCCGGTTGAGGAAGCCAATCGTCCCAACACCAACATGGCACAGAACAAGGAGGGACAGACGAGCAAAGACGAGAACTCATAGAAACACAGGGCCGTATATTTAGAGGGCAAGAACACAGTGGTCATACCGGATGAGGAGACAGATCGAGGGGAGGGGTTAAAATTCACAATGGGAGAAACACAATAGAGGAGGACCACAGTGGGCAGTCCGAGCAAGATGATGATGTTTGGGGCGTCGGTAGGCTTCCACCTCATAACAGGAAAGTGATCAATTCTAAGGACCTTACCAGGAATGGCCCAAGGAAAAAGAACATGAGGATCTATGAGGTGTCAGAGGATAGGGAACCGGGCAAGGAGGACCCGAGATCTTCTGTGATGGTTACCCAATGAGGGTGGCCACTTGGAATGTCCAGGGTATCTGTGGGAGGGATACCCAAAATACAATAAGAGATCTAACACAACTACATAAGATCGACGCGTTAGCGGTCCTGGAGACTAGGAAAAGTAGAGCTAAAGCTGACAGGATTGTGAAATCGTTTGGGTTCGACAGATCCTACCGAGTTGAGGCGACATGCTTCTCTGGAGGCATTTGGGTGTTGTAGAAGAACAAGATAGGGGTGCTGGAGATAATAGCTGGGCAAAAACAATTCATTCACTCCAGAGTTAACAAATAGGTGAGGTTGACCTTCGTGTATGTGAGCACGAAGCAGGCAGACAGACGACTATTGTGGGAACACCTTCACACAATTGAAGACACTTCACCCTCACCGTGGATGGTTGCAGGTGACTTCAACACGGTGTTAAGGGATGATGAAAAGGTGGGGGGTGAACCCATCAAGATGAGCCGCTGTAGGGAATTTGCTATGGGTCTCACGAATGCCAGACTGGAGCAGTTGGGGGTGTATGGCCCAAAGATGACCTTCAGATGGGGATGGCTGACGGAAAGGCTTGATAGGGCGGTGGCCAATCATGAATGGATAGAAGTGTTCCCTTCAACTAAAGTCAAAGTTCTACCAAGACTCAACTCTGATCACTCTCCCATTCTTATGACAACAGATGACAGATCCAAGCGGTATGTGTATCGACCTAAGATGAGCACTACCTGGCACACCAGAGACTCGTTCCAGGAGTTCATGAAGGGAAATTGGGACAATAACATACCCTACCACAAGGAGGTATCCAAGCTGATGAAGAGTTCAATAGAGTGGAATAGAGAGGAGTGAAGACAACTCACAGTGAGGAAACGATCGCTATTGAATGGGATAACCAAACTTCAGGTTGACAATGGGGGGAGGGGGTGCGAGCTACAAGATGAATAGATAGCGCAGCTTCAGGTGGAATACGATGAAATACTACATGAAGAGGGAGAAGAATGACGGAAAAAGGAGAGATGTGATTGGATGAAGGCAGGTGATGCTAATACTAGATGTTTCCAATCACTGGTGAGAGCCAAGAGACAAAGGATCAAGATCACTAGACTGAAGAACGCAGATGGATCTTGGGAGGATGATGAAGAGGCCATTAAATCTGTGGTGAGGAGGTTCTTTCTTGACCTTTTCACGAGCAAGCACAGGAAGACAAGAACCAATGTCATTTCTGCATATGCAGGTTGTTTCCCACAAATTCAGGAGAAGGACAGATCATACATGGGACGAGCACCAACCAAGGAGGAAATCAAGGAAGTTCTAATGAAGATGAACCTCGTTAAAGCCCCAGGACCCGATGGAGTGGATTCCAGATTCTTACAAAGGAACTGGGACCAGCTTGGTGACTCCATAACGCTAATGATACTTCATTGTTTTGTAGGGGGATCAATTGTAGACAACCTAGCAAATGCAACCCTGGTATTGATTCCCAAAATTCTAATACTGGAGAACTGCATCCAGCTGAGACCAATAGCTCTAAACAATGTGGGACTTAAACTGATATCCAAAATCATGGTGGAGCGTATAAAACCTTTCCTGCCAGAACGGATATCGCCTGCACAAAGTAGCTTTGTTTCTGGTAGATGAATAACTGACAACATCATACTGGTCCAAGAGGTAATTCACTCCATGAGAACCAGGTCGGGGAAGCGCACGACAATGGCAATGAAAGTGGACTTATCGAAGGCATATGATAGAATGGAGTGGGAGTTTATTGAAGACACCCTGAGAAGGACTGCTATACCACAGGAAATGATCACTGTCATCTTACATATCATCAAGCCAGGGGAAATAACGATCACCTGGAATGGAGAAAACCTCCAACCTTTCAAAACATCTCGCAGAGTGAGACAAGGAGACCCATTATCTCCTTATATTTTCATACTCTGCCTTGATAGACTAAGCCAAGCAATCGCTGCAGAAGAAAGGGAGGGGCGTTGGGCGCCATTTCAGGCTACTAGACGAGGAGTTGGCATATCCCACATCTGCATTGCGGACGACCTCATTCTATTTGGGGAGGTGACACAACAACAAGCTCAAACAATGATGAATGTGCAGAAGCATTTTGAATGAGTCTCAGGACAGATACTAGCCAAAGAGAAATCTACTATCTTCTTTTCCAATAACACTTCCACTCCAGTATGAAGGGCGATCACTAGGATCATCAGAATAGGGGAGACGGAGAATATTGGAAAGCATTTGGGAGTTCCTATCATACATGATCAGCCAAAGAAGGATCTGAAAACTACTAGAGGGGGGGGGTGAATAGAGTTTTATATATAATTTAACAATTATTGAGCTCAAACAACCACAATGAAAAATATTAGACAAGGAGACACAAGGTTTAGAGTGGTTCCAACTATAGCAAATACTATAGCTGTCAGTCCACTACCCGGTTGCTTACTCAACCGGGATTTGAAAAGAAATTTATTTTATTACCTCTTCAAGGAATTTACATAAAATAAAATCTCTTTTCCTAAACCCTTCAAGCAGCCTTCACCTAGAAGTAATCGCCAACCTTGAAGCAGCCTTCCCTTGAAGTAGATGCACCAACTCCCGTTGCACCAGCCTTCTGAAGTAGCTTCCCTTGCGATAGCCTTCTTGAAGTAGCTTGAAGTCCCCTTCTCCACCTGAGAAGTCAATCCTCTCCAATCCGCAGCCTCCAACCCTAGGAGTAGCAAGGAGAGTACAAAAGATAAACAGGAACAAGAAAGAAAAACGGAAATTACAACTTATCCTTTAAGCCCAAGGCTTGATATGCCTAGATCAAGCGTAAGATCTCCTAGCCAAGTATGTGAACTTGTGATTGCTTGTGGGTAGGAGAATTTAGCCTATAGGACACGAGATTGAGCTAAGGAGAATGTAGGCCAATGATCACAGTGCTCAAATTGCTTGCAAAAGATTGCTCAAGTATATTCTTAAGTGTAACAAGTAAATTCTAGTGTCCTATGGCTTGTCCTATTTATAGGAATGGCCTAAGTATGCTTAAGGACGTTCTAGACAACTTCTAGGGGTTTCTAAGTGCTTAACTAGCCGTTAGGTACAAAGTTGTTGCTTTAACAACGGCTAATTACTTTATTCTGCAGTTACTGTCAGAGACCATCTCGGTCGACAAATGGTCGACCGAGACACCTACTCGGTCGAACTTTTGTCGACCGACAGGCTCTCTGGAACAAGTGTTTTGCAACGTCTTTCTTCAACTGCCAACTAACTTGTCTGTTGTGTCTAACGGCTACTTTGGATCTTTTCTCGGTCGAGAAGTTTGTCGATCGAGAGTGTCTCGGTCGAGGAGTTTGTCGACCGAGAATGATCCTGTTTCAAGGTTTCAATTTAAGTACTTAATTGTATGTGTGAGTGTGCAAGGGTGATCCTAATTAAATGGGATGACATGTCTAACTATGGTGTTTGGCTAGGGAAAATCTAACGCTTGATTTACATGCAATTCTAAGTACTTGTACATTATATATTTGTACAAGTTTTACAACATTGATTACATTGCATGAAAATATAACTAAGTAAGCTCTTGGATTTTCTCTAGTTGCTTAGTCCTGCACACTCAAGTAGCTCGTTAGATTAATAAGAATGAAATGTTTTTCATCATCGAAACAAAGGGATTTATCATAATATCCAATTTATCCAACAGGATCTATACCTAGACATTATCCATAAGATTGAGAATCAAATCTCAACATGGGCAAATAGGTCACTGTCCTTAGCGGGCAGGACAACTCTGATCAAGTCAGTTCTCAACACATTCCCTATATACATCATGCAATCGACGGCCTTGCCTCTGGTAGTGTGTGACAACATCGACCAAGTGGTAAGAACCTTCTTGTGGAAAGGGGCGACGAGACAAAGTGACATTCATATGGTGGCCTGGGACAAGGTTACATCCAGCAGATGTGAAGGAGGACTAGACATCAAGAGGGCGAGGCTCCAGAATGAAGCATTACTACATAAAACTTGCTGGGACTTCATGTCGAATAGGGAGGCGGTGTGGAAAAAAGTGATGATGGAGAAATACTTGCATAAAGCTAATAAGGGAATGGCATGTGCGTCAGGGCTCTGGAGATTGATAACCAGAATACAAGCGGAACTGATTACTGAAACTGGTAAGATAGTACTCTCACGAGCGAACACAAGGGTGTGGACGGACAGATGGCTGGAGGGTGGTCGAGCCCCATAATTGAGGCAAGGCAGAGTTATTCCAGACGACCTCAGTGAACTCACTATCGAGTCAATGGTAGACTTGCAAGACAACTGGGATACATAGTTCACTCGCTACTGGTTCACAAACGATTCAACACACACCATACTATCTATGCCTCCACCAGATCCTGAAGCGGGAGACGATGAAGCTTGGTATCTATAGGATGGATCTGGAATGATTACTACAAAAAGGGTATACAGAAGCCTATAGAAGGAACATTCGATAAAGACACCCAGGAGGTGGAATATCTTATGGAAGTTGGAGGTACCGCAAAGGGTAAAAATCCTACTATGGCTAGGAATGCATGGTGGGATTATGACAAATGAGGCGAGAGAAAGGCGTGGATTCACTGAAGATACTCAATGTCCACGCTGCATGAACGGGAATGAATCTCTAATGCATCTTTTTGTCACTTGTTCGGAAAGTAGGAGATTGTGGAAGCTAATCCAGGACACTACTCAAATCGCACTGAAACCAGGTCAATCGTTTGGGCAATGGTTAAGTGCCAACCTGAGGAAGACGAAGGACATTACGGACTGGAACACTTGGCTAGCTATTACGATTTCGAAGATATAGGGTTATCGTTGTGAAGCAGTGTTCCAGGGAACTAGAACAAGTGTAGAGGGGTTATATGCATCAATTAAGCAGGAGGTGAAGACATGGAGGAAGGCTTTCATTAGGGACAAGATACTGACAGCACCCACAGAAGAACCAAAATGGACATCGCCGAGGGAGGGACATGTAAAGCTAAACGTTGACGCTGTAGTGAAGAGGAGGAAATGGCGTCAGCCTTTATTATTAAAGACCATGCAGGATGATGGATTGGAGGAGGTTATGACCAAGGTGCTATCTCAAATATCCTCAAGGCAGAATTGCAAGCTATTGCCTATGGCATTAAGGAGTGCACTGGCAGATTCAACAATTTGCAGGTCGAGTCGGATAGCAAGAGTGTGATCAGCATGATACAAGGTCGAATGGATACCCCAGTACAATGTAAGAAGGAGTGTAGGTTCATTAGAAAAATTGTAAAATCCTTTCACTCAGTTGAGTTCATCTTTAAGAGGTGCTCTTGTGATAAGACAACAGATCTAATTGCCAAATGGGGTCGAGTTCAGGAAGGAGTTTGAGGTCGGTGGCAGCAATGTCCTGACTTCCTCTCAGATGTGATCAGAGGGGAAGCTACATTGAGCCAAACGGTACATCCAAATGATGCTCAGCCTGTACTGAGGGAACATGATGAATAATATTATCCCCAGGTTAAAAAAATGCTTAGTTTTATAATTAATTTTAATGTGATATAGAAAATAGATCAAAGTTGGATGTCTATCAAGAACCGTTGTCGTCCAGAGTTTGTCAAAGGTCTTGATGAATTTATCAAATTTGCTGAGGAACATAGAAAAATACCTATAGATAGGCTATATTGTCCATATAGAAATTGTGGTAACAATTTGAAAGTTGATACTGCTGAGGAAATTAAGAATCATGTCATATGCAATGGGATCATACAAGGTTATAATGAATGGTATTGACATGGAGAGAAATTTAATTATGGATCAGAAAATGTCGATACTAATAGTTGTGGAATAGAAGATATAGATAATGATGATAATGTCAATGATGAACCGATTCAAGATGATCTAATTCAGGATGATATGGTTGATGAGATGCTACGTAGTTGTCGGGACAATGTCATTGATCCACCTTATTTATTTGCAAACATTGTCCATGATGCTAAAAAACCATTATATAAGGGTTGTACTAAGTGCACGAGGTTGAGTGTTGTGATGCAATTATATACTCTTAAAGCTCAAAATTGGTGGAGCGATAAGAGTTTCACTTCACTGTTGTCTTTGTTAAAGGAAATTCTTCCTGAAGGCAATGAGCTTCCAATTTCAACATATCAAGCAAATAAAATAATGTGCCCAATGGGAATGGAGGCTAAGAAGATTCATGCATGTCGAAATGATTTTGTGTTATTTCAGAAGGACTATAGTAATTTGATAAATTGTCCAAAATGTGGTGCGTCAAGGTATAAGACCACAAATTCAGCTAAGGCTAAAAATGGCTATCCTGCCAAGGTGATGTGGTATGTACCAATAATACCACGATTTCAATGCTTATTTGCTAATACAGAAGATGCACAAAATTTGTCTTGGCATGGGGAGTTAAAGGCCAATGATGATGGCATCCTACGACATGCATCTGATTCACCACAATGAAAGAAAATTGATTTAGTATACCCTCAATTTGGTAAAGAACCAAGAAACTTAAGACTTGGAATCTGTACAGATGGAATGAATCCCTATGATACATTAAGCAACCAACATAGCATGTGGCCTGTTATGATTGTTATATACAATCTTCCTCCTTGGTTGTGTGTGAAAAATAAGTATGTCATGTTGTCAATATTGATATCAAGGCCCAAGCAACTTAGAAATGATATTGATGTTTACCTTCAACCTCTAATTGATGACCTAATTAAACTATGGGAAGAAGGTGTTATGACATATGATGCTTCACGTAAATAGATCTTTAGTTTGCGTGCTATGTTGTTTTGCACGATTAATGACTTTCCAACTTATGGAAATTTGTCTAGATATAGCATAAAAGGATACAAAGCATGTCCTATTTGAGAGGAAAATACTGATTCAATCTGACTGAAACATGGTGGTAAAATTGTATATCTTGGTCATCGGAGATTTCTCCCACCAGTGCATCCTTATCGAAGGCAACACAAAACCTTTAATGGGTCAACTGAGGAACGAAGTGCTCCTAAACCTATATCAAGAAATGTTGTATATGATCGGGTGAAACATATTGTTAATGAATTTGGAAAGAGTTCAAGTAGTCATACTCTCGCATGTGACAAATATCTATACAAGAAGAGGTCAATATTCTGGAATCTTCCTTATTGGAGATCTTTGGCAATTAGACACTGCATTGACATCATGCATGTTGAAAAAAATGTTTATGATAGCATCATTGGTACGCTATTGAACATACCGAGAAAGACTAAACACGACATCAAATCTAGAAAAGATTCAGAATTAATGGGTATCAGAAAAGAATTATCAGTGGAGATCAGGGGTCACTGCACATATTTACCACCAACTTGTTACACTTTGTCAAAGTAGGAGAAAAAGACTTTCTGTGAGTGCTTATATAATATTAAGGTTCCACAAAGATACTCTTTTAATATTCGTAGATTGGTATCAAAGAAGGATCTGAAGTTGATAGGTCTCAAATCTCACAATTTTCACACCTTAATGCAACAAATTTTACCTGTGGCTATTCAATCTATATTGTCAAAGGATGTAAGGTTTGCAATCACAAAACTCTATTTCTTCTTCAATGAAATATGAAACAAAGTGATACATCCTGATACTCTCGATAAATTACAGAAAGATGTAATTGTTACCATGTGTTAGCTTGAAATGTACTTTCTTCCTTCATTTTTGATATCATAGTTCATCTTGTAGTACATATTACAAGGGAGGTGAAGATGTTGCGTCCAATTTTCTTACACTGAATGTATCCATTTGAATGCTACATGAGTGTTTTTAAAGGTGATGTTTGGAATCGTTATTGTCTTGAAGGGAGTATTATTGAGGGTTATGTGGCTAGGGAGGTGATGGACTTTTGCAATGATTTTTTGAATTGTAATGAAACTTCTAGCGATCTAAAAAATTCCCATCACATTGAATCTTATTGTGGCAAAGGAACTCTGGGAGGACGAGTGAAAGGAATCAGTCATGAGTCGTGGGAACAAGCACATTTGTATATTTTACACAACATTGATGAAGTTAGTAGCTACATCACAGAACACAATGATCTTATCAAGAGAAATCATCCACGATCCAGTTCAATGTGCTTTGCAAGAGAGCATAATCGAACATTTATTAGGCGGTTTGAAGAGAAAGTCTTTAATCAACTATCTGAATCACCGAATAATGTTGCTGAGAACATAAAATGGCTCGCCTTTAAGACAAAAATGGATGTCATGTCATATGAAGGTTATGACATAAACATATTTTCATACTACACAAAGCGTTAAGATGAAAGTAGTGTAGTTCAAAATAGTGGGGTCACTGTTCAAGCTTGTTCATTGTATTTTTCTAGTGCCAAAGATAAAAGACCACGTGAAGCTGAGATGTCATATTACGGTGTCATTGAGGACATATGGGAATTGGACTATACAAATTTCAGAGTTACTATCTTTAGGTGTAAGTGGGTTGACAAAAGGAGTTTTAGTGGATGAGTTGGGTTTCAAATTGGTTAATTTTGAAAAGATTGGTGAGAAAGATGAGCCATTCATCATGGAAGACCAAGCAAAACAAGTATTCTATATTGATGACCCAACAAATAAAAATTGGTATGTCGTTCTTCATGAAAAAAGACAGTTTACTATAGATCCTATAAATGAAGAAGAATACTACAAAAAGTATGATGATTCCAACCCATTCTCAGTTGGTTTCCCAGGTGTAAATGTTGAAGATAACACCGATGAATTCTATAAACGTCAAGACCATGCTGAAGGAATTTTACTTGACTAACAACTCAACCAATACTAGAGGCATGCATTCTTTGAATTATTTATTTTATTATCATTCAAGCATGTAATCTTTTAAATATACATCATATATCATTCAACCACTTGTGATTTTATTATCACTTATGTTTCTTTTATCATGTATACTTGCAAGTTCTAAAATGGCCAGTGAAGATGAACATTCTGAGCATGAGCACCATGAGGATGGTAGTGGTGATGCTAAGAAAAGTAGAGGTCCCACACTGATGCATAGGCTACAGGAGCTCAGGGCCAAAGGGGAGAAATTGGCAGTCCAGTTTGATGTCACAGGAGCACCTATTGGGGAACATGCTAGTACTTTCAAGCATTACGTAGGGGTGACCATGCGCAGTAAGGTGCCAATAGATATAGAAAATTGGCATGATATTTCTAATGCCTTAAAAGACCTCCTATGGAAAGATATATCTGTGAGTGGAAGTGATATTATTTTAATATTTTTTTGTTTATTGATTCTAATTTAGTTTGCTTGGAAAGACATATACATATCCTTTTTAAGACAACATTATTGTTTTTTTTGCATGTATAGGGTGTTTTTCATCTAAATGAAAAAGATCACAAGACAAAATGCTACAATGTTGTTGTTACAACCCCACCTCCCGATAACCCCCAATTAAGGGAGACCGAGAGGTCGAAGCCGCACCCATGCCTTTCGGATCAAAGGTTCGACAATTAACCAAGAATAATTATCAAATTTTAACATACTAAATTGAAAAGTTGTAAGAAAATAAACTTTGCATACCTTTTGAGATTTTGGATTTCTAACTTCTATCCACTTAATGATTCTACGCTAACTAATCCTCCTTGTATTTTCTTCATGTATTTCACAATGTGACGATTTACTGTTTGTCCTTTTGGCTTGTACCTAAAACGCCGACAAACAAAATGTCGGTCAGCCGAAGCTTGTATGTGGGGGAAACAATAATCATGCAATTATCTATAACAATGTATCGCATTCAATTATCATTTAACAAACAAGTTTACATTTTAAGTATAACTACGCGATCCATGTGTACCCTATCCCCTGTGCTGTCCCTGCAGTGGACCTGGATACTACCTCCCTTATGGTAGATTCCCATTTTACCCCTCATGACTTCACCTAATAAGTGAATCAATTTCTAGGGCTGAGTCACATGGCACTACCCGTAGGTAGCCCACTCCTTAACTCATGGTATGCTAAGAGTCTCATGGCACTACTCATGTGTAGCCCAGTTTCTAACTCATGATACCCTAGACCTTGCTCTAGGTTATCCTTAGCCTTTGCATAGCCACAGGGGTGGACTCGGATCTAGCTAGTTATACACATATTCTCATAGTGATAGTCATAGTCACTTTATAGTTGCATGAATTAAAACATCCAACAGTTATTTCATGCATTGAGGGAAACGTCGATACAAACCTCGGAAAACTAATCGGTATAGCCATAAGCGTAACCACATACCTGATCCATAGTAACTTGATGTCCATGCATTAACATTCAACACAGTTAACAAGCAATCAACAATATCCTGGAAATAATGCATAACATTCAAGTGTCATTGTTTTATTCAAAACATCCTCAAGATCAACTTGGATTCCACCTTATGATTTCTAGGCCAACTTTAGGGTTTTATTAGGGTTTTAGCCTTCATTATGCATTTATCACTTTTAATGCTCTTTTAGTTCACAAACTTTAATTTCTGCATCATAGGCACAATTGAATGTCAATTAAGTCTAATATGTTTCTTTTACACTAAAACTATTTTATTTATTCTTTTAGGTCATATCCAAAACATTAAGGCTAATTATCATCTTTGGTTTCTTTCAAATTGACAAATCATATTTCATTATAGTTCAACTCACATACATGAACCTTATTTATCACTATTTCCACTTTTATACACTAGGAAACACTAATTATCCAAATAATTCACATTAAAGATCTTTGGTACTCAATTTATCTTCGAATCATCATATCTCTATTTTATTCTTCGATTTGTACAATTAAAACCATTAGAATTCATATCAACATAAATTAGGGTTTCTAATCCCATTAAGGCATATTCATGTACATAGAACCCTAAATGAGACCACCTATATAAAAAGATCATCTTTATAAATCCTATTTTCACTTTTATTAACAACAGGTTAATATCAGCTTGAATTATCCATCTATCATCAAATCTAAAGATTTTTCCTTAATTGAATCATTAAAGATGATAACTTTATGCCCTTTTAAATTCCATGCATATTTAAGCACATAAACCCTAAATTAGACTAATCATGTGCAAAGTTCTTCCTTTTTGAACTCAATGTTCCTTTTTACATTTAACAGATTAATATCAACTCTAAAGATCCATTAAACCCTATTAATCACTTTAATCATATCAAAGTACATTAATCATCATTATGTGAAAGTTGATCTATTACACTACTTTTCAAATTGTAAGAGAAATTGTCTTATAAACATATTTTATTTGCATTCCTCTCGTTCTGATGATCAATTTTCATATAAGACTTGCTTTAATCCGAGTTACGGTTTGCTAGATATGAATTTAACAAAAAAACTTACTTTTGGGCCAATCGTAGAGCGCCACGTCGCCTCTTTCCTTGCAACATGCAGCCGCCCCAAACATAATTAAAAGACCCTTATACCCCCTGCATAAGTGGCCAGTTCTGCACACCCGTGAGGGGTAGAAATGTCCAATGACCAGGTGTCATCTTCTTCCTTCGCGCAACCCTAGCTGCGCACGCCTGCAGCTACCGCGACTCTTCTCCTCTCCTCCCTGGGGCCCGAGGCTCCACGCCGGTCGCCGCCCTACTTCCGCCGCACCTGGGCGCACCCAAGCCTCCCCAGATCGTGGCCCACATGGCCGTTCTTGATCGAGAAACGGGCCGCGTTTGCTGCTGCACACTGCCGCTAGGTCAGGGCTGAACGCAGCCCGACCTCACCTTCCTGGACCCCAACGACCTTCCGAGATGGCCTGCCTTCCTCCGTCGTGCCTCTGCGCACACGAGGGTGTCGTTGGATCGTTGCCAAAGAGGGTTAATACCTCGTGCCAAGCCCATACTGCTTTCCTGACCTGCAGCCAAGCAATGGCTGCTGCACGAGTTTCAGAACACGGGGGAAACGGCCGTGCTCCTATGTAACGTCATGGGAGCATCGTGGTTCCCTAGAACTCTGGTCCGCGACTCCTCATTGTCCCAGGGGTGGGACTACCCTCTTGAATAGGGTTTTGCTGAAGAAGATGAAGAAAGGAAAAAGGAAGGAAAAGAGGAGTGTGTGGGATTCTTCTCTCACTCGACCCTGGGCTCTACCCCTTCATATAGGGGTAGAAAACAAAGCCCTAGGTTGGCCTATTCACGACTCAACGGGTCCTTACCAAAAGGAATCATTTTCATACAAAGAGAAGCAACTCTTCTCTCTCTCTCTATCCTTTTGATATATTCTATTACTTGGGTATTTAGGGATTCGAAAATCCCTCTCCTTATTCTCTTTATTTCTTTCTTTTCAATCCTTAGAAACGAAATTCTATTCCCTTTTATAGGATTTACTTTCTTTTTAACAATACCTCATAATTCATTAATAAAGCAACACATTATCCTCTTATTTTGCCTTTTTAGTATTTTCTCTTTCTTTCCTCTTTATTGGGACTCCTTGGATCCCAAGACATTCCATTATTTCGAAATTCTTTTTATGGAATACTTATTATCCTTCTAGATGCATCATTATGCATTATTTCACATTATCTTGTTTATTTCTCATTTAAATACCTCCTTTTTGAGGATTTCTTTTTATTTCTCTTTTATTTTCCTCATTGGCATTCCTTTTAATATTAGCAACCTCATGGATACGAAATTTCCCCAAGAAATCTCATTTATGCCTCTTTCCACTCATTTTCCACATTTTATCATTATTTTCAATTTATTTCTTAATAAAGAAATACTTATTTAATCTTTTCTTTTCTTATTTCTTTCTTTTTGAAACCTTGGACTCCTTGGTACCCAAGGAACCCAAAAGGCACGAAATCTTCTTTGAATTTTCCTTCTAAAGGTTTCCACATTTTTCTTTTCTCAAATATTCAATTATTCATTTACTAATTGAATTTTCTTGTTATTTGGGCCCAATAGCCAATAAAGCCCACAACACAAGCATCAAGGCTATTGTAAACGAAATCCATTTATTTGAAGCAAATTATATCATTATTTTTTCAAATATCTTTAATATGAGAAATTATATTTCTCACCAATTGAACCCAAAATTTTGGGGTTGTAACATCTTTCCCCTCTTATAGGAATTTTGCCCTCAAAATTCAAACAAGCAAACAAACAATTCAGGACAAGATTTTTTTTTCCATGTCCATCATTGGCCCCTATGTGGCTTTACCCTACCCATGGCACTTCCAAAGAACCTTTATCATCACTTATTCTTTTCTCTGAGTTCTTTCACTCTGGCGTCTATAAACTGCACAGGTGACTCAGGTCATTTCAGCCTCCCTTGGGGCTCACTAGGTTCATTGCTCAGCACATGGTTGGGTACCTCACATAGTGCTCTAAATTGGACACATGGAAAACATCTCCCATTACTCTATCATGAGGGGTAGGGTCAAACCTAACCATCTCCACCCATCCATCTCTAATGGACCCATGTATCGGGGACTCAACTTTCTCAGCTGCAGCTCAGAGGGTCAGATTCTCACATTATATTCTCCCACAGTGCACTGCATGTTAGTCTACTTTGCATCTGCTCATGACTCTCATGTCTCTAGGCTCCTTTCAGCCATTTCATGATTAAAGTGACTTTCATCTTCATGCACTGTGGTCCTTTTCTAATCATCATGTGGTCCTTTCACCAACATCACCTTACTGAAGTGGTGACTAACACAACCTCCTTTACAGAGCTTCTTAGACTCCCGATACTGGCTATGGTGGTCATCATCACATCTTTCATAGGATAATAACTGTCTCTAGCTATCACCCTGAATGAGCACATATTCTCTCATCAGACCCTTTAGTTTGGATCATACTAACCATTAGTTAGGGGTGATAAACTATTCTAACATTGAGTCTTTCATATACCTACTTCTGCCTTTTGGAAGGGAACTTTAGGTCAAACTCAAAAACCTTTGAACTCGCTTCGAGGTGTAGTTGAACCATCTCTCTCAAGGGTAGTTCAACCAGATTTGTCCCCTGACATAACTCTTTCTTTCTTATGTCATCTAGGTAAGGCGATCAACCATAACCCTTATTGCATCTTGACCTTCCTTGATCTAGAGGAGACTTACAACATCCATTGTAATGAACTCCCTTTCTCCCTCGGGACTTTTATCCTTTATATCAATTGCTTGGGGTTACTGGTGTTCGTCCTTTACCCTTGGCTTGCATGGCCATATACCACATGCAACTTTACCTTAGGTATCTAAAGCACCACTGTCAATCATTATCTTCATAGTACCACAATATTAAGTCATGATCTCCTGTATTGTCATGATTCCTTAAGATAGATTCCTTAGAAACCCTAATTAAACCACTCTAGTCGGGGTTTCATCACCTTCTTTTCCAAAGAAGTGCACTTGAGGTTATACCACCATCCTTTCATCGCATCAAGGACTAGACTGGATAACCAAACAACTCTTAATTTTTCAACGTGTCTTGTTAAATCTGAGTGTTATCCAAACACCTCTCCTTTCCAAACTTAGGGTTAGCCAAACAATCCCTTCTAGCTTCTAGTCAAACAAGTCAGATGTATCTCAACCAGAGCATCCATTACCACTTCATATCCTTAGGTATTAGGTAACATGGATGACATACACTTCCATGTATTTCACTTATTATATTACCTCAAACTCCAGGTCTATCTCTATTAAGAACACTCTCAGATTTCATCATCATCATGACCAAACTCAACCTGGTATAACTTGTAAGTTCTACATAGCTCATCATAGAAACTTCCTCATAAGGGGACTACCTCATTCCTCTTAGTGTTTGCAAGCCATCCATCATTCATTCACTTTACCATGGTAAGATATCTTCTCTATCCCCATTTCTCGTGGCAACGCTCCAACCTACATCATCTCTTATCCTTGGTGTATGACATGCATAATGTCCTATCTCTCACCCCCATAACAAGAAGAAATAAGCATTTTGGCTGCAGTCCAAATACGGAGTTCTCCCTGTTCCAAGAGTAGAGATGGTACATCCCACCTTGCCAGTACACCTTTAAATCTAAGTTGCAACATGCCACATATGTCTCTTCATCACAACCATCATGATATCCAACTAGTCTTGAACCTACTGAGGGTTATATCCTTGGTCATCCCCTCTAGGTCTATAGGGTACCGACTCTTTTGGGGTCACCCCTCTGCCCTCATGCATCAAGAGAGTGCCCTACTCATCTGCCCTTTGGGTCCCATGAGTTCATGAAGGTGATCAATCTCCTAACCCATGGCCCTCAGACACTGATAGCTGTTACCTCCCGACCCTATGGTCATGTGCAACTGGGGAATTAGGAAACTCCAACTTTCATCGGTCTTATCCCTACCTGACCCTAGGATAGACTTAGGATTCTCCATAACAGTAAATGTTCACTTAGAACCTTACCCAAGTCTTCATCGTCTCTCTTTCTGCATTCATGGGCTGGCTCCCATCCTTTCGTTGGGATCATGGCAACCTGCCTACCTTGGTCAAGCCCTATACCGGTTACCTCCATGGTAACACATCTGCATGCACTTAGAGATGGATATCTATGGGTCTATAGATTCATTCTCATACCATATACCTTTCACTTAGCTTCTCAAGATCCTATGAGACCTCTTTACATTACCTTGAACCAATAAAACTGATATACACACTTCCAAAGGGGTCCCTCTCCCAAGATGGGAGGAAAACTATCTCTAAGGTCACAAAGCTCTTAGGTCTAGGGTTTACATCCCCACGAGCCTACTTAACCCTAGCAAGCCATTAAGGCACAAGCATATCACTTACTGTACCATACTAGGTCATACTTATCCTTCTTTCCTCGATGTTGGATCAAGATCAAACTTTCCCTTTATCATCAACCTAGTTGTGAGGGGTTATAAGGAACTCAACTTCTATAGGGACACATCAACCTTAAACTTAAGGGGCTTCCCGTTTTTCCTCTATACATGAGGAGTACCATGCTCGCTTCTATAGGAACCCAACTCCTCATCATGAGCCTTAGGTACACTACTTCCCCTCTTAGGCCTAGGAACCTTAGGTTTACTTGTAGGTGTTCAACTGCATGCCCCATCTCCTAACCATGAACCAAGCAGGCAAAAGGCATGACATGCACTTCTTGTCATCCTTCAACTCGAGCAACACTTAGAGTTGGATCCTCCTTAAGGACAACCAACAAGGTACAAGGCCTTGGAACCTGTTCACTAAACCTCTTCAGGGTATACAGAACATCTTCTTCCTTTCTCAGAAGGTAAACACTTATACCCTAGGCACATAGGTGCCAGAAACCTCATCCTTCCCCTAGGTTTGGTCCCTCTAAAGACAACCAAGGTATCATCAACTTTCAGGGATCGATCATGAGACAACCACTATCATCCATTGTTCAGGGGTTTAGGCTTCCAACCTTCTTGCTGGGTTTCCTGCTCTCTCTAGAGCTAACCCTACATCCAACCTCACCATTAGTGGTCCTTTCTTCATGAAGGATCATTCTCAAAAATATGCTCTACGTGGGTGAAACCTAAGTTCGAACTTATGGTTGCTCAAGATCATCCAGGGTTTCATCCTACTGTCGGCATTATGACGTGCCCTAGGTGCTAGCTATGCCTTACTTGCCCAAGCCCATAAGGTTTATATGGTGATTCACTAATAGTATGACAAAATTCAAGTACCATATATTTATGGTTGAAATGTGCCAGGTTATCACTGATCATTGATTTCTATGTTATATAGAACTTGAAAATTTGGTAGGAAAGTAATAATTTGAAGGGAAGACTAAAAACTTAAGGGGATGATTAGAAACATGAAATACCACAAGGTTAAGAACCAGAATATCAACTATGCCTTCCTAAAATTTTGCCCCATGCACCATAACACAGATCTGAATATCAGTCCATGCGTCTTGCTTGCAACTATGCCTTCCCTACAAGAACTATCCACATATTTGTACTCACCCCTTTTATCGTTGTGCAAAAATGGATCGAAAGTGGATGTCTTCAAATCACTTATCTAAAGAGTATGAAAAAGGAGTGGATGAATTTGTACGGTGTGCAATTGAACATGCAGGAAATGATACTAGACTTCTTTGTCCTTGCACAAAGTGTGATTTCGGTAAGTGGATTAACAAAGACACATTACGTCATCACTTATTTTGAGACGACATTGATACGAGTTACACGCGATGGATACAGTGAGAGGGAAGATTTTCATATTGTAGATCAGAGTGAACAATTTGAGGTAGGCGAAGGAGACACATTGCAGGACATGTCTTACAATGTAGAAGAAAAGATACGAGTCTGTCCTAAACTGTTTGAAAGGTTAATGACTGACTCTGAAACACCATTATACAATGGCTGTGTCAAGTTCACCAAATTATCTGCTGTTTTAAAGTTATATCACCTGAAGGCGAGCAATGGTTGGTCTGATAAAAGGTTTACGACCTTGCTACATATTTTGAAAGATATGCTTCCCGAGGATAATGTGCTTCCTCGTCACACTTACGAGGCAAAGAAAGTGCTTTCATCCATGGGCCTTGATTATGAAAAGATACATGCATGCTCCAATTATTGCATTTTGTATCGAAAAGATCATGCTTTGAAGGACAGTTGTCCAGTCTGTGCAGAACCACGATACAAGAAGGATGGAAGCCCTAGTAAGGTGTTGTGGTATTTACCAATAATACTGAGATTTAGGCGCTTGTTCAATAATGCTGATGATGCGAAGAAGTTGGTTTGGCATGCTGAGGATAGAAAAAGAGATGGTTTTCTTAGACACCCTACAGATTCTCCGCAATGGATGACAATCGATAATATATTTCCAGAATTTGGTGGTAATCCTAGAAACTTAAGACTGACACTTTCTGCAGATGGAATGAATCCCCATAATTCCAGAAGTCATAGTACATGGCCTGTAATTTTGGTTATATATAATCTTGATCCAGATGTATGCATGAAACACAAGTATATGCTTTTGACTTTATTGATTTCAGGACCAAAGCAGCCTGGAAACGATATTGACGTTTACTTGGCTCCACTTGTTGAAGATTTAAAGATTTTGTGGGACAAGGGTGTTGAGTTGTATGATGCATACCGCAAAGAGAATTTTAATATGAGGGCGATGCTATTTTGTATGATAAATGATTACCCGGCATATGGAAATCTATCTGGGTACAGTATCAAAGGACATCTTGGTTGCCCTATCTGTGAAGATGAGACCTATTTCTGCCAACTGAAACATGGGAAGAAAACTGTTTATCTCGGCCATCGCAGGTTCTTGCCTAAGGATCATCATTATCGTAGAGTGAAGAAAGCTTTTAACGGAAAAGTAGAACTACGAAGAGCTCCACAACCATCAACCGGTCAAGAAATCTTCACTAAGGTGAAATAGTTGAAAGTAAAATTCGGAAAAAAGAATAAATCTCCAATTCTCAAAGGTCTCTACAAGAAGAGGTCTATATTCTTTGATCTTCCTTATTGGAAGTCTTTATATGTGAGGCATTGTTTAGATGTGATGCACATAGAGAAGAACATATGTGATAGTCTGATTGGAACATTACTTAATATCCCATGGAAGACAAAAGATGGCCTCAAGGCAAGATTGGACATGGTTGACATGGGTATTCGAGATAGATTGGCTCCACAAATGAAGGGAAGTCGGACCTACTTGCCCCCAACATGTTACACACTTTCAAAGTCTGAGAAAGCTGTATTTTGTGGGTTCCTAAAAGGAGTTAAGGTTCCAGAGGGATATTCTTCAAACAGGAGTAGATTTGTGGATATGAAAGATTTGAAACTGTTGGGCTTGAAATCACATGATTGCCACATCTTAATGCAACAGTTTTTTCCGTTGGCTATTCGTTCCATTTTGCCTAAGCGGGTTAGAAATGCAATCAGTAAACTTTGTATGTTCTTCAATGCTTTATGCTCAAAATTCATTGACCCTGAGACGTTGGACTCATTGCAAAATCATATCATCATCACTTTGTGTCAGCTTGAGATGTACTTCCCTCCTTCATTCTTTGATGTAATGGTTCATTTGACTGTGCACTTGGTTAGAGAGGTCAAACTATGTGGTTCGGTATTTTTACATTGGATGTATCCGTTCGAGCGATATATGAGGCTATTAAAGGGGTATGTGAAGAATAGATATCGACCTGAGGGTTGTATGGTGGAAAGCTACATAGTAGAAGAGGCTATTGAATTTTGTGTCCAACATTTATCCAATGTTGAAGCCATTGGTCTTCCTAAATCATGACATGTCAAAAAAATTGATGGACAAGGCAGTACAAGATGCAAGTTTGTACGACTTTCAACTGATGAATTACACACAGCGCATGTGTATGTCCTTCGTAATACAACCGAGGTTGAACCATATGTTAAAGAACACATTGATTATTTACAAACTCGTTACCGATCTAAGAATGAGAAGGATATAATGAACTTACACATCCTTTATTTCGCCGAATAGTTAAAGAATCGTATTAGTGAACAGATTGGTCATTCACCAAATTCTGTTTCTAAGACCTTGAAATGGTTATCTGTGGGGCCTAAATCAACCGTGTTGTCATTTGCTAGTTATTTTATAAATGGATACACTTTCTATACAAAATGTCAAGATGACAAAAGCACGATGCAAAACAGTGGGGTTTCTTTGGTATTCGAAGCTTTGCACATTGCTAGTGCTAAAGACAAAAATCCAGTCTGGTGTGACATGTCCTATTATGGTGTGATCCAAGATATATATGAGTTGGATTACAGCACGTTTCAGATTCCTATTTTTCGTTGCAAGTGGGCTGAAAATGATAAGGGTGTACACACAGAAGATGGATTGATCTTAGTGAACCTAGATAGGGAGGGATGTAAACACGATCCATTTATAATGGCATTACAGGCAAAACAAGTTTTCTATGTGTTAGACACAACTAACAAGGGCTGGTTTGTAGTCTTATCTCACAGAAGAAGGCCCCATGAAGGAGATGATGATGACGATGACATCGTTTTAGAAGAAGAAACTTCTTTGTCTTCAATCATTCCATCTATGTCTGTAAATGATGATCTTGTTGTTGAAGAAGAAGAGATATGTGCTCGAGAAGATCATAATGACAGGACATTTGTTGATGATGTCAGTGTGCATAAAAATAAAAAACAACGTACACATAAGTGAGAGTAAGTATTAGCATTTTTTTGATGTGCACTAATATCTTTCTGTAATGAATGTAAATATGTCTTAAATTTTGTAAGATTTTATTATGTTGTTTTATATGCAGTTTGCTAATATTTTGTTGTAGATGTCTTCCAATGAAGACGACTCAATGACCACAACGATTAGTAGGAGCCGTACCACAATGCCTAAAGTTTCGAGAAAGAGATGTAAAGGACAAAAAATTCAATTGTAATGGAATTCAGAAGGACAACCAATTGGGAAAACCTGAAACATTTTCAGCAGCTATATTGGAGTCGCATCCTGAGAGAGAGTTCCAATCAACATCGATACTTGGAGTGATGTGGGAGAAGGTCTCAAGGACCTTATTTGGGAAGAGATTGAGGTGAGTATGTAGACGTTAATATTTTTTTTATATTTTTGTATAAAAATATTATATTATATTTATGTGTATGTGATTTTGTTATTTGTAGGGTGTTTTTTCAATTGGATCTGTCAGAAATCAGTGGGTATTACAAAGAGCCAATGATAGATGGAGGGAATTCAAATCTCGGTTATCAAGAAAATTCATGAGGGAAGAAGATGGAAACATATGCAAACACCCACCCAAAGAATATGATTTTATATCTGCAGATCAATGGGAGGATTTTGTCATGAGTCGATTGACCGAAGAATTTAAGGTGATAATATAAACTAGTGTACTTTTGTTGTTTTTCTTGTAAGACATTTAAATATATTTTCATATTTATTGTTCATAAAAATAACCAGAGAAGAAGTAAGAATGGAAGAGAATTATCGTCAAAGAATGAGTATCGGCCTAGAATTTCTCATAAGGGATATGTTGTCTTAGAGCAAGAAATTGTAAGATTTGATTCGTTTTAAAGCAATTTGTGAAATTTCATATAGAGGTATAAAAGTATTATGGTTTTATCATATTATAAACAGATCAGTGAGAATAGTTTAGATCCAGTTATATCAAATATTTCTAGAGCAAAATTATGGAAAAGAGCTAGAATGGACAAAACTGGTGTTGTTACTAGTGACAAGGTCAAGGAAGTGGTGTACAAGATTTTAAGTTTAATTTTTTATCTCGTTGATTTTTCATCACAATATATAGTTTTTATTATTTTTACATATGTATGTTTTATATTTTGCAAGGATGCTCTATCTCAGGAATTTTCTGAGGGACTCATTAGTGAGAAGGGATGTAATGATGTGTTAATAGTGGCATTGGGAAAAAAGGATCACCCAGGACATGCGAGAGCAACCGGACCAGGAATAACAATTACAAAATATTGTCAAAGTGTGGCTCGAACAGATGATCAACCATCCCATATGCTATTACAAATGCAACAGACCATTAAAGCTTTGGCCATGAAGATCAAGTATCTTGAAGGGAAGAATACGAGAAAGGATCTCGATAATGTTGGGGATACAGACCAATACCCTACTTCCAAATCTAATTGTCCACTTGCACAATTCTCACATCTACCTGAGGTAATCAACAAGTCTGTTATGTAGTAAATTTTAGAGATAGTGATTTCTCATGTAGACAATATCTATATTTGGTTTTTGTAGGGCAATCACAAGTGTATTTTGATGTTGGATAATCTATTACGTTCAGTAGCTGATGGAAGGGTGTATATATCTCATACAAATGAGCCAATTATCCTTCACAATGTGGCATTGGATCCAAAACACAAAAAAGTGATAATTGATACCCCGTTGATGCCTGAAGAAAGTGTGTCAATACCATTAGATATGGCTGAAGTTTATCAAGTTTGTCAAGGCATAGGCACCTACCTTCCTTGGCCTGCAGAATTGATCAAAATAAATATGAAGGTATATGCGATAACTTGACAATGTTTTTATTAATTTATTGAAACGAATCATGTATATTAATAAACTATATTTTTTATTTTTATAATCATATGCAAGGAATCCCAAGACTCATTGTCTCAAAGAAAAGTGAGGGAATCAATAAGCACACAAATAGGAAATTCAAAAACTAGAAAAAAATGTGATGAAGTCTCAAGTCCCGTCAAGCCAACATGCAAAAAGCCTCCAACGAAGTTGAAACTATTGATGGTGTATGTGGAAGATGATGAGAATCATAACATCTCTCTTCAGATGTCTGAAGATGTAGTGGGTTACACACATGAACTAATTATCACACCGGAATTGGTTAAAATATGCCATGATAAAGACCAACTAGAAGCCTCACACATATCAATGTACATAAAGTAAGTTTCTATATGAGTAATATGTGTTTCTATACAAGTTTCTATACAAGTACAAAGACTAATTATGTGTTTCTATACAAGTACAAAGACTAAATATGTGTTTTTTTGTAGGCATTTGTTCAACAAAGTGACCTCAGGAAATATATTTAATATATTTGGATTTATATGTCCACATTTTATAGATTCGGTATACAATGATTAAGTGGAGACTCGGGTGCAGTACATAGCATATCAGTTCATTAGAGGGAAGAAACAAAGATTAGAATTTTTCTTTATACCTTATAATGTGGGGTACGCATACATTTTGTCGATTGTCTGTTATTTGTTTACTTTAAATGTTGCTTAAAAATACATTAATCTTAAAATGTAATACTCATGTATGCGTAGGGGACATTGGATACTTTGCGTCTTTGACCCTATGTGGGGTAAGTGCCACTATCTTGATCCGTTACAAGGAAAATTACGTGGGAACGTGGAAAAACTCATGGAGTTGTAAGTACTTCATAAAACAATTTCAATTACATAATACATGTATTGAAAGTTCTATATATAGTTATTAATGCATAGAATTCTTGATATGAATTTGAATAGGACTCATAAAGTTTATCAAAAGAGAGATGTGAAATATAGGAAGAATTTGAAATGGGAAATTATCAAGGTAATTTACCATTTTGATCTAGAAAAATACTGCTTTCTGATTCACCAATAGAAGTGTTGTTCTAGTTTCTTCAGATTCTGCTACTTGATTTGATATGGTGTTATTTTTACAAATGCTCTTATTTTTACATATATCGATTAGATCCTCTTTGGGTCAATATCATCAAGGGAATCCAAGGGCAATTGTTAATTTCTATACCTTGTCATCTCGAACTAAGGCATGTCACCCAAGTGCTCTTTCTCCAGCGACTCACTCCCATGTGCAGACACTCTTCAGCCTGGAGAATCCAAAATGGTGTCTAAGTGCTCAATAGAGAAATCAAAATTTCAAAAACCATATTATATATGATATAATTTCAGTTTTAAGACCTGGATGTAACTTTAGGGACTTGTTTGTAAGTTCCAAGATTTATTATATCATATGGTTACCAATTCAGTGATTGGTCACAATTTTGAAACAATTAGGGGTATTATTGAATTTTAACTTTTAAGGTAATAATTCCCCATTGCCCATATTCCCCAAACTAAGATAGTACAGGAACCAAAACTAATACTCACATAAAAAAGATGGTGATGCACATTCTTGTTGCATTTCAAAATTCAAACCAAAATTCCACACTATCATATGACTACATAGTTTGTAAGTTCAGTTGGATTTCTTTAATATAGGATATACGAGTCGGTGATATATATAACAAATAATCAAGTGATTGCAGTTGATTTCAGTAATGTATAGGTCATAATATCTTCAAAGACAAGAAATTTCCAGATGCCAAGCAGCAGTTATGGCAATCACAAATTAATAACAACAAATTCAGCTTAAATGCGGTAACGTGTGTTAATACATTACTATCCAAAGCCCTATTGATGCAGGATTATTCCTGCACTTGGGTCCAAAAGCCCGGTAGTGCATCCGACTGATCTTAATTAGTTCCATCACCATCTTTTATGCGAGTATTAGTTTTGGTTCCTGTACTATCTTAGTTTGGGGAAGATGGGCAATGGGGAATTATTACCTTAAAAGCCACACTATAATATGACTATACAGTAATGTATTAGCACATTCTTGTATATGATATAATTTCAAATTTAAGAGCTGGATGTAACTTCAGGTACTTGTTTGTAAGTTCCAAGATTTATTATATCATATGGTTACCAATTAAGTGTTTGGTCCCAATTTTGTGACAATTAGGGGAAGATGGGCAATGCCATCCTAACCTATTTGACCAATATGGCATTTGAGTACCAAGGATGCATTGAGGATTCCCTTTCTGAGATACAAACTAAAAGTATAAGATTAGCATGCCTTGTGACCCTTACTAAATTGGCATAACAACCTCATATCACTTGCTTCCTAGAGAAGTCTACATAAGTCTGCATTCAATAGCTAAAATTTCACTGAGAGCTGTGAGCCGGGCATGGAATGCGATGTCAAATGCCTATGATGGGGCACAATGTCATATGCGGAGGAGGGGTTCAAGAATAATGAGCAAATCAATGTAGATAGTGGTTTGTATGAATGCTTCTTGCAATAACCATGGTCGCATATTATGGGTAAATCAATGTACAACTCTACATAGTGGATAAAAAGAAAAACTCTACATAGTGGTTGATATTATTGCTTCTTGCAGTAACCATGGTCACATATATAAATATCAATCATATAATTTGAGTGGACTGGTATTCAGGTCTTCTGGTTTGGGCTTACCTAAGACTAAGAGCGACCCATTTAGAAATTTAGGTTTAAGCTGCTAGCACGACCCACCCATCAAAGTTGTGGGTTGGGTTATATGGGCTAGGTCATAGGTTGGATTAGGCTGGTCACATCCAATGCTCGTCCCTATTCGTGTGCCACTATGTCATGAACACTGCCGTTGTACATATAGACTGGAAACTTGAAAAAAGTAAGCATGGAACTGAAATGTATAATAAATAACAAGAATGAAAATCTATTCTAATTCATCAAGCATGAACATAGATGTATGATGTTCCCAGTTTTCTGAGTAGAAGATAGAAGGGATTCTTGGATGGCTTGGTGAAGATGTGAGAAACTTGGTCCTTGGACTATGGACATAATATATATGTCCGCTTAATTTAAGTAGCTACATGCGCTAAGTGGAATTCAACTTCGTTGCGCCTTTTCCCTTCATGAAACACAATACTACTGTCACCAAACATAATAACAAAATTAGAACCCAATACTTTGAGGTCACTCAGTAGAGCCTTACCTATAAAGCCATAACAACTCACATGTGTATGTGCCATAACACAATACTTAATTTGAGCTAAAAGGAGTGAATTATATCATATAATCAAGTAGTTTAGTTGGATTTTTGTAATATAGGATATACGAGTCAGTGATATATATAACAGATAATCAAGTGATCACAGTTGATTTCAGTAATGTATAGGTCATAATATCTTCAAAGACAAGAAATTTCCAGATGCCAAGCAGCAATTATGGTAATCACAAATTAATAACTTATTTCTAGTAGAGGATTTACAAGTGGGGATAGGAACCTTTTGTCCTCAAAGATAAACTTATTTCTAGTAGCCAAACATGATAAAGAATGGTAATATCTAGGATGGTGCCCCTGCTATTTTTCAGATTGAGCAGGTCTTTTGCTTTGCAGGGTGCGGTCCTCTTTAGGACAACAATAACTTGGTGCCAAATATGTCTTGTGAATGGGAATCTCCAGACTATATGCTCATTAGTTTCTTCAGCAGTTTGGCAGAGACAGCATCTGGACGCGAGGTTGATGCCTCTCTGTTTGATAAAGTCCTCGGTGGTGAGTCTTCCATGGAAAACCTTCCATACAGTAATGGTGAACCTATGAGGGGCTCTAAACCTGCATAGCCAGTAGGCCCAAACTAGTTTAGGTGACTTATACCTGCAGATTTCCCACGCAACCTGTAGAGTATTCTTTTTCATGTTCAACAAGTAACAACAGTCCTCTTTATGCAGGACAATATCCCCGAAACCTTTTCCATGGCCTGAGTGCCCCGATAAGAAGGGAGACGCCATTGCTGAGTCACAGATAAAAGCTTTCAGCTTATGTTTTGTACCAAAGCCAGTTAACATGAGGTTGTTCCCAATTAGAGAACCAAGAAACTATCCGTTCACCCATAGATCATGCCACAAGGATATTCTGGAACCATTTTTTATTTGAAAACAGACCATAGGTAAAAGGGTATCCCTGAATCTCAATAGGTTCCTCTAGAACCAACTTTGGTCCTAGTGACTAGAGCAGGACCATATACTGCTCCCTCATAGGTATTTGTTGTGTACCCATCAGACCCATGGCAGTTCTTCACAATTTTCTATGTCCCCTTTCCTATTTCTACTGGCAGTGCTTATATGCAGATATGGTGGCTTTCTCACTTTTGGACCCTTCTTTGGCTACTTTGGTCCTTTGGCTGTTGGGATATCGAAGAGTTTTTTGTGGATATTCTTCTATTTGCCTGATGCTTGAGTGGATGTTTCCTGCTGCTTTGATGTCTTTAACCCTTTGGGCTCCTCCTTAAGCTTGGATGGATTCTTTTTTTCCCCTAGATAGTGGTTTCCTAGAGTTCGTTTGAGGATTTATATTGCCTGCTAGTTTGTTTAGTCAGTGGGATTGTGGACCTACATTCTTGAGGTTGAGCTTATGGCTATCCTTTTGTTTGTGGAAGGCTTCTGAGTTTTCTGTACATATATTTCTGTGGGAGTTCCTTGTTTCCTTTAGATTCTTGTGGCTATCCTTTTCAACACCTATTTTTTGTATAGTTTGTTTAGTTTTCTCTGCCTTTGTTTGAAGGTGGAAGTTTTGTACAGACACTACAGGAAAAATACAAAAAAAGCAGCATGAGTTTTTGCTGACCAAAAAAAAAATCTGCAATCAGAATCAACAAATCTATATGAAAAATGCACATTAAAAAATATGACATGGTAATAGCATACCTGTCATATCAAGAAATGTGAGACCGTACAGTTTAGACAACTTTTTGTACTTTAGGCATTTTTTATTCTTTAAATGATGATATATGGAAATAGACACTAACATGAGATTTCAAAGCATACAATCAATCTATTACATTAATCATATAACCACTATCTAATTGAGTAAGACAAACCTCTAGAATCTTAAATATATCTAACCAATGTGGTTTTATTAATCAAGATCCACTACTAATAGAATCCACATGCCGCCAACAGGAGGAAATACCTCATCCTCCTATGTCATGTTTTTTGTTGGTAAACTGATAATTGACTTCAGATTTGAATATTTTCTGTATGATAAATCTTGTATCAAAAATATAGGCAACTCAGTACCTGCCATGTTTCAGTCGCTGTTGGAATTTCTGTAAGCTTGACTTCTTCATGGGTTTGAATCTTTGCAAATGTTCTAGGAATAGCATTTTTGATTCTGTTTGCACAAAGATTTGAATATTTTTTATTCTATTTACCTAACAAGTTCTCACAATTATTTGGATAACAAATTAATATTTATTTTGTATAGTGTCCAAAGCAGCCGAACAATACAGATTGCGGGTATTATGTGCTAAAGTATATGAAAGACATCTTTGATGCGAGAAATAGAAATATTCCTGAATGTGTAAGCTACTTAACATTATATTCTTTTAGTTTGTTCAAATTTCTAAATAAATTGAAAAAATCACAATATGTTAATATATTTGTCATATGATTGCAGTATTATTTGAAGTATATTGGTCGTTGCTTCAACCAAGAGGAAATCGATGAGGTCCAAAACGAGTGGGCGACATGTGTTCTTGAGCACACATAAGATTATGTGACATGTGGGGGAGACATTTGTTCTTTACCATAGATCAATGTGTGAAACTTTTTAAGTTAGTTTTCAGTTCGATTCTAGAGTGTATACTCAGTACTTTGTATTATTGAATCGTTGTATGGATGATTTAATATTAATTAAATTTAGTACAAGTTTCTTTTAAGGTTTGATGGTAATTTTGTTCAACTATGTGTTTGTTTGTGAAATGAAAAAGTAAAATTGCATATTTATTATAAATTATTAATAATATGGTTAATTTGATCAATACAATTGGTTTGATATATGACCTGTCAAACACTAATCAAAGACAACAATTAATAATATGTTGTAAAATGCATGATTCTACAACAAACAACACATGTTGTGTTATCCACACCTATTACAACAGGGTTGTCAGGAAAAAATACACCTATTACAACAGGTGTTTCTAGTGAACTACAACATGCATAACATGTTGTATAAATTGTGTATATTACAACAGACACACCAAGTTGTCTAAACAATCTTATTACAACGGTTAAATGTATGGAAAGACAACATACTCCAATTGTTGTATAAACATGTATATTACAACAGGTGCACTGCATGTTGTAATAGACCTACCTATTACAACGAGTGTGTTTAGTGAAAGACAACATGCTTCAACTGTTGTCTAATATATATTACAACGGGTGAACCACATGTTGTAAAAAATACCCCTATTACAACGGGTGTGTTTAGTGAAAGACAACATCGTTCAACAGTTGTATAATATATATTACAACAGGTGCACCAAATGTTGTGTAAAATACCCATATTACAACATGCCATTCCTTAAAAGACAACATGTTTCAACTGTTGTATAAAATACATCTATTACAACATGCGATCACATGTTGTGTAAAGCACCCTCCCATAAGACCACGTGATCTAATACAACGGTTAACACCTGTTGTAAATTGAGAAAAGGAACTGTTGTAAAACACATTTTCTGTAGTAGTGTTATCCTATTTCAAAAATTATTGATATATCAATCACGAATGAATATAAAGTGAAAAAAAGAGAATATAATTTTTGCGATTGAATATAAAATGTACATTACACTATATGTTCAATAACATAGACAACAATATTAAGATAATTACTTTGTTTCCATTAGTATAAACAATTACAAAGGATATCAATCACAATATTTAGACTTTATCTATTTATATTGTATACATTACACCTCACCAATTTGGTTGCTTGTTACATATCTAGGCGTGGCTTGTATTCAGAGTTTTATAAGGATAATATTTATATTATTATATTTACTTTAGTTAAATGGGCACCCGTGGGTGCCCACGGGTCACCCATGAACCCACTAGTTAAACAGGTGGGCATGGGTTTGGGTGATTTCTAGCAGGTCGCAAATTTCACCACCCAAACCCAACTTAAACGAAGATGTGATATGTTCACTTCTTTGAGACTTTTTACTTTGTATTTATCTCCAACAAACCCTCAACCATCTCCTAACATGCGACTGTAATTTCCACCAAAATATATGATCCTTTAGGGATCTTGTTTTAATCATCTTGGATTCCATCTTGAGCATGAATTAGAGATGAAAGAAAGTTGTAGAATCAAGTTAATAAAAGACCCTAATTTTCTTCCACCATTTTTTCCTCCTCTCACTCTACATGTCGTCAAACTCATTACAAAAAAATCTAATGGGAAATCTCTTTCTTACTCTATGTTATTCTTCCTATTGTCAATTTGGGGTCCCGGAAGGAAATCTTTTCTTGAAGAACAAGATTGGTGACTTTACTAATCTAGATCAAAAGAGGTAAGAAATTAGGTCCCCTTTGTAACCAAGATGTGAGTACTACAATTTCAGTTAAGAATCACTAAGCATGGTCATTGCTAGATAAGTTAGTGCTTCAAGTCAAGTAAAACTAAAGAATTGTAGAAATATCCTTGAATAACAATGAAAAGTGAGTAATTGCGCTTTCGATACTATTGTGTTGTTATTTTAATAGAATGAGGAGGAAAAATTTATTTCTCATTATTTTAATTTTTTTACTTCCATTCTTTTATATATTGTATTAAATGATGAGTTTAAGAACGCAACATAAGGAAAAATAAAATCATGAAATATAATCCAAAATTCAAAGGCAAAGGGAAGGAAATGGTTATGATGAGCATGACATGAAGGGCCATATTTATGAATTCCTAGTTATAGATCAACTAAGGTAAGCTTACATCAGTTTTTTCTCCTTCGATATCCCCACATTTCTCATCTAAAATCATTAACATATACTAAATCCATGTTGCGTTTACCTCCTTCCATTGTTCTTCTTCATGCAACTTGCTCCATGAACAACAAAAGCTATATACAATGTATAGAAAGGTATGATTAGAAGCTTTTAGCTTGAATCCAAGATGAACAAGTAAAGACTCAGATAAACCAAGACAAGAAAAAAGATCAGTAGTTAGAGCTGACCCAAGGTGAGTGAAAAATTCATGTTTTAGCCATGATTTTCACAGAACTTATGCTTAAACATGAATGTTGTGCACTGCCATGTTTACTATTGTTTGTTCTTAGCTCAGTAAGCCCTAGTTCAGATATTTTGTGATATGAACGATTGGAATAACTGTATAATATATGAGAGTTGAATGATTCTAGTTTGAAAATGTGAGTATATGATTTTTCTGAGTTCTAAACACGATGAAATGTAGAGGCACTGATGTATCCGAATTTGCCTTAAATGCTCAATAGTGAAATAAATGCTAGGAAGTACTATTACATAGATTGATTTCCTCTAAGTTACGAATATAAGATGAACTACATAATTTTTTGTAGTATTATTTAGTTATGCTTGGTTTATCCAATTTGAGCTATATATATTTTTGAATATAAATAGTTTTGTACAATCCAACTAGATTAGAATGGATAGCAACCAATATGAAAAAAAGTGTTGTTATGGTAAAAATTGTACCAGTATGTTCAAATATGCTCAAGTTATATAGTGCAAGTGAAATACAATGCTTAATAAAAGTGAAATTACATGGAAAGATAAGAATTTATAAATAAAGTTCTTAGTACAAGTGAAATAAAATGCAAAAAGATAGTAACTCATTCTATAGTAGAAACATAGTTTATATCTTCTCAAAGTATCTATAGTTTTTTGAGTAATTTTCACTAGTAAAGATACAATATAGAATAAAAATAAAGAGAAATGATCAAATGACAACATAAAGATAAGAAAAGTTTAGAAGATCATTAAGAAATGAAAATAAAGATCAATTACACTTTTAGATGCCTTGAATACAAAACATTTGTTGCAAAGCTTTGCACCACAATTATGGAAATGGCTTACCCACTAGCAACATCTAGGAGAGGAAGTTAGAGTGTGCCAGTGGGGCACCAGGTGTTAATCCCAATGTAGACGACCTCTTGAATTATAGAAGAGGCATCCAACATTAACCAAATATTCTGATGATACCCGATGTTACACAATAATAATGAGAGATCCCATGGTATCACATATTTAGTATAGCTATAAATAGGTTCCCAACACTAATCCATGATTCTAGTGGTTTTTAGTTAGGTTACTACTTAGTGATTCAACCCTTTTAGAGCCACTAGTGTAGAAAGTTTAATCCAGAGTGCTTTGATTCTCTACACAAGTATCCAAGTTTAGAGGAGTCCAATTGTAAAGAGTGGGACCAAATATAGATTTCACTCTTTCATAATTAGTGAAATAAAACCATCATATTCCCAAAAATTTACGAAAAAATGAATATCATTTATTTCCCATAAAATATATATATATATACATATTACATATCAAGATAATTAGTGAGAAGTGGAAATAAAATTATACAAAGTTACGTTATAATTCATGGGAAATTATTTCACCATAAAGTTGGCATAACAAAGTAAAATGTATATACATCAAATAATCTAATATGAAAGACTCGTTGTAGTGGGTAACCTGCCCATTCCAAGCTATCCTTAACACTACATCTTATACGTGATCTTTGTAAGTCCTTGTCTACTAATATACCTATACCTAGGTGAAAGGAAACATCACCCAAAACATAGGAAATAAAAAAGAGGTTAGAAAAGGTTGATTTTGGACATATAGTAAACACTTTGGGCATTACATTGGGTTATAAGTGCAAAAGAGATGTTCTTAGAAGGAAGGAGACCATATAAAAATATTTGAGTTAGAAAAGAGTGATAATAAGAGAAATAAGGCATTCTTAAATTTAGAGTACAAGCATGGAGATTAAATGCCTTTCCGTATCAGTTAATCACAATTTCAATTTAAAACAATAAATTTTGCATCCATAACATTGTGGACTAAAATACTTGAACTAGGGCCATAAAAACATAGGATCATGACCTAAACACAAAGGGTGGAAACACACACCAAGGATGGAATACACCAGACCTATATAAATGTATGGTTGTATGAATGTACCACTATTCTAGATATTCTTTTCAAACATGTAGGTTGTGTTTATGAATAGGCAAGACTAACTTTCTTAGTCATTTTCTTATACAAATACAATCATATCAGGTGGGGTCCAAGAAACCATATAAACAGAGTAGTTCAACTCCACATGAATATAATGGATAAGATAAGGAAATATGAAAGTCCAAGCTATTGAATTTCCTCTAGAGTTAATAGTTTAAGAGACACCTCATTAAATGAATGAAGGTTTAAGTCAAATAATACCCACATAATATAGACAATGTACGTACCTAATGGTTAGACCTAAGAATTCAATAACGCTATTTAGGCTTGGGGTCAACGACTTTCACAAAATTATCACCATATTATTCATTAAATTAGTATTGATTCTATTGAAATCCTTAATTAGAAGATGACCCTACTGTGAGTTGGAAATCAAACCCTAAAACCTATCACATTAAATCTATCTTGTTTTTATGTTTCCAAAATTGTATCTATATGTAATATTTGGATAAACCAATATTTACTTTAAAGTTTTATATATAAAAGTCATTTTTGCAAGAAAATTGAAATTACATGTGAAATGACCCATTTCCCCACATGAAATCTGAGAAGATACCAACATTATAGTAGCATCAAAGTAGCATATTGCTAATGAAACCTCACGGCCAGACCTGAGTCAAAGTAGGCTAAAAAGTGAATATAGCCTTCATGGTATATTTTTGTCACAAGAAAACACCCTGGGTAAATGAGGAGATTCATCTTAGGGATTGAATCTTTGTTTCTCATGTGCGATGGTTTCTAAAGCTCATTGAAGCCTGCTTGGACATTGATCGAATGTGATAAATCATACATACGGGCATTGGAAATATCCTAGGATGTCTCTCTGCGTTCATCCAAACACTCTGACCTCTTGAAAAACTCAAAGAAAGGAGTCACGCTCTCTGACTTGAGTCATGGTTAGAGTGTTGTCAAGAAACAAAATCAGAAGAAAGAGCACCACAACCTAGGAAAAATACAAAAACCAATTTTAAAGGATCACGGGGAATGTAGGGGAACGACTCCAACTTGTAAGGGCCAAAAATGTTGACAAGGAGCACTACAGGTGCCACAAAATTGGGTAATAGGGGTGGAAGAACAAGAATGGTAAAACAAAAAATAAAATAGGGAGAAGGAGGGATAAAGCATCTGGGAAGTAAATTGAAGGCGTTGAGATATTTATTGTGGCTTTGGTTGACCAGGGTGGTCCAGCGGTGGAGGCTACTGTCGATGTGGAAGCTATGTTTGGGATGTATAGCTTGGATACACTTTACTAGGATATGGAGTTTCTAAAAGTGAGAGCTAGGTCTAAGATTGCTTATTGATGAGCCAATTTGATCACAGTTCATGAGAGATGGTGACAAATCTCTATTCATAGAGGAAGAAATTTGAGCTGGTAGTGAGGGATCAACATGAGGGAGACTAAATTGATTACATAGAAAACTTTGTCTATGGATATCACTATTATAGAACCAAAAATGCAATGGTGTACTCACTAGTCATGGATACCTTAGTGGTGAGAAGGTTGCTGGTGCTTGGTGGTATTAGGATTTTCATCATCTTGTCATGGGAAAGGATAATCAGGGTTTGATGAGATTAGGTAAACTTAAGGATCGTTATGATGAGGGAAACATGTAGTGAGGATAAGAGGGGTGAGCAAGTGAGGCTGACAAATACCATGTTCTTTGTTTCCTTCTATTTCAGAACTAATGCAAGGTAGTTGACAACATCATTACCAATGAATCAACCGAGACCCATGATAAAATAAAAGATCTAAAATTTCATATTTGGATCAAAATATCTGGTGCATATTATCAAAATGAGATGCGTGATAGAATGAAAATGAATGAAACTTTTTGAAATTTAATTGTAACAACATTTAAACCAAATAATATCTACTAAAATTATATGTTTCTTCTCCTTCATTCAATTCGGGGAGGTATTTGACATTCGATTAAGACCAAAATTGATATGTTGTCTAATAAGCATGTGATAAATTCAAATTTCTCATCAATTTTACGTAGGAAATGTTTAATTCTAAGTTTAATTATTTGAACACTATGCATCCATATCATGCATTCACTCATTTTAATCAATCAATTGTGACACTATATTACACATTAGTTCAATTTCTTTCCTTTGGTGCTCCCAGAGATATTTTAGTATATCAATATAGAGTACGAAAACATATATGGTATATTTGTTCATTAAGTCTTGTTACTGAATGTATTATGATTATTTTACCTTAAATATCAATTATTAAGGGTGTTTATATACCCATGATACTAATTTACTCCAAAGATTCCTAATGTACTTTGTATTAGGGGAGGAGATACTATATATTATCATACTCAAATATAGGCCTACAAGAAGAGAGGTTACACATATATGCCTAGACTCAAGTATGTTACAACATTCCACCCCTTAGAGAGATTTTGTCCTCAAAATCCATTCATCCATAGAAATGAATACTAAGTCATACTTCTAAGCTAGACTATGTGTTTTGAATTTCTCTCCCTATAGTAGATAGTACCATACATCTCGTGTTACTCTTATAGACCATCCTCAAGATGGATATATAGTACTCCTTGACTACATCCATGATTCTCTGAGTGTGTTCTATCATTATAGTTATCTAAATTTTTATGATGATTTCACCATTTAGGTATCACAGTCAGAATCATTTTTTTGTTTATGGAGATTATAAGCATAGGGTCACAAGGCTTTGGTTCAATCTACCATTTTCTATCACATAAGCCTGAATAACTAGACTATTTAAATAGGTTTCCTTATGTTTTCATTATATATTACAACCACTAAGTTGATGGCCTAATAGATAAAAAATAACCATCCCCAAAAAACTATGATCAAGTTTTTATTATATATATATATATATATATATATTCCTCCAAATTTAGTGCTCGTGTACTGGAAGGGTAAAATATAACTATACTTCTCTTTTCCTATCCTCTATAAGGGTTATCTCCTAAATTGAATACATTTATAGTTTTCACCAACGATAATTATGTATCTTGTGTCTCATGAACAACACATTACATATAGTCTATTACGTAGTTTTGGGTTAATGGGTGATATTAGAGTTTTGTTTCCTAATATAGTTTACAATACACCTTTAGGCATGAAATTACATTAAATGCCAGTTATTGATTTAGTCATACATTATATTAAACACACACATTATATCACTCATATTTTGGATTAAGGTGTACTTAATTCATTTTCACTTAGTTTATTAAACTCATATGAGAAATATGTATGTTCATAACTTAATAACTTCCTTAGCATGTTAAGCCTGGTTTCTATTACAATTAACCCTAGTATTTCATTATTATCCAATTAGGGTGTAGGGCGTTAGTTTGATTTTTCGTGATTTAATCATTCTTTTTCCTATTTTACTGAATTGCTACTCTGTGTTACTTATGTTGACCATTATAAACACATGAATGTAAATTTGAAAGCTTCCTTTGATAATTGAAGTGGCATATAAGGTGGTTAAAGTAACATGGCTCACTCATAGAAACTAGCTATGGGTAGCTATATATGTCTTAAATTATTACTAGGTGTTACCTAGGTGGTACCTATTGCAACAACTAGTATTTCTGATTGGTTATTAAGTTAATATACACTTCTAAGCATACAAAAGACTCAACCCATTAAAAGGATGAATCCATAAGTGATGTAGTCAACTAGAGGGGAAACAAGGATGTATCAACTATGTCTTAAATGTCAAAAGATTCTACTTGTACACACCTGATCCTAGCATCTTAGATTTGGTCATGCTTAGTCAACAGATTCTTTACTAAAGGGTTTTTTTACAACTCAAACTTTCTTGTGGTGGTGTCCTAGTTTCAAAAACCATTGATGAAATCTAGACATATTATTATAAGTTTGGCGATGAAAATTGTACGGAAAAAAAATTGAACCAAAATCAATGCAAGAACCAATCCAATCACTTTCCATCAGACAAATGCCTATGTTATTATTATATCAATATTTTATTCCATTGATTAAGCTAGTTCAACAAACATTTATATCATAAAATCTATAACATATAATGATGAGAGGGGAGAAAGGATTTATAATATGCATGAACAACTTCCACTAGCTAATAATAGGCACCTCATCCATTATTCCTTGCTTGATACTAATCATAACTTACATTGCATCATCTCAAGACATAGGAAAGCCATATAATCATCCAACCAATTTGGCATGAAATTTAGTGTTCCATCCGGACTTTATAATTTACAATACAAGCTAAATAATATTGTCCAATAACCCATCATCATGTTCATTAGGAAACCCAACTAGTCTATAGAGATGAGAGAGGGCAAACTCTTAAGATTATCTACTAAAACTTATAACTTACATCAACCAGACTTAAAGTATGATGCATAAAAAGCTCAATGAGGATGGTTTCCAACCTTTCAATAGATAGCCTTGGGGAATATCTATGTCTAGATAGTCTATGTTGGAGTCAAGGCATGCCGAACCAATATAGATCTAGGTTCGATTATAACTAGTATCAACCCTTTACATATATAGCCTTAGGGCATATCTATATCCAGATAGAACTAGTACAGAAATGATGTATAACGTCACATTTGATGTCATCGGTTGTTGCAGAAAAACTGACACCAATAGTCTACGATGTCGGCGTATAAACTCAACTGACACCTATATGTGAAGATCGAATGATTTACAAAAGATACGAGCATTGCTTTTCTTTAATGTCTGTTGTTAATAAACCAAACTGACGTCCAAAATCACCCGTGATATACAATATTTTAGTGAAAAAAATTTGCCTCCAAGAATTATAAATTCGGCGTCAATTGTGCAAAATCCGATGACGCATGTTCCACACGAAGCCCCGCGAAAGTTTTTGTCCCCTCACATGTCGTCAGTTTTTGTTAAAGAATTAACGACTAAATATCCTTCATGAGGCAAAATTTATTCCCTTATTTATCGTCAGTTTTAGAAGAATAACCGATGGCGATAGTTAACTTATGAGCACCACACGAGCCAGACTCTTCCCCTTTGCTGTTTAGTTCCTGATCTTCTCCCCCCATAGCTAGGTCTGGCGATTTTTCTGCTGCCTCCCCTTCTCTGCTCACCGCCTGCGTGTGCCGCCACAATGAGCTTGAAGCTGCTCACCGCCTCCGTGTGCCGCCATGAGGAGCTTGAAGCTGCTCACGCCAAAGTTGATGTTGCTATCCAGTCGTCGGCTGCCACTACCTACTCCCGTCGCCACTACCACCTGCTCTAAGAAGAGCGAGGAGCCTTCCTCTATACGCCTTCATCTGCTCTAGTCACCGCCACCGGCCACCACCTGTACCTCCAGCACCAACTACCTCCACCTTTGAGCACCACCAACACAACATGTAGTTCGATCCACCCATGCGGTGAGTGGTTTAATCAGTACTAGATTTGAACATAGGGTTAATAATGCCACCATTGTGTAGTTGATTAATATTGAATTAGGTTTAATAATGAATGAATAAACACAAAATGGAATAATGAATTGAATTAATTGATTAGGATGATGGTGATGATGATGAGGATGAGGATGATGCTGATGTTGGATGATGGATGCCGATGATGATGACGATGATGATGATGATCACGATGATGTTGAGGATGATGATGGTGATTGTAACATCCCTAACTTGGGTTATGCTTTAACCCTAGGTGTTTTGTTTAAGAAAGATGATTATATGCTTGCTCTTATCTTTTGAAAAATAATTAAGGCTCAAGAGGAACTTATGTTTCAATTTAGTCCTTTTTGAATAATGTTGAAACAATGCTTTACTTGTTTTGGACTAAAGTGCAAATTAACCAAGTTGAGGGGCTAACTTGAAAATGTTACATGATAAAAGTTCCTCAAGTGTTGAAGCATCATAAAATGAATATGATGCAGAGGCATGGCTTGTGACAGCCTGAGCACCAAGAAAGAGCTTATTAAGCAATGTTTGTGAATTAAAACCTAGTTTTGGTGTAATGTGCAAATTACCCAAAACCTAGGGTTCAATATGCAAAATACCACCTCTAGAGAGTCCCTCATGTTTCTTGGCATCATTTATAGAAAATAAAATGAGAGGGGAGTCTCATTTGAATCACTTTGGAGGAGAGAGAATCTTGATATTAAAATAATCAAGATTCAAGCATAATTGGAACCCTAATTCAATTTAATGCAAAAATAAATATATTAATTGAAGTGCCCTGCAACCAAAATTGAGATGGTTGAATTTGAATAAGTGAGAACGTCCTTTTTCCTTGCAAAGGCCACGAAATATCTAAAGAGAGTGGAGAACCCACTCACATTAGTTAAAGGAAAAGTAATATCCACTCAATTTTGGATATTATTATTATAATGGTTAAGGTGCTTAATTTGTTTTCTTTTTATTCATGGATAATGAAGAGGAATTAAAAGGTGGGGAAGATAGACTCGTATGAAAGGAAGTGAGGGGAGCATGCGGCACAAAATTTGAGAGTTGAAGGATTATTATATCACTTTCTCTCTCATTGAATTTCCCTTATAAACATCTCATTTCCAACTCAAATGAAAGGCTTATTCGATTCCTTTTCTTTATTTGCTTTGGCCGTGCATAAAGGATCTAAGAAGCAACAGGAGGATGTGCCCTAACCTGTAGGTAAGCTCCTTAATCATCTTCAACCTTGATTTCATGGTGGAAATCAAAAATCAATGCTTGATTTCTTCTTTTCTTCATTCAATCTTCAATCCTAGCCATTCCTTTTCACTCAAAGACTGAAGGATGGACCTTGGACAGTTGAGAGAGCTTCATTCACCATTGAGGACGTGAATCTTGAAGCTTGGATTCAGTTTTGAAGGCGGGTTATATAACTTGAACCCTTAAATTTCATTATTGCTTGCAATTTATTCAATTTGTGTTGAACCTTTCTTCTTTCTCGATTTCCTTTAGATTAGTTGTTGAAATCACCATAAGAATCATAACTGATTTATAAGGTTTGAAGCTTGAAGATGATGATGTCATCTTAAGCACACTCCTCAACTTGAGAAGGGGCAATCAGTTTTCAAAACCGATTGAGTTAGTTTGGTTTCAAAATCGAATGAATTGATTCAGTTTCAAGACCGAATGGGTAGTTGTACCCAAGACCGAATGGGTAGTTGAACCCAATACCGAATGGGTAATCTACTCCAAACTGAATGGGTAATTAAGTGCAAGACCTAATGGGTACTTGACTACAAGATCAAATGGTTAATTGAGTCCAAAACCAAATGGGTAATGGATCTCAAGACCGAATGGGTAAATTGAACTTCAAAAACCAATTAAGGTTAATTGCCGATGTGATTGATGATGATATAATGGTCTCAATTTAATCTACTTTCAGTGGTTTCAACATTGGAGGGTCCATTGATTGCCAGCCCTAATCGATTGATTTGATTGGAACCCTAGTTGAAGGAATCGATTTCAAGTTGATTTGACCCAAACGGTCCTAAGACCGTTTGGAGGTCAAACGTTCTCAAGACCGTTTGAGACTAAACGGTCTCAAGACCGTTTGTGAACTGATCGGTTCACTGGCCCAAATGACCAGTTCAGTTATAAACTTACCGGTTCGCCTACCATAGTACAATCAGTTAGTGGAAAGTCCAGACCCTTCTTCTCCCGCATAGACTGGGAACACTGACACTACCCTTTACTATAAATAGAGGGGTACATGGGGCTTCTCAGAACATACAACTCAGAACATTAGTTGCTCTATAAAGTTGTTGTCCTCTTTAGTTTTGGTGACCAAGAGAGCCCAAGCAAGTTCTACTCATCTACGGAGGAACAACAAGGGAAAGACAACCGCAAAAAAGGGACTAGTGGTGGGAGAGTGTGTTGGTGACTAGTACGCTGACAAAAGGGGACAACTCCATCTAGTTTATCCATCAGGATGACTAGAGTTCCCGGTGGTCCGTGTGGACTATCTATAGAGGTGGGAGATTTATGCTCAGGAGGACAACCATCAATGGCAGTCTGGGTCTACACCAGGAGCTGCACATACACAGTCGAAAACTAGGTGGTTGAAGACCGCATTAGCTGTGAGGTATTGTTGTTGAGAAATCCATAGGACCAAGTATATCTTGCTAAACCATCTTTCCTATTGCATAGTTGTTGATGTGATTTGATGGTTATGGGTTTTTGGTTAGATAAATTTTTGTTTCCACTATCTGTTATGTCCCACAAAACCCCACATGGAGTTCATGTATGGTAAGGAAGCAAGATTATACCGTGGGCACATATATATTTGGTCATTCACTGGGGTACAATAGGGGGGACCTTTGGGCCCACTTCTTGTTCCCTTGCAATGCATCCACTTATCTATAAGATCATAAACAACTACAACCCTTCTTCTTCATTCCTGGTATCCTGAGGATGGAACAATCATAAAAGACACAAATGAGGTGACCAAAGTTCTGGATATCATTTAGCAGTTTGGACCAGCTTTGGGTCTTAATTTAAGTAGTCATAAAATTGAGATTTTCTAGATTACATGCGATGGTAGAAAGTTTCAGAAGGATTTATTTCCAACGGGAATTGGGAGGACTTTACAAGGAGTGAAGTTACTTAGAGGATCTATTAGTAAAGACAAAAGTTTTATTAAAGGATTGGAAATGAAAAGGGCTTCCAAAGGCATTGAGATGATGCATCTTCTTCATCAGTTGGGTGATCCTTGAAGTGAGCTGATAATGCATTTTCATCTGAGTCTTATCATCTCGTTTATCCCAGTTTTGGTTGCGTTCGTGCATTTTCTGGCTATATCTTCTAATATGTGCATTTACTTGGCTTAAATGCTTCATTGATATTTTACTAGCGATTTATTTCAAACGAGAATTGGGAGGACTTTACAACAGTTACTAGCGATTCAAAACCCGTCATTAAAATATTCAAAGATATCATTTTTCCCCGTTTTGGAGTTCGACGCACTGTGATCTCCGACGGAGGTTCTCATTTTTTGGAAAGAAGCTTTGAAGTGTTGTTGAGAAGATATGGTGTAACACACAAAGTTGCTTCCCCCTACCACCCACAAACAAGTGGGCAGGTAGAGGTTTCGAACCGTCAACTCAAAGCTATCCTAGAAAAGATAGTAGGACGCAACCGAAAGGATTGGTCTATGAAAATCAATGACGCCTTATGGGCCTACCGAACTGCGTTCAAAACTCCCCTTGGAACAACACCCTTCAGACTCATCTATGGAAAATCATGTCACCTTCCCATGGAACTAGAACATAAAGCAGGGTGGGAAATCAAACAACTGAATTTTGACATGAAGAAAGCAGGCGAAGCCAGGATTCTACAACCTCAAGAGTTGGATGAACTCTGAATGACAACTTATGAGAATGCATGAATCTACAACGAACTCACACAACTTTGGCATGATGGTCATCTGAAGAGGAAGGACATTCAAGTGGGAGACCAAGTTATGCTATTCAACTCAAGACTGAAGTTATTCCTAAGAAAACTCCATTCTCGATGGTCGGGACCATACATTGTCAAAAGCATCTATCCACATGGCGCATTTACCTTATGGAGTGAGAAGTCAGGTGATTTTGTGGCAAACGGCCAACGTGTGAAGAGATATTTCACCACATATGATACTAGCACTGATGAATTGATGAATCTGTCCAAACCAACATACCTACTAGAGAGCTAAAGAAATCACGTCGAGCCATCGACGTAAAACAAAGGCGCTTTTCGGGAGGCAACCCGATCTTTAACTTAGCTTTTACTTTTAGTTTTGTTTTTAGAAAATTTTGCACCTGGTAGACGATGCATCACAAGATGCAGTCTTAAGTTCTGATAGTTTCCATTTTTGAGATTTCAGATGGAGGACGCGTCGCCGAAAGGAATGCAACCACATCTAGTGGACCAACCGACACGAGTTTACCCCTCCATCTCGGATTTAGAGTTTGCTCGGGATGAGCAAATTTCTAAGTTTGAGGTGGAGGGTGGGTGGTACGTACTTTACTTTCCACCCTCTCCTATCCGTTTCTGACTTAAGATCTCATCGTTGAAATTTTGTCGAATTTTTGAGCAAATTTTTCAAAATTTTCAAAAGTTTTCATAGCAATTTGTATAGAAATTTGATGAAGTTTTGACGCTTTTGTTTCAATCAAAGCCTTTACCTAGCCGGCTATCCTATTTTTACATGAAGTTTTGAATCATTATACCCTCCTTATTCGGAGCGAAGCCTCAAGGAGAACAATTTCTAAAACTAGCCAATGATTAGAAATCACTGTGTGAAGCCTATGAATCCCAACATCATGATCAGTAGATATGGCAAGTATCTGTCAAACTGAGAGGGATCAAACACGTTGTGCTTCCTATTTGACTAGTGGAACAATAGCATGGAATCTCCATCGGATCCTCATCAAGTCATTATTTGAGCAGAGTATGATAAGGAGAACAACCCGGTGCACTGAATTGTAAATCAAGTTGCACTCTGATCTGAACTCTTTTCTACACTTACTTCCATCATCTTCTTACCCCTCCGTTCATCAAAAACGAACAAAAATAGCCAATATAGTGCCAAACCCTATGTTCGGGGTGGCACACTCTCTCTCTTTACGCTTCTTCCATACCCCTCGCTACGAAATAGGGGTGTATCACCAAGAGAAGATGCCTAAGCGCACACAAAAAGTAATGCAATCTCGAGTCGAATAGAGGAGAGATTCACACACAAAAAAAATGCAATCAATGAAATTGCATATCATAAAAATCTCGAGTCGAATAGAGGAGAGATTTATTTCTTCCTTCCATACCACCCTTCACTCCCTTTTCTGCCTACTGGCACAATGAATGCCTACTCCCACCAACATCCTAAAAACACCAGTGTCAGATCAGGTACACACTTGTTGTTCTGCGGGTATCTCTGGACTCTTACGAAACTCTCTGACATGCTTGATTTTGGAAAAACGTAGAGAGGAAGTGATATTGGGAAGCAAACTTAGAAACGAAGATATGGTAAGATGTGTTCTGTGATCTCAGGATGTTGAGACACTTAGTCATACCGAGCAGAAAAGAAATAATCGTGATGTGAAGATGGGGCAATCACACGAGTTGAAAGTATTCATCCGGCGAGTGTTTTAGATTTTGTGTTACTCGAGGACGAGCAATGTTTAAGTTCGGGGTATTTTGATGAATGCATTTTCATCTGAGTCTTATCATCTCACTTAGCCCAGTTTTGGTTTCGTTCGTGCATTTTCTGGCTATATCTTCTAATATGTGCATTTACTTGGCTTAAATGCTTCATTGATATTTTATTTGGCCTTATCTTCTTATATGCGACTCATACTGGCTTAATCGATTTTACTCCTCTTTTTATTGATTTTTTGCACCCTTGTGCAGGTCGTTTTGAGCTATGGGCCTTAGCCCCTAGGCCCATTACCTTCACTTGTGGGCTTTGCTTTGCTCTGATCAGCAACGAGCGCCCCCCCCCCCCTCTTCTCCTCGTTTATCCACTCACCTCACACGAAGCCGCTGGGCCCACCTTCATCTTGCTGATCGCGATCAGCAACCAACCCTAACCGCGGTTCCCCCTGCCACACATACCTGCGACAATGGCATCCAAGGCCCGCGACCGCAGCACCACCCGCGACCAGTCGCCCACAACCTCTCCAAGCCCCGTGATCTCCACATGCCCATGACCAACCGATGCCCACGACCAGGCAGACTCCCGCGACCGCGGCACAGTGTAGCCCCGCGATCCTCCCTTCGCCTGTGGTCTCTCCTATCCAGAGCCGCGATCTGCAGCTAGCCGCACCCGCGACAATACCCGCGGTCTACCTCAGATCACCTGCAGCCTACTCCAGTTATGAACCCTACGTGACCCCTGAGCGACGTCACCCACAGCTGCTTCCACCCGCGACTTGCAACAAGGACGCGCCCGCAATCTTCTGTAATCACAACCTCCACAGTAGCCTTGCCTCAAGACCGCGACTCCACCAACCCTCCCCTCCATCGCGATCTTCACCTCCACGCTCTGCTCCGCTCTAATCACGCTCGGGGTCCCTCTCATCACCCGTGCTACTATGACCTAACATCCACCATCTGTTGATGCTTCCTTTTCCCTTCATACCACGGTCAGCAACAACCGTGACCTGGCTCCGCTATGCCGTGGTCGCGGTTTCTCAAGTCACAATGTTGCGACCTGCTAAACACCGCAGTCGTCCCTTCCTCTTCAACCACCAACCACGCCCACAGTCTCCTCCATTGCAATCCATCCCAATAACAGTACCTCCGCGCCCTGCACGACTCTGCTATACTCCCTTCCACAGTAGCGACGCCTCTTGCCTGTAGTGACCTCCCCGTGACTTCCCTACCTCCATCCTATCCTTACTCTCTCTCCTCCCCATCACCTGCTAGCCGCAATCATCTCTGCACCGAGACAACGATCACCACAACATCGACAAGCTGCTGATCCTTACTGCATCCAAGCAACCACGGCCACGGTGTTCCTCTTCACCACTTATGCTCGTGGCTGCCATCCTCTTCAGACGACCTACATCACGATCATTTCTCCTCTTGCTGCCAAGAGCAATGGACCTTGCCCCGGGTTCCGCTTTGCATTAACCGTGACCGCAGCATGAGCATGAAGACCGCGATCGTGGCTCTTCCTCACACAGTGCAGCGCAAAGGTCGCGACCTCGGCAAAGGCCGCGACCTCAACAAGTGTCGCGACCACGACAAAGGCCGCGACCTTAAGACGGTGCCCATCCTACCTATAAATAGGACACGACCCCAGTCAGTCAAGGAATCATCTCCAGACGCCGTTAGGCTGCAGGACTGTCCTGGGCCTAAGGAGACGATTTCCTTAGCCAAGAACCTGCCCCCGTGGTGGTTTTGCGGCATGTTCACCCAGATCTGGAGTGAAGACTCAGATCTGCAAGCCACCTCATTCAGATCTAGATCTAGATCTGGGTCTAGATCTGCTGCGTTTACGCCACTTCTATGCCGCCATCTCATCCACGAGTTGCTGCTCCAGCTGTGAGCGAGGACAACAACAACAACAAGAAGGTGGAGAGAGAAGATCTGCCCCGTTTGTCATGGTGTACTTCTCTCTTCATCCATATCTGCTCCGACGTTGTGTAGACTACTATTTCTCCACCGAGCTGTGATCATCTTCTTCACCATGCCCATGGCGGAAACTTCTCTTTCTCTTTTTTTTCTTGTTCCTCTCACCATGAGCGAGTAGTTTACTTTTTCTGGGGTGCGGGGACTAGCCCCGCTGCCCATGCTTTCATATCTTTTTGTTAAAGATTCCATGGCATGTATATAATGTTTCATTTCGTTGTTAATCGTCGATGTGTGCTTGTGGATTGATCACCTACTTGCATTTATCTTGTTCGTTTCCTATGTTGTGAGAACTTCAATGCATAGGTTTTGAATGTCGATTAACGCGGTTGACTCCCAAACTAGAAATAGAATGAGATTCCTTGAGGTCGTAAGTGTATGATCCGTGTGGTGACGAGCCATCTAGCCCACGGTGATGCTTCTATGTGCCTGATTCCTGTATAAGGGGCCTACAACTTCATTTGGATTTCTATATCTTCGGAGCCGTAAGTATGTGATCTGGATGGTGACGAGACATCTGATACCTAAGGTGATGCTTACGCGGACCTGACGCCCGTACGGGGGGTTTTGCAGCAGCTCTATTTAAATGGTTATATCTTGCCTGGATGTTTGATGTTTGGATGTGATTGCATGTGTAGTGGTGGTGAAACCCTAGACCATCCCAGTGATTTCCATCATTAATCTTTAATCAACTTTTAATCCTGCTCTTTTACTTTCCTCGCATTTAGTTTAATTAAATTCAAATCAACCAACCTTGTTCTAAATATTAGTCTTGATTCAACTAGATTTGACTAGACGAAAGATTCTTAAAAACGTTATCCCTTGGGATTCGATCCTCAACTATACTGCGATAAGATCCATCCGCTTGTGGGTGGTATTATTGCACGTTGTTTTGGTTAAAAACTTAGGGATTTCAACCCTAAGTGAGTTTGTTAGTGCGATAATATAAGCCACCTCAAATTCTGGTGCCGTTGCCAGGGACAACGGAATCATCTAGTTAAATCTAGTTCTTTTGAGGCTAATTTAGGTTTTTCTTTTACTTTTGATACTATCGATCATATATACTTGAATTCGGTTCTACTCCATCCATCTTACCAGCAAAAGATCTTTTTATCCTAGGTACACACAAAGTCTAGTGTATGCGTCGCTCAGACAGTCCCGGACACTCTGCTAGCTTCGACCCTGAGATAGACAGAACCTTTCACCGTCAGTACAGAGAGAACCAAGCAAGAATGGCTCAAGAGGAGGAAATTTCTTATAGGGTAACTCAAGCCCTTAATGCACAAAGAGATAGACTTATGCAAGAAGACCGAGCCGCAGTTCAAGAAGAAATCCAAGCGGATCAAGCAGCAGCTCAACAAGCTGAGCTACAAAAAGACCTTAGGGAGTTCTCAATCCCTAAAGCTGCTGACATTCATCACCCAGTGCAACCTCCTCCCATTAACGCTCTGAATTTTGAGATAAGAGCACATTGGGTCACTTTGCTTCAAAACAGTCCCTTCTATGGTAAGCAAGGAGAAGATAGTCAAGAACATCTTCTGAGGTTTATAGATCTATGTGCCATGACAAAGCAAAATGGAGTCACAGATGATGCCATCAGACTCTGTCTCTTCAAATACTCTCTTATTGATAGAGCCATGAGTTGGTATAACTCCTTGCAATGTGAACCCATCACCAACTGGGAACAACTTCAAAATGTTTTCCTGGAAAAAATTTATCCACCTTCTCTCACATATGAAATCAGGGGCCGAATAACGGAATTCACCCAGGCCCCTGGAGAATCCCTAGTTGAAGCATGGGAAAGATACAAAGAGCTTCTACGCAAGTGCCCACATCATGGCATTCCAAAGAATCAACTCATTGAAATCTTTTAGAGAGGTGTGGATGATGATATCAAGAGGTTTTTGGATTCCTCGTCTGGAGGAAACTTCATGCGTCAGAGTTATGATAGCGCATGGAAGGTTGTCACCCTTGGAGCTGAAAACCAAGCCAACTGGGGTAGACCTGTTGGAAAAGGAGTGCTGAAGGTAGCTATGGCTGAAGAAACACCCGAGTACAAGTCTATCGTTGAATCTCTCAAACTCCTAGTTGCAAAGCAAGACCAACTAGAATCGTCTCTCGCAGCTTATGAAAGAAGACGTTCGCCCCCTCGACAACAAGAACAAGTTAAGTTAGCCTCACTCTTTTGTGAAGCATGCAAAGGAACTGACCATCCTACTCTAGCCTATAACATTCTCTATGATGTTGTTTTGAGCAATACATGTGCCCAAGGAGATAATTGTCAAATGGAAAATCTGAATGTTGTCAACACTATCCCTGGTCAAGGGTACTATAATCTGAATCAGAATAGGAACCATCTAGGTTTACAATATGGAAATCCTTCTGGAGCGGAGAACTCGCGACAACTTGGTTCAAATACTCAACAATGAGGCCCGCCAGGATTCCAGTATAACCAACAACAAAATTTTGGGAATCAAGGGAACTTCATAGGAAACTACCAGAATAGGAACTACAACAATTATCAGAACAATTCTCAATTTCAGAACCCCAACCAAGCCCCCTATCAACAACAACAATAAGGGCAACAAGCCGGTCCCATCCATCCTGATGACAAATTTTCAGCTATTGAGAAGATGTTGCAGTCACAGCAGACTATGATAGCTAACCAGCAAGCCCATCAGAAGGCTATTGAATCTCAACTAGCTCAACTTGCGGCTAGCATGAAGCCACCTGCTGGAACCTTTGTTGGACAACCTGAAAACAATCCTAAACATCTAGAGCAACTAAAGGTTGTCACCACCAGATCCGGGAAAAACTATTCTGACTACCCTGCTAAGATACCAATAGCGGAAACAAACGATGATAACTTTGCAAATGACCAAGACTCTACAACACCCGAGTCCCAACTGAAGGAACAACCAACCACTGATAAGATAGATAAAGCAAGAGTGGAGGAACCGTTGGCTACAGAGGCAGAAGACACACCTGAGCCGAATGTGCCAGTATACAAGCCCCGTCCTCCTTTCCCAGCTCGTTTGAAGGAGACAAAGCTCGATACTCGATTCAACAAGTTTAAAGAAGCTATGAAGAAGCTTCATGTAGATATACCCTTTCTAGATGCGCTGGCCGAGATACCAGCCTAGACTAAGTACTTAAAGTCTCTCCTCACAAGGAAGTACATAACTGAAGAATACGAGACTGTTAAGCTAGCAACAACCACTTTTGATATCATCCAGAGCAAGATGCCCAAGAAGCAGAAAGACCCAGGATCCTTTGGGATTTCATGCCATATCAGTGACTCTTCATGTAAGAAGGGATTAGCCAATCTCGGTGCTAACATTTCTATCATGCCACTAAGCCTTTGCAAGAGGCTAGGGTTTGCAGAATTACTCCCAACTGGAATGACCATTCAACTTGTAGATAACTCTATGACTCTTCCTTTGGGAATCATCGAAGATGTCCTTGTCAAGGTTGGAAAATACTCTTATTTCCCTTGTGACTTTGTCATCATGGACATAAAAGAAGATGCCAGATACCCTCTTATCTTTGGCCGTCCATTCCTCGCCACTGCAAGAGCTTTGATTGACGTTGAAGCAGGGACCTTGTTGCTCAGACTAGGGAAAGAAACCCTCAAGTTCAAAGTTTTTGAAAGCATGCAAAGACCGAGCATGCAGGAAGAAGTCTATCTGATTGATTGCATTGAGCAAATGTCTCTCCTCACACAAGAGGAATATGAACAAGACGATCCTTTAGAAGTGGAACTAACAAACCCATCTGCTAAAAATTTCATCAACGAACAAGTTAAGGATTGTGTCCTTCACCTCGACTCTGTAGAGGAAGATCCTGAATCTAGGATCGAGGAACTCAAAGCTTTGAATGTATCTGAAGAGCCATGTGAAAAGCCAGAAGCCCCTGAAATGAAGCCCCTACCTGAGGGACTTAAGTACATGTTTTTGGACGATCTTAAGGTTTGTCCAGTTATTATAAACTCTGATCTAACAACCGAACAAGAAGATAGACTCTTGAAAGAATTAAAGGAAAGAAAGAAAGCTATCGGCTACAAGATGAGCGATCTCACCGGGGTCAGTCAAGCACTTTGCATGCATAAAATCCCTATGGTGGAAGACCACAAGCCGACTGTTGACCATCAACGGAAGTTGAATCCTAATATGAAGGAAGTAGTCTGCCGCGAAGTTATCAAATTGCCCACTGCCGACATCATCTATCCGATATCTGACTCACCATGGGTGAGTCATGTGCATGTCGTTCCAAAGAAGGGTGGCACTACTGTGATACGGAACGAAGAAAATGAACTCATCCCCACTCGAATGGTCACCGGGTGGAGGATGTGCATCAACTACAGGAAGTTAAAAAAAGGCAACACGTAAAGATCATTTCCCGATGCCTTTTTTAGATCAAGTCTTAGAGCGATTGGATCACCAGGAATATTTTTGCTATCTCGATGGTTACTCTGGATTTTATCAAATCCCTATACATCCAGATGACCAAGAGAAGAATACGTTTACCTGCCCCTTTGGAACATACGCCTTTAGAAGGATGCCATTTGGACTTTGTAATGCACCTGCAACCTTCCAACGCTGCATGGAGGCCATATTTGCTGGTTTAACCGAAACCATTATGGAAATTTTTATGGATGATTTCTCTATATATGGGGATTCGTATGATTCATGCCTAAGGCACCTCTCCCTTGTCCTCAAACGATGCGAAGAAACACATCTGGTGCTTAATTGGGAGAAATGTCATTTTATGGTAAAAGAAGGCATTGTCCTTGGCCATAGAGTCAGTACTCGAGGAATTGAAGTGGACAAGGCCAAGATCAAAGTGATCTCCAAACTATCTATCCCTACCAATGTAAGAGAAGTCCGCACATTCCTTGGTCATGAGGGTTTCTACAGAAGGTTCATCAAGGATTTCTCCAAGATAACCAAGCCCATGACAAACTTGTTGCTGAAGGACGCTGATTTCATTTTTGATGAAGAGTGTATCAAGAGTTTCAACAACCTAAAGCATTCCCTTACAACAAAACCCATCATTCGTGCCCCGGATTGGGACAACCCATTCGAAATTATGTGTGATGCCAGTGATTACGCTGTGGGTGCCGTTCTGGGCCAATGTATAGAGAAGAAACATCATGTCATCTATTATGCATCGAAGACCCTTGACGAAGCTCAGAGGAACTACGCAACTACTAAGAAGGAACTCCTAGCAGTCATTTATGCCTTTGATAAGTTTAGACCCTACCTCATTGGTTCAAAGGTGATTGTCTACACCGATCATGCTGCTATCCGTTATCTTCTAAAAAAGAAAGATGCAAAACCAAGGCTAATAAGATGGATTCTCCTATTGCAAGAATTTGATCTTGAGATTATAGATAAGAGAGGCACAGAAAATGTTGTAGCAGACCACTTAAGTCGTATCCACACTCTGGAAATTGAGAAGGTCCCAATCAATGACTCTCTTCCAGGTGACCAGCTTATGAAAGTCTCAGAAGCTACCCCTTGGTACTCGGACTATGTGAACTACCTTGCCGCCGGTATCATCCACCCTGAGTGTACTGGAAATGCTCTAAAGAAACTCATGCATGATGTGAAGAAATATCACTGGGATGAACCGTACCTCTTCAAGCTCTGTGCTGATGGTCTCTACAGACATTGTATTGCTGAGGAAGAATCCCAACTTATCTTAGAACAATGCCACTCAGGCCCAGTCGGAGGTCATATGAGTTCTAAGAAAACTTCTTTGAAGGTTCTGCAATGTGGATTCTTTTGGCCAACCATATCGAGAGATGCTTACAATTTTGTTCTGTCGTGTGACAAGTGTCAGAGAACGGGAAACATTACAAAAAGAGATGAGATGCCACTTAAGCTATGGCAAGAAGTTGAGATTTTTGATGTTTGGGGAGTGGACTACATGGGGCCATTCCCGTCCTCACATGGATTTTCCTACATCCTAGTTGTAGTTTATTATGTCTCCAAATGGGTGGAGGCTATACCAACAGTTACTAGCGATTCAAAACCTGTCATTAAAATATTCAAAGATATCATTTTTCCCCATTTTGGAGTTTGACGCACTGTGATCTCCGACGGAGGTTCTCATTTTTTGGAAAGAAGCTTTGAAGTGTTGTTGAGAAGATATGGTGTAACACACAAAGTAGCTTCCCCCTACCACCCACAAACAAGTGGGCAGGTAGAGGTTTCGAACCGTCAACTCAAAGCTATCCTAGAAAAGACAGTAGGACGCAACCGAAAGGATTGGTCTATGAAAATCAATGACGCCTTATGGGCCTACCGAACTGCGTTCAAAACTCCCCTTGGAACAACACCCTTCAGACTCATCTATGGCAAATCATGTCACCTTCCCATAGAACTAGAACATAAAGCAGGGTGGGCAATCAAACAGCTGAATTTTGACATGAAGAAAGCAGGCAAAGCCAGGATTCTACAACTTCAAGAGTTGGATGAACTCTGAATGACAACTTATGAGAATGCATGAATCTACAACGAACGCACACAACTTTGGCATGATGGTCATCTGAAGAGGAAGGAAATTCAAGTGGGAGACCAAGTTATGCTATTCAACTCAAGACTGAAGTTATTCCTAAGAAAACTCCGTTCTCGATGGTCGGGACCATACATTGTCAAAAGCATCTATCCACATGGCGCATTTACCTTATGGAGTGAGAAGTCAGGTGATTTTGTGGAAAACGGCCAACGTGTGAAGAGATATTTCACCACAGCTGATACTATCACTGATGAATTGATGAATCTGTCCAAACCAACATACCTACCAGAGAGCTAAAGAAATCACGTCGAGCCATCGACGTAAAACAAAGGCGCTTTTCGGGAGGCAACCCGATCTTTAACTTAGCTTTTACTTTTAGTTTTGTTTTTAGAACATTTTGCACCTGGTAGACGATGCATCACAAGATGCAGTCTTAAGTTCTGATAGTTTCCATTTTTGAGATTTCAGATGGAGGACGCGTCGCCGAAAGGAATGCAACCACATCTAGTGGACCAACCGGCACGAGTTTACCCCTCCATCTCGGATTTAGAGTTTGCTCGGGACGAGCAAATTTCTAAGTTCGATGTGGAGGGTGGGTGGTACGTACTTTACTTTCCACCCTCTCCTATCCGTTTCTGACTTAAGATCTCATCGTTGAAATTTTGTTGCATTTTTGAGCAAACTTTTCAAAATTTTCAAAAGTTTTCATAGCAATTTGTATAGAAATTTGATGAAGTTTTGATGCTTTTGTTTCAATCAAAGCCTTTACCTAGCCGGCTATCCTATTTTTCCATGAAGTTTTGAATAATTATACCCTCCTTATTCGGAGCGAAGCCTCAAGGAGAACAATTTCTAAAACTAGCCAATGATTAGAAATCACTGTGTGAAGCCTATGAATCCTAACATCATGATTAGTAGATATGGCAAGTATCTGTCAAACTGAGAGGGATCAAACACGTTGTGCTTCCTATTTGACTAGTGGAACAATAGCATGGAATCTCCATCGGATCCTCATCAAGTCATTATTTGAGCAGAGTATGATAAGGAGAACAACCCGGTGCACTGAATTGTAAATCAAGTTGCACTCTGATCTGAACTCTTTTCTACACTTACTTCCATCATCTTCTTACCCCTCCATTCATCAAAAACAAACAAAAATAGCCAATATAGTGCCAAACCCTAAGTTCGGGGTGGCACACACTCTCTCTTTATGCTTCTTCCATACCCCTCGCTACGAAATAGGGGCGTATCACCAAGAGAAGATGCCTAAGTGCACACAAAAAGTAATGCAATCTCGAGTCGAATAGAGGAGAGATTCGCACACAAAAAAATGCAATCAATGAAATTGCATATCATAAAAATCTCGAGTCGAATAGAGGAGAGATTTATTTCTTCCTTCCATACCACCCTTCACTCCCTTTTCCGCCTACTGGCACAATGAATGCCTACTCCCACCAACATCCTAAAAACACCAGTGTCAGATCAGGTACACACTTGTTGTTCTGCGGGTATCTCTGGACTCTTACGAAACTCTCTGACATGCTTGATTTTGGAAAAAAGTAGAGAGGAAGTGATATTGGGAAGCGAAGTCAGAAACGAAGATATGGTAAGATGTGTTCTATGATCTCAGGATGTTGAGACACTTAGTCATACCGAGTAGAAAAGAAATAATCGTGATGTGAAGATGGGGCAATCACACGAGTTGAAAGTATTCATCCGGCGAGTGTTTTAGATTTTTTGTTACTCGAGGACGAGCAACGTTTAAGTTCGGGGTATTTTGATGAATGCATTTTCATCTGAGTCTTATCATCTCATTTAACCCAGTTTTGGTTGCGTTCGTGCATTTTCTGGCTATATCTTCTAATATGTGCATTTACTTGGATTAAATGCTTCATTGATATTTTATTTGGCCTTATCTTCTTATATGCGACTCATACTGGCTTAATCGATTTTACTCCTCTTTTTATTGATTTTTTGCACCCTTGTGCAGGTCGTTTTGATCTATGGGCCTTAGCCCCTAGGCCCATTACCTTCGCTTGTGGGCTTTGCTTTGCTCTGATCAGTAGCGAGCGCCCCCCCCCCCCCCCCCCCCCTCCTCTCCTCATTTATCCACTCACCTCACACCAAGCCGCTGGGCCCACCTTCATCTTGCTGATCGCGATCAGCAACCAACCCTAACCGCGGTTCCCCCTGCCACACACACCCGCGACTGTGGCGTCCAAGCCCCGCGACCGCAACAGCACCCGCGACCAGTCGCCCGCAACCTCTCCAAGCCCCGCGATCTCCACATGCCCACGACCAACCGATGCCAACGACCAGGCAGACTCCCACGACCGCGACAGAGTGTAGCCCCACGATCTCTCCTATCCAGAGCCGTGATCTGCAGCTAGGCTCGCCCACGGAAATACCCGCGGTCTACCTCAGATCACCTGCAGCCTGCTCCGGTTATCAATCCTCCGCGACCCCTGAGCGACGTCACCCACAGCTACTTCCACCCGCGACTTGCAGTAAGGACGCGCCCCCGATCTTTTGTAATCGCGACCTCCACAGCAGCCTTGCCTCCAGACCGTGACTCCACCAACCCTCCCCTCGATCGCGATCTTCACCTCCACACTCTGCTCCGCTCTAATCACGCTCGGGGTCCCTCTCATCACCCGTGCTGCTATGACCTAACATCCACCATCTGTTGTTGCTTCCTTTTCCCTTCATACCACGGTCAGCAACAACTGCAACCTGTCTCCGCTGTGCCGCGGTCGCGGTTTCTCAAGTCACAACGTTGCGACCTGCTAAACACCACATTCGTCCCTTCCTCTTGAACCACCAACCACGCCCGCGGTCTCCTCCATTGCCATCCATCCCAATAATAGTACCTCCACGCCCTGCACGACTCTGCTATACTCCCTTCGACAGCAGCGACGCCTCTTGCCTGCAGTGACCTCCCCGTGACTTCCCTACCTCCATCCTATCCTTACTCTCTCTCCTCCCCATCACCTGCTAGCCGCAATCATCTCTGCACCGAGACAACGATCACCACATCATCGACAAGCTGCTGATCCTTACTACATCCAAGCAACTGTGGCCGCGGTGTTCCTCTTCACCACTTATGCTCGCAGCTGCCATCCTCTTCAGACGACCTGCATCACAATTGTTTCTCCTCTTGCTGCCAAGAGCAATGGCTTGCCCCGGGTTCTGCTTTGCATTAACCGCGACCGCGGCATGAGCATGAAGACCGCGATCGTGGCTCTTCCTCACACAGTGCAGCGCAAAGGCCACGACCTTGGCAAAGGCCGTGACCTCGACAAGTGCCACGACCACGACAAAGGCCACGACCTTAAGACGGTGCCCAGCCTGCCTATAAATAGGACACGACCCCAGTCAGTCAAGGAATCATCTCCAGACGTCGTTAGGCTGCAGGACTGTCCTGGGCCTAAGGAGACGATTTCCTTATCCAAGAACCTGCCCCCATGGTGGTTTTGCGGTCTGTTCACCCAGATCTGGAGTGAAGACTCAGATCTGCCAGCCACCTCGTTCAGATCTAGATCTAGATCTGGGTCTATATCTGTTGTGTTTACGCCACTTCTACGCCGCCATCTCGTCCACGAGCTACTCCTCCTGCTGCGAGCGAGGACAACAAGAAGAAGAAGAAGGTGGACAGAGAAGATCTGCCCCATCTGTCGTGGTGTACTGTCTTCGTCCAGATCTGCTCTGACGTTGTGTACAAGACCGTTTCTCCACCGAGCTGCGATCATCTTCTTCACCATGCCCATGGTAGAAACTTCTCTTTCTCTTATTTTTCTTGTTCCTCTCACCATTAGCGAGTAGTTTACTTTCGCTGGGGTGCGGGGACTAGCCCCGCTGCCCATTCTTTCAGATCTTTTTGTTAAACATTCCATGGCATGTATATAATCTTTCATTTCGTTGTTAATCGTCGATATGTGCTTGTGGATTGATCACCTACTTGCATTTATCTTATTCGTTTCCTATGTTGCGAGAACTTCAATGCGTAGGTTTTGAATGTCGATTAACGCAGTTGACTCCCAAACTAGAAATAGAATGGGACTCCTTGAGGTCGTAAGTGTATGATCCATGTGGTGACGAGCCATCTAGCCCACGGTGATGCTTCTATGTGCCTGACGCCTGTATAGGGGGCCCACAACTTCATTTGTATTTCTGTATCTTCGGAGCCGTAAGTATGTGATCTAGATGGTGACGAGACATCTGATACCTAAGGTGATGCTTACGCGGACCTGACGCCTGTACGGGGGGTTTTGCAGCAGCTCTATTTGAATGGTTATATCTTGCCTGGATGTTTGATGTTTGGATGTGATTGCATGTGTAGTGGTGGTGAAACCCCGGACCATCCCAGCGATTTCCATCATTAATCTTTAATCAACTTTTAATCCTTCTCTTTTACTTTCCTCGCATTTAGTTTAATTAAACTCAAATCAACCAACCTTGTTCTAAATATTAGTCTTGATTCAACTAGATTTGACTAGACAAAAGATTCTTCAAAAGGTTGTCCCTTGGGATTCGATCCTCAACTATACTACGATAAGACCCGTCCGCTTGTGGGTGGTATTATTGCACGTTGGTTTGGTTAAAAACTTAGGGATTTCAACCCTAAGTGAGTTTGTTAGTGCGATAATATAAGCCACGTCATGAGCTCTACCAATTATGTATGGGTATTTCCAAACTTTAGTTTGGCTTGAGGAGTTGCCGACCGATGCACATGGAGGATAAAAAGTTAGATGGTTTGATAGAGTTTTACGAGGACTTTTGAAGACATTATAGCTTGCAAAGGTCATTTTTTTTGGGACCTCCAATGGACGGTGAATTCACTGCCCATTCGACTTGGTGGCTTGGGACTATATTCAGAAGTTGAAGATTCCTGATACACTTTTGTGGCATCTAGAGTCCAATCTTGAGCACTTCAGAACCACATCTTACAAGATAGAGGTATTCATGGTATGAAGTTTGACTTTTATTATGCCCTAGATCTTCTTTGTGTCATGATTCCTTCATCCGACCTTAGTTGCTTTTCTAACAAGGACACCGTCCCCCATAAAGGCCCAAAATGTCTTGGTGAGTGCCCTTTTTAGCAAAATGATTGAGGACATGGAAGTTAACTTTGACATGACCATTAGACAGAAGGCAACTTTTGGATGTCTACAAGATGATCATGCTCAAGATTTTCTCCTTGCTATTCCTATTTATGGCCTTATCATGCATATGTCACAAGTGGTGTATTGCACTATCCTAAAATAGCTTCTTATGATTCCATTCTTTCCAGTTGATTAGATATGGCCAGTTTGTCGTAAGGTATGTTTGGACACTTTTGGGGAGCATGCGGTTCATTGCACGGAGCTTGTAGGTTTTAAACACAAGCATGATCTTATAAGGGATGTTCTTTTTAATGCACTTAGACATGCAGGTGTTGCTTCTAAGAAAGAGGCACCTGTGAACTTTTTGACAAATCCACAAGAGGGGATATTGACACTTACACATGTCAATATTTTGATTTTTGGATGGGTTAGAGGGAAACATGCGTGTGTAGATCTAAGAAAAGTTTTTCACTGGTAACATTGAGGAGTGGTGCATTTACAATAGGATAAACTACCCTTTAAGCTTCCTTATACAAAGTGTTCAAGCATGAGAAAGTGTGTATTGATAATCAATATGCCTTTATCCCTTTTGGTTTTGATACTTTTTTATTCTTAGCACCATAGTCCGTGGATCTTCTAAAGAGAGTCCAAAAAATGATGAATAGTAATGTCACAACACCCAAGTGTATGGATGTACTATTTGAAAGGATTTGGTTTAGCAATCCAGAAAGGACTAGCGGTGCATCTTGTTACCTACTTGTCTTCTACTTTGAAGTAAATCCCCAATTCCAAATTACTAATCAATTTGTAGTAGTTTCAGTGTCTCATATCTTGTCTTTAGATTGGCCTTCATAGATGCCACCTTGGATTTATAATGGATATAAGAAAACAAATTAGGTGGTGGTATCCCATAAACCACTTCATAAGGAGACCATTCAGTCAATGAATGCGCAGTTGTAAGGACCCTGACCTCCATTTTGGGCTTACCCTATTTGTTTCGCCTAAACCTTGTGCTTAGTTGCTAGTTAATCACCTTTAGTGGTGATTAGGGTTTACTTGTGTTTTGTTGAGTGTTGGAGGTGCTACTTGCAAAATAACCTAAGTCTAGGGTTGAAGAGCAAGTTTGTCACCTTGAGAGATGCCTTTCTCTCTCTTTGCTTCCTCTAAGATGAAGAGGAAGGTTTGGGCTCATGCCTTGAGTTTTCTTGGGCTTGGTTGAGCTCTGTTGGGCCTTGTTTTCCCTTCTTTGGGCCTTGCCTTGCCTTGAGGAGCTTTATGTCGGGCAAGGAGCACCTTGTGTCAGCCATGGGGGTATCGCCCGTGAGTGTGTCGGCCAAGGTGGTGGTGGTGTGTTGGCCTTTGACTTTGTTGACCTTCTTGCTTTGGTTGTGTCACCCTAGCTTGGACATGTGGGTGATCCTTGGTTGAGTGGTGGCATGGCATGCACATGAGGTTTGCAAAGTAGAAAAGATGTTGGACATGTGTCCCTAAGAAGGGCAACACCTTGCCTTGGTTCCCCTTTGATCCTCATCTATATATGCCTTGCCGTTCACTTCCTTAGGAACCCTTTAGCTCTTTGTTTCTCTTCTCCCCTTGTGTGCATGACACACCTCCTTTGGAGCTTGGTGGTTGATACCCTGGGAGGAGCTAAGGTTGGTGGTCGAAACCTAGGTGGACCTTATTTCCTTGGTAAGCATCTTCCCTCTCTCCTTAGTATCTTCTTCTCCATCTTGCTTACTCTTCGGCCATGGTGGTTATGATCCTTGTTCCTTTTCTTGAGGTGGCCGAAAGTGGTGTGCTTGGAGCTAGGAGCTTGTAGCTTGGAGCTTTGGAGCTTGAGGAGTTTGCTTAAGGCGGGTTACATAACTTCTAACCCTAGCTATACTACCTTCTCTATGTTGCACGATTCACATATGTTGATGATCGGCCTTTGCATGTTATGTTTCTTGCTCTAGTGCATGTTGTTGACGGTTTATATGCCCTTTAGATCTAGTTGGCCGAACCATAGTTTGGGGGTTTTCTTGTTGAGAAATACCCCTTTCTCTCATTGGTTTTGAGAAGTGAGTTTGATCTCTAGTTATGTGGGCAATACCCCTCTCTCGTTTAAAGTTGAGAGGTGAGTCTACATTCTAGTTTCTTGGGCAACACCCTCCTCTCACCATGGTTTTGAGAGGTGATCTCTTGATGACCTAAGTTGAGGTAGATCCATCATGTTGCCAGATTGGTGATGGAGGTTGTACAAAACCCCTCTCTCTTGGTTGTTGAGAGGTGAGCCGATTCTCTTGATCTTTTAGAGTTTTGATGGTGGTAGGCTTGAGCTTGAAGATGACCTTGTCGGATGGGGTTTGATGCCTTACACGTTACAACCTTGATGAGTTGCTGCCCAACACCTCTTTGTCTTAGACGATATTGCATTTTGAGTGTTTTTTTTGGCTTGGTGCCCGTTATGGCCCTCTTGACCTTGATGATGACCTTGGGTGATATGCCTTGACCTAGATGATCCTTAGACCTTATAGACGTTGCTCCTTGGCCGATAGAGTGCCTGAGTGGATATCCCTGGTTGAGAGCCTTGGGCGATACAGGTTTAGGATGGTCTCTTGAACGGTTTGGGTTGAGTGGTGCTCCTTAGTGAGTATCTTAGTGGTGACCGATATGATGTGTTTGATCTTGTTGGACGATGGGCCTACTCGGGGTGCCCTGGTATCAGTTGTTGTCATGAGCATGGTGGGCACTACAACGCTGAGCTTGGGCGCCATGCTACCGGCTGATACCATCGTTGAACGTTAGGGGAGTTGTTGCCCATTGCAAACCCTAACTCTAGTTGAATGATAGGCTTTCTTGTAATGCCTTAGTGGTCATCTTGCCCATGGATGACACGATGTCTTGGCCTACATGAGGGTCCTCTGGATGACATGGTTTAGTGGTTGGGCGATAATGTCTTGGACGATAAGTGGTGCCCATGTGCTGCCCGATACCACCTTGTAGTTGCATGCTCGATGCACCTTTCCCGACACCTTATAAGCTGGTGGGTTCTTGTTGAATGATATATAGGTGAAGTATGGGGTTGTCCGATATGGTGGTGAGCTTGCTTAGGGTTGGGAAACCCTAGCCGATACATCTTTTAGTGAGGGTTGGTGCTTCCCGCCATATCTATAGTGATAGTTATAGGAGCTTTGGTGAGGGTTCTGATAACTCAGAATGTATATGGCTAATAATGATAACACAAGTGATATGGTGTAATCACCTTGAATCTTGCAAATATGATAATGAGTTAAGATCACAGGTTGTGAACCAGGAAGCTTGGAAGGATATGATGTTTCTACACATGATAATGTGACACATGTATATGATCACAAGTATGGGGCATGATATATGCTTATGATTGATAATAAAACTATGCTTTCTATAGCTTATGTGTAATATATTCATGGATGTTGCTTTATACTTGATAGCATGATAATCCTATTAATCTATGATGGCTTCAGATATCTCTATGGATGTGTATACTAACCATGTAGGTATTTTTATGTGGATTCATAGCCTGGTAAGAGCTATGAGATGTATGTGCTTGAGTAGCACCATGTGGTAATGAGATAACAAGTTGATAGGTCTGAGGACCTGATATAAGGCTGAGTACCTAGTTGAGGTGTTATCCTCTAATGATGAGATAAGGGATGCGTTCCCAGAATGCTGATGCATGCTTATGATGTCTTGAGAGGTAGTGGTTGATATAATGAGGGATTGAGGTCCCAGGACAGTATGATGATGGCAGTAATGATGTAATTATATAAGGCTATGTTTATGCTTTGGTTGCCTCAACAATTGACTTAAAATATACTAATTAATTATAGATGAACATATCATGTAGTTTTCTCTGGCCATAGATCCATCATCGTTAATAATTGGTGATGGTGAAATAGGTTTATCCTGCGGGACTACCTGGAGCACATATTGTTGAATATGTGAGGTTTCCCCTAGCCTAAAATAGGAGGATTTGAGTGAAACTGTGGTTGCAGACTCAGGATATATGGAACATGGTGAACAGACCCATGGCTCAGGATATGTGATGATGAGCATGATGCGTTCATGACTTGAATGTATTTACTAGCACCTGTGTCAAGGTGAGCTAGTGATATGTGTTTCTTGCGAAGCTGACCCAGAGGCTGAGGCCCTATAAGCATAAGACTGTGGTCTTGCTTGATGATTCATGTACTGACCTCGAGAAGGTGAGGTCATGGAGTCTGGATCTCCTTAGACCTTGTATGGCAGCAGATTGGGCTTCGCAACTAATGGTTGGATTTGAGCAGGGAAGGCTCATTTCCTCAGGGCATAATAAAATGTAATCCAGCCGAATAGTATATCTTGCTTAGAGCAAAACACAGAACATTGATTGAGGCCTTGCTTATATAGCTGAACTAGTTAAATCTTGCAGATATGTGCATGATCCTTATATTTTGTGATAAGTCCTTATAAAGCTTATCTTGTCAATCATGTTCCATAAAGAAATACTTGGTTATATGCCTCCTGGATATCTTGGTAAGATTGATGGTAATAATAGCCTTGCTCAATATGCTGCTCTTGTTATACGCATTATCAGTTATCTGATGTTATTACTTTAACCTTCTGAGGTTTTATAGTTTTGGCGGGGAGTTATGTTTCTCACTGGGACTGTGTGTCTCACCCCGCTGGTTTACACCCTTTTTAGATGATCGCTCTAAACGTGGTGGTGGTTGTGAGATTGTGGCCGAGCAGCAAGAAGAGAAATAGAAGGCAAGAGTTGGACATGTTGCTATTTTGGTGGTTTTGTAGTAGAGTCCTAGAGTCATCCATGTACTCTCAGGTCCTCGGAGGTGTTTTGACGTTGTTTTACGATGTAGCTGATAAAGCTTTGTATATCCTACTGCTGGCCTGTTGTGGCCCATTATGTATGTATAAATAGGTGATGAACTCATATGTTGACAGGACAACTGATCTTATAAGATGTGGACACATATCAAGGCTTGAATAATGTTTTTATAACATGTTTCTCTACAGGATCTGGATGCAAAAGTTCTCGTATGCATGCTTTCTGCAATCGGTTTTAGTTAACTCGTGTTTTCGGTAATATGTGGCTCCACACATTTTTGCGTGTCATCTCGTTGTCTGTGTGATGGAAGGATGTCACATCAGTGGTATTATAACACCACTCAGCCCAAGGAAGATGCCGAACCCACTATTGTAGCACAAAAACATCTCAAACAACATTCCATGCTTTTATTTACTTCACTTAATTGATTCGTTTAAGGATGGTAAGCTACATACATCTTAAGTTGAGTTCCCTGGACTTTGTAGAATCCTTGCCAAAAAGAGCTCGTAAAAATGGTGTCTCTATCAAAGACAATGGAATGAGGAACTCCATGATGTTTAAAAACACCATTGATAAAAACATCCAAAATTTTCTGAGAGTTATAAGTATGTTTAGTTGACAAAAAATGAGCTACTTTATAAAGCATGTACAAGACCACTAAGATCACTGAGAAACCGGTTAGTGATTGGTAATCTATCAATAAAATTTGTTCTATTTTTGCCCATACTAAGGAAGGTACTAGAAATTGTTTCAAAAGCCTAGGGTTTGGACAATTTTTGAACTTGTTCTCTATGCATACATGACATTCCCTGATACAACTATGTACCTGGCCTCTCATGCCCTTCAACCAGAAAACATCTCTAATTTTATTCAAAGTTTTTCATAATCCAATGCCCTCCAATTGTGGTGTTGTGCATCTGAAATATGGCCTTCTGGAACATGTCCAAATTGGCACTTAAAACCAATTTTCCTTTTTTGAACAAGACTCCATTTCTTAGTTGAAACTTACTCGAGTCAAATTCACCCTTTTCCCATGTATCTTTGAGCTCCAACAATATTGAATCTGAGGTATACAATCTTCTCACCTCTTCTAGTCATTGAGAAACTACTACTTGTATTAATTGTAACTCAACTCCTTCACCCGTACTTTCTTCATCATTGGTTTCCCTTCTAGACAAAGCATCTTCCTTAGCTGACCCCACTCTATATTCAATTTCATATTGGTACCTCAACAACTTGGACAACTATTTTTGTTGGGTAGAAGTGTGCAACTTATGGTCCATCATGTACTTGATGCTCTTCTGATACGTATGGATGATAAATTTGTTTCCATCAAATAAAGTACTAATTTGTTAAATTATAATAGTACATCATGGATTTCTTTCTCATAAATAGACCACCCTAATGGTCTTTCTTTACATCAAAACTACTCTTACAACAAACCCTGACACATTAATTTCAATAAAAATCTAAGTGAAATCAAGCATAGCTAATGCATGTTCAATGGTCATGATGTCCTTTAGTTTCTTAAAGGCAATTTCAGCACCCTCACTCCATTTAAATCCATTTTTCTTCAGTGACGTGTCAATGGCTGATCAATATGAGCATATCTTTGAACAAACTTTCTATAATAGTCGGTCAACCCCAAAAAGCCTCTTAATGCCTTTAAGTTTTAGAGCTGAGGCCACTCCTGAATACTTTGGATAATAGAAGGATTTACATCAACCCCTTCACTTGATATGATGTGCCCTAAGTAATACATTAATAATACCATAAACATGCACATACATTTCTTGACAAAAAGGTTTTTTTCCTTGAGTAACTTCAATACGACCTCCAAATGTTGCAAATGGGATGTTTGGATCTTGCCATATACCAAGTGGTCATCAATGAAAACCAAAATAAACTTACTCAAATGTTCGTTAAAAATCTCATTCATCAGGGACTAGATAGTAGTAGGTTCATTCGTTAGCCTAAAGGGTATTACTATATACTCATATTGACCTTGATAAGTTCTAAAAGTAGTCTTGATAATGTCTTCCTTAATTGCTCTAACTCGATGATAACCAACCCACAAATCCGACTTGGAAAATATGATACACCCATGTTACTTATCCAACAATTCATCTATTCTCTGAATAGGGAATTTTTTAGGAATAGTAATGTTGTTCAAGCCCCTGTAATCAACACACATTCGTTGAGACCCATCTTATTATTTAACTAATAGTATTGGTGAGGAGTATGGACTATTACTATATCTCATCAAGCCTATGTTTAACTGATCTTCAACTTGTCTTTCAATCTCATTCTTTTGGAAGTGAGTATACGCATATAGTCTCTTAGATATTGGCTTGCCACCCTCAATCAGAGGATTCTTATGTCATGATACATTTTTGGTGGCAGCCTCATATGGTCAGTGAAAACTTCTTCATAATTAGACACTAGTTCATTAAGCCCTTCAATTTTAGTGTTTACATTCATAGTTGAGCCTTATCCTTCAATGGATAGGAACTTTATTACCTCCATCATTCGAGAGTTCCTCATTTCCTTCACAAAGCTCGCATCATTCACCACCTTAGATTTAGATTTCAAGCATATACATAGAACCTGGCATCCCTTCAAACTTGAATTTCAACACCTGCAGGTTTAAGTCCCACCATACTAGACTCACTTGGCAAAACCACTTCACCCTTAACACTGCATCATAACTTCCCAGTTATTGTACTAGGAAATCTTCCTACATTACATAGTTGGCCAATCCTACCTTGACTTCAGAACATTTTCCATTAGACTTACTCTTCTCTCCATTTGCAATAATCACCACCTACTCATGGTTAAGGTTTACCAAGGAGGGTTGCCTTTTTGCTATCCTATTATTAATGAAATTATGAGTATACCATGAGTCTGACAGAGCTATCATCTCCATGCCTTAAATTTGTACTTCTGTTATCCTCATTTTAGGAGAGTCTTCTCCAGTCAAAGCTTATAAGGAAATCTGTGGCTTGTCATCAGTTTCCTACCATTTTTGTCATGATATCTCCTCCTTTTCATCTGGTAGAACCTCCCTTTGTTCTTGCATTTATGATCAAGCACCAATTTCTCATTGCATCTGAAGCACATGTTATACTGCCTCATGTACTCCTCCTTCTATGATAATTTCCTAGAGGAATTGATGCCTTCAATTTTTTGAGCTCATCTCTTCCTTCTAGTGACTTTTTTGGTTTTGCCTCTTGTCTAGGTATCTTTCTTCTTTAGCTATGGCTAGATTCATGGCCTCGGTAATGCCCTTCGATCGTTGACCCCACACATGACATCATATCTTATTCTTCAACCCACTCATAAAAGTCCCCTCCCTAAAAACTTCCTCAAGACTGGGTAGACTGCTTGAGATTTTTTGATATTGTGCTAGATATTTCCTCACCAAATCTACCTAATTTATCTTTGTGAAGTCTCTAGATTTATCCCCATAGGGATTTCCAAATCTCATATGCAATTTTGATTTAAAATCTTCCCAAGATTTCAAAGGCAACACATCATTTTTCCAATCCCACTGCTACTTTGCATCTCCCACACGATAGTAGGAAATGAGATCAAGGCATTAGAGGTTAGAATGAACTGTGTAGAATTAAAAATATTGAGAAGCACGACCAATCCAGTCTACTAATGCCATCATGCCATCATAGTTGTCAAGATTCAGGTGGATCTGTCACATTCCTCTTTTCTCCCGATTGGCCACTGACGAGCTACTCTCCAGGTCCATCCTCATTGCACCTTCCCGGTATCGACCCAATGAATAACTCAATTTCTCTAGTTTTAATAAAATCAGATCTATCTTCTGGTTGAACTCAGTCTTCATATAGTTGCATGTCTTATTTGTTGTGCCCACATTCTCTAAAGATCGCTGATCTGCTGCTCGATTGAGCAAATCCATGAGTTTCCACAATACTCCTCTCAAGATCCATGGAACCGCTTGAGGTAGGCATACTAGATAAATGTCAGGAAATTGAAGGTTCCGATTTTAAGTCATTGAAATATTAATATATATAAATAAGTATCTAAATGAAACCAATATCATGGTTTTTATGTAACAATAATGTAATTTAAAATATTGTCATCCAGCTCCTAAAAAATAAACAAAGTTCTATTTCAAGAGTTCATTACTTTACGATAAGTATTCAGACTCTAGTTTTAACTATTATAGAACAATAAAAATTTAAAAATATTTTTATTTTCATGGCATACATCACATAGTTAAATACTTCAATTAGTAAACAATGTTGTTAGAACTTTTGTTGCTTAGTTTGGGTTAGAACTACATAAATCATGAGGATTTACCATTGAATATGTGTGTTTATTACAAAATGGAAAAAATCACATTTTTCTTAAAACTATTAGTAGAACATATATTTGGAATTTGTTATATTTTATATCTTGTTAGAGTTAGTTAAATTGTAGGACTTACTTTAGATAATTGCAACATTTCTTACAACCATTAGTATCATATATTGATGGAATTTTTAATGTACTTAATTTTTTGTAGGAAGTAAATGAATCATGTGGATATATCATTAAAAATGTATAATTAGATTTTTTTTAAACTAACACTAAAACATGACATTATTTCATTCCAACTATTAATAAAAAATGTCTGCTAAATATTAATATGTTTTATATCAGGTTAAATTAGTTAAATTGTGAGGACTTAGTTTCAATACATAAAATCGAGAACAAATTCATAAATGAAAGCTAAAAGCTACAAAGACAAAGTTGTCTTGAGTGGGTATTTTGCCCAAGTCAATGGAGTCAAGCCAAACACCCATCAATATATCAAATAATCTTCTTGTGTTATGACATTAATGATACATATTCTAAATTGTATACTAAAAATACATATATGCATGTTTATATATAATTTATCAATTTTCTTGGTGGAAAATAGCCCATGTGGCGTCGTCTTGGCTAGTAGTATGAATGACAAGGTTATAATCTAATTATGGTTTGATTCTATTTGACTATTAGTGTAAATTTTAGAGTTGATTTTGGTTGCAGTCTAATTCCATTCGACATGCATCCTGAGTTATGGTGTTTATATCTGGATGGAGTGTTACTAGAATGTAAATTTGTTGGGAGACATTCATAGTTGCATAGTTAGGTAGTGTTAATAAGGGCAATTGGTTTATATTAACATTACAAAATAGAGTAGAGCACTTACTTTCTCCATAAAATAGTGGCATACGAACCAGGAATAAAATTGTTGTCACATTTTATATTTAAAATAACTTTGTAGGAACTATTCCAATCATCCTTATCGTTGGTCTTTAGAGTATCACCAGTTAATTTGAGTTTTTTATGGTGGAAAATACACAACTCATCTATTTCACCTAGAAACCTTGTGGTGTCCATCTTTGCAAATGTAAGGTGATCAGAAAATGTTGACGATTTTGACCTAATGCCCCATGTGAGTAAAGGTTTGTTAATTATCACCTCCATCAATGACTTGAAAGTTGTATTGTTGTATTTTTATCAGTTCATCAGTAGCCTCATTGTACAAGTGTTTTCAACCAGTCCTTTACCAAAAGAATAATACTAAATATGGAGATTGTATTTTTTAAAACCTAATGTTACTTGCATCTTCTTGGCCCGTGTACACTTCAACAATGCAAGGTAAGCCACAATGACATATTAGCTTGTAGTAGTCATAACCTTATATTGTTCATGTGAAGATTATGTAAAGTAATATGATATTTGTGCACTTTATGACATACTTCAATGTACATGTAAAACAACATAATAGTGTCTGAAAACATACTGGTCATGACATACATTACATGTAAAACATCATTGTGCCTAAAAACACACCTCAAAATAGATCTTACAATAAAGTGGAATGCAATAATGAGATACATGGGGACGTAACATACCTTCATGTAACATACTTGAATCTAGAACCATAGCTTTACTCTCGCTTCTCCCAGTTGCATTTATTATTATGTAGTTATAAATCTTGTTTTCATGGAATTAAATTAATTAAGAGTAAATGGGGCCAAGATATAGTTATGTGTTAACAAATAACCTTTTATACATAATAAATAATCAACTAAATTATTTAAGTCTTCAATTGGGAGTTAATTATATAAATAATCAACTAATTAGTTTTAACCCTAGATTCATGTTCTAGAATCATTCCAATTCTACTTGATGATAGGAAATAGAAAAGTACAAATAATAAATAAATTTGATTTAGAAATGAATTAAGTGAATGAATTGAGTATTTAACTTACAAGTAAGAAAATAAAATATTAACTATTACCAAAAGGTTAAATAAAGGTTAAAACCTGATTCCTCATGCCTGTTTAGTCAATCTGCCAAAATTTATGTTAAGCATACTTCATTCAATCATTCATTTAGTTGGTTGAAAACTTTAACTTCAATATACTTATTTCTATCATATAGTTACATTAATATGCCATTATTCTCTCCCTTGTCCATGTAACACACTGATCACCCTCCATGACACATTCATCCTATCTCGTATGCCTATGGGTCAAAAATGCCATTGACTAGCATTCCTTCTTCTTTTCCTTTCCTCTTAATCTTCTCCTCCTCTTGTTTACCCTATTTATTCTCCACTTGACTCTCTCTATTCCTCTCAATAGGCACCCATAGCCCCACTCATCATAGATACTCCTCATCTAGTACCAAGAATCTTGGTAGAGAAGAAACATCACTAGAAATTGTTGGGGGCATTAAGGTTGCAACATCAACATGGTGTGACTATGCTCCCTCTCTCATCGTCACCATGACCACCACCATCACCTGAATCTGGACCACCCACATTCTCATTTTCTCTTAATCTCTTCATTCTTATTTCTTCATCCCCTTCCTCCTAATGTATGTTACCAAGCCCTAGTAACCATAGGCCAATCACTCCTTTTCCAGCTATCATAGAAACTAGGAGTCACTACCGCCAGCCCTAATAATGACCAAGCAGCTGAGAAAACTCTCCATCCTCCTTCTTGTTATCCTCCCATTCTCCTCATCACCATTACTTGATGTGGGACTTAGACATCAACCTAAAACATTAGGAAGAAAGTATGGACCTTTTGCAACTCAGTAGCCAATGGTCAACTATGATCTTTGAAGGTATATGGAAATGAAAACTGCCCATGTTTTTCAAAGAAAGCTCCCCCTCCTGGAAATCCTACCACAACTTGAAATCTTGTATTTAATCCAAGGCTACCTTAATACATATTCCCTAGAATCCTTGTCATGACATCCCTTCTAATAATAATACAACCATAGTGGAAGCATTTGAACATAATGGAGATCATGACAATTCATGAAATGATATCATTGACCAAGCAAAATCTGTAGAATAAAAGAGATAACCACCAGAGTGCCTTATTACATACCATAAGCAAAAGACTCTAAGTCCAACTTAAAAGAGTTCAAGGAATGAAACTCCAACATAACATAACTAAAACGAAAGACAACGATCTAGAATGGCACCCCACTAAGTAGGATTCACGAACTATCCTTGAGCTGACGTCCCTAAAGTCTACTTCATCTCCTCCTCGTCTGCAGACTTCTCGTCCCCAGCCCATGCAAGGCAACGTAAAACTATGTGAGTGGCACTGAGCAGTTATAGTAGAAGAATAGCTTATAATTGAAATAATATGAAGGATAACTTTGAACATAATTACATAACATAATTCACATGATTACATGAGAACATGATTAACTTAACATGATTTTATAATAAGACTGATTTTTACTTGAGTTGATATAATCGCTCTCCTAATTTGCACCCATATTACTCATAAGGCCATTTAAGGCTCACTCACATAATGCCAACCAAGACTCACATAATGCTCCCATAGAGCTCATAAGGCCAATTAAGGCTCACATAAGGCCAATTAAGGCTCACATAACATGATTGAGAGAAATATGCCAACATAACATGATTTATTATACTTGAACATAGTTATCATGATTTGTTGATCAATTAGCATGGAAGTGATTCATAGTGTTCCAAATGAAAGCATATTCATCAAATTAGTAGAAAACATAAATTCATAGCATTTGCATGGTTTTCATAAGCATAAATTGAATAATAGCATAGTTGCACTTTATTGAGTAATCATAACCAATAAACTAATAAATTAAACCCATAACCCTAGAATTATACTCAGTGTGCGTGACCCACTCATTTGATCCAAAGAAGGTATACTAAAAGAAGTTCAAGTCTTGATCAGTCTTAAATATCTGTTAAAACATATAAGTATATTAGTTATCATGATTAAGCCTAGGGTTTTTAGGGTTTCAATGAATCATGGAAATTAGGTTGAGAATATGGATCTAAATCCTTGACCATTCGAAATGTCTCAAAAAGCTGATCCAAAACCATATATGGGCCGTCATCATCTGAGGTCCAAATTATTTTCTATGATTTTTCAAATATCAGATATATTCGAACCAATCAGAGGTGAGGAAAATCGATCAAAGCTTTTTTAGTAAATCTAGGAGTCAGTTTAAAATAGGCTATCAATTTATTATTTTGCCCTCGCATTATCAATCTGACACAGGAGGCGTGACATAGCATATGAGTAAAATACTCCTTAGCATACTCGCAACTATATTGATATATAAATTTCTAAATACTAGTAATACCCATGGACCTGTGATACATCAATTGAAATTGTGGGGATACCAAAGTAAATTAAACACTATGCTTCTACCTGGTTTAAACCATGGCGTGACTAGCTCTCCTGGAGCTTTGGAGTTCCGATCAAATGTGGAGAGCGGGAAAAGATCGTGATTGGGAAACCTTACGAGTGCCTTTGGAGGAGAGAAATCAGGTGGAAGGTGTGAGAAAGAAAGACTCAGCCCGGGTATATTTATAGGACAGGGCGCACATGGTCACCCTCATCCCAAATGTACCAGGTTGGGAACGGTCAGGCTAAGGTAGCGGGAAAGACGCTCCAAGGGCAAAAAATGTTGTCAAAGGAGCAAAAAGCCAGTCAAAGCGTAACAGTCGGTCAAAATGGCAGAAAAGTCAGGGACAAATTGACATGTCATTCAAGCCGACAGTATTTTCGGTTTGACCAACTTTTGACCGTTTGACCAAGGACTGCATGTGAAAAGAGGCATGTTGGGTAGTGCAGCAGCTTGCACGGTCGTGCGCAGCTAGGCACGATTGTGTCGAGAGGAAAATTTGAAAAAAACGATCCTTCTTTTGATCATTGACTGATAGATGACAGATCTGGACAAAAACACAGGAGCGGCCCGACCGAGCTGCCCTGGCATGACCATGTTGTGGCTGGCCTGGGCTGGCTTAGGTTTCGGAAAATCTAGATTTAAGCAAAAAACAAGGGTGGAAGGTGTCGAAAATAGTGTCAGAATCAAACATCACAGGAGAACAGAAAGATATACCAATTTATTTCTTAAAAAAAATATAGACCAAAAGTAGTTGTCAGGGTAAAAAGGAGGGAATGCATCCAATAAGGAATAAAAGAAATCTAGATGATGCAAAGGAAACTAAAATTAAACAATTTGAGGAAAGATAAAACTTGAATGAACTTTATTGTGTAAAAATTTAATACTAATGAAATATTATGTAGGTAATAGGGGTGGCTGCCCTAATACTCCTACATTTGGATCCTAAATCCTTAGTTTTGGGGTCCGCATTACCTATGCCTTGCCGATCTGGCCCACCATGTAGGAGTAGAATAGTTGGAGATATGAGCCCTTCCAAGTTTGAAATTGAGGTGTAAAATCAGGCGACTCGATGAATTCATCTCTGTGCTAGAATTGATTTATACTACATTGAGACAAATTCTTTGGCATGTCATACTCAAGGTACTCATAAAGGAATGAACCTGAATAGGTTAGCCCTAGGATGTCGACAGAGGATGAGATGAAGGGGATATGTTGAAAGTTTTCTAGAGGGCTCCTCTCTTCTCCCTCCACCTTCAAACTTGAGGTTGGATGCTCAGATAAGTTTTTATATATAGTTTGATTCATCCAATCATCTTCTGAACAAGAAGTTTCCCCATTTGAATCTGTTAGTAGTTCTACAACCCCAAGCTTGTCACCTTCTATGGGGTTCATGGTATCTTCATGCTCAACAACCATGTTGTAGTGGATTGTCCATCCTGCTCCGGCGATGTCTACCAAGCCTTGTTAGGGAATGGTAGTGCATGTTAGCTCGTGCTACTCTAGCTCATCATCATCACTATACTCACTACTCCAATTTGAGCAGTTGTCATCATCATCCTCATTGAAAGAATTGTTCCAAACCATGATTGGCGTACTGCTCAAAGCGAAGTGACAAGTCTCAATATGAGAGGTATCACTCTGGTCTGGATCAATGTCTGATTCAGGTTCCTCAAACTGATCCTCAAGTTATGAGGTCTCTTGGCTGCCCTGAGGAGGATAAAAGTCACCATCATCATAAAACCATTCATGCATGTGGCTTGTAGATTCCATTGGTTGATCAACTAAAGCATCTGGATAAAATGAAGGGTTCACCCAGGTTGGTGGTTCTTCACAAGAAAATCATGGTACCAGTTTATGGTCTGAATAAGATGGTGGTGTATACTCCACTTTTAGCCCAATGGAATGGTTCTGATGACTGTAATCTTCATGGTTGTGTGATGGCATTTGTAGTTTTATGGTAACCAAATCGATGAGCTCTTGAAGCCTCCTGCTATGTTCAACATACTTATCATGAAGTTGTTGTACTTGAGCAGCAATACTTTCAAGATTCGTCAATTATGCCATACACCTCTGTTGGGAATCTGTTGTATCAGACTAATGCACTTGGACGAATCCTTGCTCAATTTGAATTATACTTCTGTTGCAGTCTGTGATCTCGATGGCTACTTGGAGCTAATGATCCTACTTTTCTATTAGCTACTGCAGTAGATTGACTTTTCTTTGGAGATGAGGAGCTAAGGAGGAGGTGAGTACATTGACACTTTCTCCGGCCAGCTCAAGTGCACTAATCAACTCTTGATCCCATGCCAACACTGAAGAGGGTTGATCCGCCATCTCCTTTATTGAAATTTCAACATATGACGGCGGTGGAGGGGAGTATAGCTCAATTAGCTGTAGAGCTCGACCTTCAATTATTTTCCAGCAGTCAGAGCTGCAAAAAAATTTGGGAGGACACATGGACAAGATTACTTGTCTTGCAGAGGTAAGATCCATGGATGAAAAGATGTATAACACAGAGAAAAACTATTTAGCATATATAAATAAGTATATGTAAAATAAAAGAAGAACTATGCATATGTATACAAGCTTATGGATGACAGAACAAAATCTTTTAGGTGTGTAAGCATGGAAAACCACATCCGTGACAACATCACCAAAAGTTGATATGGCTTAAATCATGCATCTGAAAGGAGGCAGACTCAGAAGGATTGAACTTTAAATTTATAACCTGAAACCTTCAAGGACTCCCACAACATTATTACGGGGTCAAAGTAAATATACGGGGTCAAACATAGGGATGTGGGGATGTTTAGGATGCTTAAGATTTTTCTCTTAAGCCAATTAAGCCAATCTGATAGTCGATAAAAGTATGGAACTATAACTAGTGTAGCAAAATGTCACGAAGTAAAACAAAATAGAGAAAACAAAATAAAATAGAGTATGTAGGATTCTACTAACCAAAGAGAAGGAGTTCTTCGCTATGTACCCATTCTCGGGCGTAGAAAACCCTCAAACACATCCAAACATATTACATATTGTGGTATCTGTTCCTGTGGGGTCATCACACACACTTTCACAAAGTGTGACTAAAAGCCATCAATGATACGAAATCTCTCTCAAGAAAGACAAATCAATACCCTAGAATATTCTAGATACCATCTTAGGTCCAGAATATTCTTATATGCTAGGAACAGGTGTGATCTGGGAAGAACCCAATAGTGGAGCCGACCATGTCAAGCTGGGCCCGATCATTCTTAGGTCTACGGTTCTCTATAGATCACCTTGAACCATCCTCCTTTTAGGTTCCAATGCAAACTATCTTCTCTTATCTATTTCTACAATGAATCTTTCGATATAGGGAAAAATAGAAGTTCAAGTAAGAAAGAGATCAACCAAACTAGCAATCATTTCCGTAAAGAGAATATAGAATAGAAACTGTACTAGATCTAGAATAAAACTACTTGCTTAAGGTAAAAGTACACAAGCATGCCCATAATAGGCTACATAGACAAGAAGGATCTCAACTAGACATGGACAAGCATAGTTGGCAACGAACAAAGATGGTAGAACATCATTTGTACAGAAATAAAGGTGAACAAAAGAAGAAAGGATAAGAAGAAGAGATTTATCCCGTAGAGGAGAGGTGGCTCTCACTCCTTAGCCTTTGTATAGGCTAGATCACATCTTTGGGTTGTCCTCAGTCTTCTAGACTCCTTGGCCTCCTTTCTCTTAGATTCCACCTCAAACAATAGTTTGGTGGGTGTATGGAGGTGGAAGATGGCTGAGAATGGTAGGATATGGGTGAATTGTGTAAAATATGATGGTGGATGGAAGAAAACTGGAGGGATGGATGTAGGATAATAACTTCATCCCTTTTGGACCTCTAAACTCTCCCATAGGGCTATGGGAACAAAGAATGTGTGGAACCACAATATGGAACCTAAACAATCTCCCCCTCTCCTAGTTGTAAGGGGTGAGTATGTATAGGAGAATTCGTAAGATGGTCGGGATGTCTACCTTGGTCGCTACCCTAGGCTCAGCCCTACCGTGCCAGGCTGGACACAATCATGTCGGGGTCGTGTTTGAGGTAGATGTCTCAGTCTAGACAGATGCCGCGGTCGAGGCAGACGTCGCGGTCGAGACAGACATTGCAGTCGTGATAGATGTCGCGGCCGAGAAAGACATCACGGTTGAGGTAGATGTCACGGTCGAGACATATGATGTGGAGGAGGTAGATGTCACGGTCGAGGAAGATGTTGTCCCTTGTACTCGGCGCGACCGTTCCAGGCTGGACATGATCATGCCAAGCGTAGTGGTTGGGAGGGTGTAGCGGTCACGACCCTTGTAACGACCAAAACTCCTTTGTAGCGGTCACGACCTTACTCCTTAGGGAAAAACCCATCCCGCGGGACCACCATCTCCTAAACTAGTGCACAAAATGTGACGTTTGTGGGGTAGGATCTGGAAAAATGAAATCTTCTTGAGTTCGGTGCCTGCAGGTTTCAAAATTCGCTAGTTGAGCAATTTTATCTACAAATTACTAAAAGATAAAGACCTAGGGTTATTTTGGGCATATTAAGGCTATAATGACACAAAACTATAAATAAGTGCTTAGCATAAATGCTTGAATTTGGATGTTATCAGAGAACTTCACTTTCTCTTTTGGGAGGTAACAAGTACTTGGGGACCTTCAATTGTCCATTATCTATTATGCATGGTTGAGGAATATGAGCCACCAATTCTAGTGAGACAAAGCTCTAAGACAATATTCAAATATTTGTGTCGATGGGAAAATATAATAATTTTATTCAATTATTTCACAAAATCCACTATTCAACTACTTGTGGCAACCTTCAAGAGGTACACTAGGATAAAAACAATTTAGGTTCACCACTGCTGCAACATTATATAAATTAAATTCAAGACAGAAATAAAATATCTCAATATTATAATCGAGAATCTATTACTTGTTTATTGTCCATTCTAGAAGTCCATAAGAAACAAGGATGCCAATTTATAACGATTCTATCAGAAGAGAATGTACTAGAGTTATTTGATGTTTCTTGGCATGGAAATCACTTTCTAGATTCTTATTGTGTGAGATTACCTCTTTTTTCCCTTAGTGAGTAGGGTATCTTAATAATCATCTTTAATGGTTATATTGTAGCATTTTGATATCATTATTCCTTCCTATCAATGTAGTAATATCTTTGTAAACATAAGATATAGTACTCATTACTCATGTTCATGATATATATAATTTATAAATTCATATATTACATAATACCACTTATGTAATACAATAGTATAAGAAACAAGCATACATATAATGTAAGGGTAAATATATTGTAGGGATTGGTTTCCATACCTTTATGAGTTGCAAATTAATATCTTAATAAAAACTACTAAGTTAAATTTCTCCCAATAATCTCTTAATATTCTTATTTTATTCCTTATATCATTGTTTGTTAACACCCCATGATATAGTTGATTTCTAAGAGTAATCCTTTCTAGGCCAATTATTTAGGTATATGTATTGAAGTCCTGGGTTTTACAAGTTAAATAATTTCACCATGCTTATGTTTTGAATGAGGAATTCATTTCAATATATTTTAGCATTTCAAGAATATGTTATATGATAATGGTTTGCATCATTTGGAATATTCTCTAAATTTTATTAAAGTTATTAGGCTTTTGTTTTATGTACCATGTATTACATATATAGTTCATGTACCTTACTCAAGAATTCAATCGAACTAACATGAATTCGACTAGTAGAAATATGGGAAATTGGATGTACCTCACTACATCACATTCAATTGGTTCTAGATGGAGGTCATGATGTAGGTGTATTGTTGTTTTTACTTATGCATATTAAGGGTGATTTCTAAGTTATGTTTTGGCTAAAGAAATAGAAGAAGGTTGACGTATGTATACCTCATGGTGTCTAGAGATCCATCAGCTTGCTGTGGTCTTGGATTGGTTGGGGAACTATGTGACTCCCTTAATAATTGCTGGCATCATGGTGCAATGGTGGTGGTCATGCCATGGTTTGATCTAGTCTTGCTGAAGTCTCGATGAGTCAAGGTACCTCTCCTCACCCCAGGGTGTTGGTCGCGACTTTCGTGATCTGACATTGATGGGTATTATCATGACTTCTCTTATCATTAATGATATGTGTTTACTACACATTTATAACACAAGTGCATATATCGAAGTAATATAGGAAAAAAGAGGTCTGAATATTGAACTCGGGAAAATGTGAATCCAATGACTGCTACTAACTATGACTCAATCAACTAGACCTAGTGAAAAAGGTGATTGAGTGATTAATGACTAATTGCAAGAATGAAAACCAAATTACTGAGGTTGTGATCACAAATGGAATGGATTCCCTAGGAATGCAGTTTCACCCTGCAATTGACATTTTTTATCAATATTTAGATATTGCTAACCCTGGACCAAAGGACTTGTAGAAATATTTACCCACTCTCACAGTACAATTCACTACCTAATCTAATATAGAGCCCACTCTCGTAATGATTTCATTATCATCTAGGTACTTTATTATACCTCTGGGCTATACCCTTCATAGTTGTAAGCCCTCTCTCGAAGTGCTATCTAGGTTATGTAAATGTATGACCTATCAAACCTTAATCCATCTCTCGAAGCAATTAACGGTCTAAGAAATCAACTATGGATATCAAGCATAGACAATTCATGAAGAATTCATTATATCCAGAAATTAGGAAAAACATAAATAACAACTCATAATTGTCAATTACATCATATAACTGGGTTACTCCAAGATCACAAGGAGTTAGAGGATTAGCTCGATATTATTTCAGTTACCCTACAAATAGACAAAAAAGAGAAATATGAGAAAAACATTAAAAAATCAATGAAACCCATACAGAAGATGACCTGGTTGACTCCCTATGATGAACATGGCGATTTGCTATCATCCAGCTACAAATCCATCCCCCAGAAGTGATTGAATCGTCCGAAACGTAGCAATCTCGTATCTTTTTTCTTCTCACAACTCTCCTCTTTCATGGAATGAACTCCAACAAGATTATTAGGTCTGGTATAAATCCTCCATAATCATAAGGTTGACTTCAGGTGTCATGAAGTTGTGGCTGTTGGATTAATCATAATCGTTGATCTTGTCTGATCATGACAAGTTGGTAGTACCGACAGTATGTCAATGGCACTGAGTCCTCTCCTAGATCGTGACTCCCTATGAATTTTAGTACTACTAACTGAAGCTTTGATACCACCTAGCTGCTCCCTGACATCTCCTGACGATTTTCCCAGGTACAAGTTGGTACCACTGACTGGAGGTCAGTTGCACTAAACCACTTTGCTTGTATAACTATTGATCAAGTTGGTAGCACTGATCCCTTTGTTTGTAGCACCATGTGTCCTTGACTCATGCATGTCCTTTTCTTTAATTATCGATACCATCGACCATGTTTCGGTATCTCCAAGCAAATCCAGGACTTGTCAATTCACCTAGAAATTGAGATAAAGCACATAAGTCTCGTAAATTTTGATAAATCAATATTAAATGTAGAAATAGTAAATATTTGATGCAAATGTATGTCACAAGCCAACAATGATGAACCATATACAAAAAATGTCAAAATTAGCAAATATGAATGAAATACATGATAAAATAGCATGTGAAAAATGAATAAGATTCAATGCACCTTGATCCCCTAAGCTTAAATGTTTTTCACCCTGAGCAACACCACCCTCAGATATGTTTGAGGCAAGTCAGAAAAAGGACAATTAATATGAAATTCATTTGTCAACTACCCCTTCCCGGTGGTCCAAAACCGGCCTTCACCAACCACTGAACAAATAACTACTCTGAAGTGACCAAAAATGTTCATTAAATAAGTCCACCCCAAGTTCAGTGAAACACTATCAATAGAGAAGTTATTGTCATAGCCAATCAGGTATTCACTTAGTGTATCATGTGATTCCCTATCTTCATTGGTCATTCATATCTACCAAACTAATTGAAAGTAGTTCTTCTTATGAGAATGAACGAGGGGATTCAATCATATATGGCCTACCATAAAGAGAAATGGGTGGGATGAAGTGGGTGGCTTATGAAGAATCACAAGTAACTTTTGAATCATTTATGAAAAAATAAGCATGATGAACCTCCAAAATGAAGGTAATAAGAAATGCATGAATCCTAATAACTACACTTTTGGGTGGAATGATGCATGCACTGAAAGTCTCATCTGATTGATGAGAGTAGAATAAAAGAATACATTATGTAGATGTTTTCATCTCTCCTTGAAGAATTTTAGAGTTGAGCTCAGGGCATCATTTTCTCCCTCTTCTTATTTCATAATATATATTTTTTCCATTGATCCACTATTTTAGCATGGTTAAAGAGTATGCACGGGATTCTCTATAACAACTAAATAAATTAGTTTTTTAGGGGTATGGATGTGTAACCCTGTATTTATTTTTAGAGGAAAACAACATGGGTACATGATGAAATAATGATGCAAAACATATGCAATCTACATGGATTTGTTATGCAATTAATTGGTATGCAAATTGTTTTTGGAACTAGTGCAATAAAATAGAAATAACTGTCATGTAACCTATTATGATATGCAATGCAGTCAAGAGGAAACAATTCAGGTTACTTGATCATGTTAAAGTAGTAGATCAAATGTATGAAAAGCGGATGGAATCAAAAGATTAAGAGACAATACCTTTCTTAAACTATGATATGTCTGTCTCCTATCAACCTATGTATAGGGTAACCTTATGATTTATTTCTAAAACTACCATTTATGGTCTCATTAATTGTTAGGTTGGTTTGGGCTTAAACTCCATTGTCATCCACAATTCATGGGTTATTAGGATTTTCCATTCATATCAAATGTCTAAACCCTAAATCTTTCTCCCCTCCCTTCCTCCCTCCCTTCGTCACTCTCCCTTCTCCGTGATGGCTACCATCTATGTGGCTTAGCGTTGCAATTGTGGGAATGCATACCACACTAAAAGGGAATCAACATTGCTTTTCTATCTTTTCCAGTTCGTGATCATCCATGGCCTAATATATTGTTTGCAACTGTATCAGCACGCAAGAAATAATCGTGGATGTCTTGTCCACGTTCTTCTTTGCCTTGATTACATCTTTTATCTTATTTCCATACCACCGTATCTGAGTACAGAAGTGGCTGGCATCTTCATCCACTTTTACAGATTCATTTTAATCCTAATCGTTATAGTTGGTACTTGAGTTATACAAAGAAAGAAAAAATATATAAATAAAGGAAAAGAGTCACAACAAAATACCCCATGTTGACCTAAAAAGCACCAAAAAAAACAAGAAGGGGCAAAGATTTATTTTTTCCCCTCTCCATGTGATTCCACTAATCCACATGCTTGAGTGCTTTAATTAAAAATTTGGGATTTCATTCTCATATATCCTACCGTGAAATTAATCTGGTAGCGTTTTCTTTTTTGTTCCTACCAAGATCCATTCTGGTGGTTCCACTTCTCTTTCTACCAAGTTCTATTCTGGTAATACTACTTTCTTCCTATCTTCCATTCCGGTAGTGGTAATCCTCTTTCTACTGAGTTTTCATTCCGGTAGTATTTTTATTCCGTCTTGTTCGTTGTATTGTGCTACATTCTGATACCTTTACTTTCTATTTGTACTATGCTACATTCTTGTACTTTTATTTCTATTTGTACCATGCTAATATTGATACTTTTATTTCTATCTATATCATGCCATTATATATGGCACTTTTCTCACATCATCATGGGTGATGTTGCTAAGCCAACAACCATTTACAATGATATGACAAATATATATGTCGTTAAACTTAATGATTATAACTTTCTTTTATGGATGAATTTTGTCCAAAGATTTCTTGAGTCCTGGGATAAACTCAAATTTATCATCAGATGACTCACTGATAGTTTCTGATGATGCCTGGGTGACAGACAATAGTCAAGTGCTCTAATGGCTCTAGGCATGCATGGAGCCAGAGGTGGATGTCAAGTACATGTGGCACCGAAACACCAAGACTATATGAGAGAAGATGAAGCAATTCATCACTCAGGTGGACAATTGTCTACGCACAAAATTATGGATATGATCTTCTCAGAACAACAAGGATAAAAACTCTTTTCAAAGTACTTTGATGCCATTAAGGACTTAGCAAACTAGCTCAACTTCTTCTCTCCAACAAAATCTGCTGAAGTCACAAAAGAGAGGGAGATTTTCCGCACCAGACACTTTCTAATCGAGCTTCATCCTTGCTTTGCTGTAGTCCTAGAACTACTCATGGTTGGTGCAACCCTCCATCTATGTATCAATCATATGCACGACTGGCCCAATCTGAGATGCTTGCTCCTCACATCTCTCCCACTGTCACATTTGAACTTTCACTGACAATGGTTGCGGCGGCTAGAGGCTATGGTCGTGGACGAGGCCAGTGTCCAAAGCGCACCTATTATGGCAATTTGGGCCACACAGAAGATGTGTGCCACTCTAAGCATGGCTAACCGGCCAACTACAGGAGAGGACGTGGCAGCGGCTCTTCCCATGTTGCTCAAGTACATGTTCATGTTGGTCAAGCATCTGCCCCACCACATGCTCGTACATTGACTCCACCACATACATCTTCTTCTTGTATCTCATTGCCAAATGAGGAGTACAAATGCCTTCTCCAAGTGACACAATATTATGAGGATTCTCCACTTTAAAATAGAATGACAACCTCTACACCCTCTAAGTGGCGCATTGGTGACCTGCCTACTGCCTCTTCTTCAACTAATCTAGCCTTAATGAATTGAATTCCAATGTACTTGAAATTCCATCATATTCATAAAGATAGCGTACTTTTCTTATATGTATGTCCTTGTTGTTAATTTTGTGAAAATTGAGACACTTGGAGTAAATATGCATGCAAACTTAAGGAGTTAGTGCACAATTACCTCAATGAATATACTGTTAGAAGTTTTGTTGCAAAATGTTTGTAAAAATGAAATGGTTGTTAAAATAAAATTAGAAATAAAACTTAATGTAAATACAAGTAGTAAATATGTATCATAATCTCCCCTCTTTACCTCTCTCCTCACAAAAAGCAAATTAAGCTCGAAAATGAGGGTATTAACTTTATTGATGGCTTTTGAATTAATGAGTGGTATTACCTCACAATTTCGTCCAAAAATGTTAATAGAAAATCTATTTCAAATTAACTCAATATTCTTATACATTAATCAACACATGAAAGACCAATATGGTGGTTAATAGACAAACAATGAATAAAAATGAGAATTAAAGGTATAGGAATATTCTAGTCTTTATGGTGGTCTTATGGTTCAAATTTGGGATCATTTGACCATTGTTTGACTCCTGAAATCATTTTTAAAAGAATTGATTAAAGTTTTATTAAGAAATCAATTCAATTTCATTAACTCAATGCATTAAACCAAAGTTTGGTTTTAATTTAATGTCATGCATCACATTTAACTCACCTCCAAATACACAAACAATGCAGACTATGGATTCTTGATCCAACGGATCTGACATCATCTCCTAGCTCCAACCGTTACTCGGCTAGGAGCAGTGGTCACGAGACTCTGAGTTTCGACTCTTTCTCCCTCCACAACTAATTGATCGACTTGATTTCTCCTCAATCAAAACCGTCGGTTCTTCCCATTCAATGTGATCCTTTACTCGCCATCTAACATCCCCGGACAGCAAAATGCCATTGCGGCCAAAAGGATCCCTCTCACCTTCAACTAGCCAAGACCAAACGACACCTCCCTGCCTATAAATACCCATGCTTAGAGCTCCTCCAAGGCACAAGAAAAGCTATCTACTCTCAATTTGGCCGAAGGAACTCCCCACATCTACTAACTACTCGAGCTCTCCCCAAACCTAGCAGCGACCACCTCGGGCTGGTGACAAGGCCAGTAGAGCAATTGTGTGCTCATGCCAGTCTGATGCCTCCTCGCCTTCATTTCTAGTCTATTAGTTTGAGTTTTCATTTTGATTCGTGGAAAAACCCAAACTCGAAGCTTGTTGCTCGAGTAGATCTTGGTGCCATGGCCGGCTGGTGAGAAGGGAAGAATCCCCCGGTTGATTTGTCCAAACCACCCTGCTTGCCCTATTTTCATTTTTTTGCCCAAGGGCATTCTCACCTTTTTTCCTCCTGCTTAACTCAACCTTGACCAAGCTACACGAGCCTTGACCCATGAGCTGGCCACATATGATTGACCCAGCTCACGTGGGCCCCGTATCCCTCCTCTTTGCAAAACAAATAGCCCACGTGGCATTTTCTAAATTTCTGATTCACTGATTTCAGAAAATTCATAACTAATTACTCATTTATCAAAAAAATATAAACAAATAGGCTATGGATTCAGAAAAATAAATCCTATCTAATAAAAATGTTTTCAAAGCTTGGTTTCCAAGACTTTAAAGAAGGTCTTTCAATAAACCAAAATATCTAATTAAAAATCCTAAAATGCATAGATAATTCATTTCAACTTCAAATTGACTAAATGAATATGTTTTTCGATTTAGAATAATATACCCAATCGTTTGACCTAGTTTTCAAACCCAAAAATTGAAGTCTTACCTAGAAGGTCAAAAATTAGGGTTTCCACCCTTAATTTATTACAAACCCTAATTCTTGTGTTAAACACTTGTACTTAGGATAAAAGGGACTTGGACATCTATAATTGAGGAAAAGTGAATTCTAGGATAACTCAAGTGATGTATGTGCATTCTAACCCTAAGTTGGGAATTTTTACCCAAACCTATCTTCCCAATGAGGCATGGGCCTGTTTTTAATTATTCTTGCTATTTCACTATAATTCTTCAAGGTTGTTGGACCCCCACTTGCAATGTTGTTAAAATCTTTATATCTACAATTGAAATACTTTATTATGATGATGAAAATGACTAATTAACTAATGTAATGTACATGAGTACAAACCACCCATAGTTTTGGGTATGAGCCCAAGGGAATGTGGCCACTCTCCCCAATTTTAAAAATATTAGGGTGTTTGCAATTGTGTTACTCTCCCTCACCCAGAGGTTGAGGTCCGGTAGGTGCCTCAGCCCTATATTAGTTTAATGTAGTCACATTTAATCATGCATGCAACTTATTATTGTTTACCTTGGTAGAAATTCTTATTTGTTGTACTTGCCTCATACTCTTGAAATCTCATAGTTAGTGAACCTTTACTTTGCCATATTTAAACTATTAAATTGTCATTTATCCTTAATTGACAGATACATTTTTATCTCCTTTTGATGGGTGATCCCAACCACCCAGAGCCAGGAAGAGGGATAGGACCAAATCATGGTGAGGCTGATCAAGTGTGAGACTACCCAGGATGACTAGGTTGCTATTGCTAGATCTTGTAGTTTATTTTCAGTTTATCTTTCAAACATTGAAGTAAAGCTATGTGACATCATAGGGTTTTAAATTCCACTACTACTATTGACATTTATTTGTATTTGGTCCATGCTTATTTAAATGAAATTATTAATCCTACATCCCTCATATTCTAAATTTTTATAAAAGACAGATGTTTTTTAATTTCTATTAGAATTTAGTAAGGAGGTGATCTTGCCTCTTTACATAGCCACTGCTCCTCAAGGTTATTTTGGGACATCTCTGCTTGGCACAAATTCTAACTGGATTGTGGAATCTGGGGCAACACATCATATGACCGGTATTCCCCACCTTCTTACTACCTTTGACTGTATTATTCCACATCCATCAGTTACTATGGCAGATGACTCGGTAAAATGAGCCACTCATTACGGCATTGTCCCACTTTCTTTTACACTTAAACTATATGTTGTTCACTTTGTTCCAAACTTCCTGTATAATCTCATGTCAGTTGCTAAAATTATTGATTCTCTTTGAGGCTTTGTGACCTTTGATCCTTCTGGTTTTGTTCTTCAGGTTGGAGGAGCTTGAAGATGATTTGGCCAGAAGTGTGTATTAGGGATCATTATTACTTCTCTGCCCCACCAACCTGTCTGATACATGCATTTCTTGCTTCCACTCCACTACAACTACATCTCCTACTTAGACATCTACCTTTGGAAAAGCTTAAACTCTTTGGTAATTATGTTTCTTCATGTTCATCTATTTTATGTAATGCTTTTCAACTAGGGGAACACTATCGTGTGTCCTTCCTAGCTCATACAACTAAATGATCATCCAAAATGTTTGTATTAGTACATAGTAATGTGTGTGTCCTTTTTGGACTACCAATTATATTGGATTCAAATATGTTCTTACATTTCTGGACAATTTTTCTAGAATGACATGGATGTACCTCCTTCAAACCAGTGATGAAGTTTTTTCGCCTGATTCACACATTTCACAAAATGATTTCTGTGCAATTTCCACATCCAATAAATTCCTATGTACTGACAACGCTCTTGAATATACACAAAAGGTTGTTTCTTCTTTTTGCCAAGATTTTAGGTTGATTCATCAACGATCTTGTGCTTATTCTCCAAAATAAAATGGTATTTTTCAGTGTAAAAATCATCATCTTCTTGACAGTACACGCTCTCTTCTCATTCATGCTAATTTCCCAAAACAATTATGGTCAGATGTAGTTCTTAATGGATGTTTTCTCATAAATCACCAACCTTCTTCAATTTTTAAAAATGAACTCCTTTTTCTATTAACTTTCCATAATCTACACCATTTTCTTTACCTCCTTAGGTTTTTGTCTCTGTCACCTTCATACACAATTTTGATCCCAAGGCCGACAAACTATCACCCGAGCTATTCGAATGATGTTTCTCGGCTACCCCTTCTCTCAAAAATGGTACAAGTGTCTTGACCCTACGTCAGGCCAAGTTTATATCTCTACAGATGTCACATTCTGAGAAGATGAACTCTTCTTCTCATCATCCTCTTCATCCTTAACTCATTCTAATACAATGGTCTCTCTTCCTGATCCTTTTATCCACTCAGGTCCACCCTCAATAGCACCTTTAAACTGGTGCATGGACGATGCATCCCAGGAAGCTCCTTCCCCTTCATCATCACTTCCAGTTCAATCTGATCTACCCATGGAACTAAGAAAAGGTACACACTCTTACACTATCAAACATCCTATTTCCAACACATGTTGACTAGCCCGTCTCACTTTTGCCACCTCAAAGTTTTCTACAACCTAGGACACAACATATATTCCAAAAAATCCAGTTGATGCCTTATGACATCCTGGTTGGAAGAATCCATGATGGAGGAGATGAAGGCTCTTCATGCGAATCATACATGGGATCTTATCACACCACCTCCCAATAAGAACATTGTCGGGTGTCGTTGGGTGTGTCCTTTCAAGCACAACTCTGATGGTTCTATCGATCGACTTAAGGAAAGGCTAGTTTCCAAAGTATTCACCCAAACCATTGGTGTGGGTTACTTTGAGACATTTTCTCTAGTCACAAGGATCACCTCTGTTTGCATTTTGGTCTCTTTGGTGACTCATTTTGATTGGCCCCTTTTTTAGCTTGATATAAAGAATGCCTTTCTTCATGGCGACCTCCTAGAAGAATTTTACATGCAGAAACCTCTTGGATTTGTGGGGAGTCTTCTCACAAAGTTGGTTGCCTTCAACGTTCACTATATGGCATGAAGCAATCTCGGTGGGCCTCGTTCAATAATTTAAGCAGTGTGCTTCAAAAACTTGGCCTCCAAAGATCAGATATAGATCATTCTATTTTCTTTTCAATATCATCCAAAGACCATATCATGACTGCTATTTATGTTGATCATATAGTGATCATTGACAATGAAAAAGTGGCTTTTTCTCAAGTAAAACAGTCCTTACAAGCACACTTCCACACCAAGGACTTGGGCACTCTATGATATTTCCTTGGCATAGAAGTCCTCTACTCAACCACAAGAATCAGCATGTCTCCGAGATGTTATGTCTTGGAATTACTTCAAGATGTTGGCATGACATAATCTTAAACATCTCTCCACTCCAATGGACTATCACACTAAGCCCCCCCATGAGGGGAAACTCTTTGATGACCCCAAATGTGGCATACAACTCATGAAAACATAATTAACTAATGTGGAAGTGTTTACTAAACAGCGGATTACCAAAAATCACTAAAAATTAAAACTTTTCATCAAGAGATCCATCAAATGAAAACTTTCTCACATAGAACCAAAGTAACACATTTACATTCTTGCTCGAAGGTACACATTTTGTATCATCTCTTTCTGTGAATTACAAGCATTAACTGTCCTGTCAAGCTAAACACAGGCAGTATAGAATCTTGAGGCACTGAGCCAACATCTCGAAAGCACAAACTACTACTCCAAGGACCTGAGAGTACAGAGACGACACATAGGACTCTATATACATCTATGCAAGACATAGCAGCCAGTGTCTCCACCTGAGACTTCACTGCTGTCCCTGCTACTGCTGTTGTCCTTCTCTTACTGAAGGGTTTCTGTCTCCTTGTCTGCGACCACCTAAAAATGTAGTTCCCACGGGGGTGAGACAATTATAAAAATTGCCCCAACGAGAGATATAACTCTCTGCCAGTAACATTATTATTGCAACTTAAGAAGATAAATATGCACAGAGGAATCTTATTTATTTGGCAACAGTTAATTCAATGTGTAACAGATTAGAATATTAATCTTATTCAACATTGCAGCTATAACTTGAAAGAGCAACATATCACATATCCGTTAAGGAAAATGAAGAACATGTATAACATTTATCCACTACAGAATCATTATCACATCATTAACTCTCTTCAGGCTTAGATCATATATCTAAAGCTTGGCATTGTCATTGTGGAGTCATGGCATGTAGCCATACTCTTTTCACAAAGTGTTGGGATCTTAATCCCTCAACTCACCAAGTACATTTCCTCTTTTTAACAGGTTCATCATCATGAATATAGCATCTCGGTAATTGAACCCATAACTCACCATAGGATACTTATTACCACTTGTTAGGTAACTTTTACCTTCAAATCATCTGACCAAGGTAAATATGATGCTTGTTACATAAGCATCTCTCATAGCACTTAAGGCCCATTACTTCTCTTATTACCTCATACTAGGCAATAAGGTATAGCATGGCACATAAGGCCCAATAAACAATTTCAATACTTAAAATGTCATAGCTCATACCTGGATATGTTCATCATCACATCATACCTGCATGGTTAGTACAGATGATAATACATCAATTTCATATCAGCACCATGCAAAACAATATATAATCTCATTATTCAAGGGTATCACCACTATTCCCTTACCAGGGTTAGGGTTTCCTATTTCTTATCAATCAGGGTTACTCATTCCCTATGCTCAGTCAGGACCAATGACTTATCATTTCATTGGCCAAGATTAGAGTTCATGTTATATAGTATAACCCAAAATTAGGGTTTCACATGCCTTCACCCTATTTTAGAATTAGGGTTTACTTTTCACATTACATCACCCTAGATTAGGGTGTATATTCAATAACCTGCAATTAGGGTTTACTATTCATCCTAATTAGGGTTTATCATCAAAATACGCTGAATTAGGGTTACTCATGTCATCACCCTAAATTCATATCACATCATCTTCCTAGTTTAGGGTTTTACTCAAACTTGCCCTAAATTAGGGTTTGAGTTCATTAATCAACTCAATTAGGGTTTTATGATCTCTTTATCAAGGATCATACTCTAATTATACATCAAATCACTTTGATTATTTAGTATTAATTGCTACATGATTATCATTCATGTATACATCTTTCTCTCTCATCCTACTCAGGATGTTCACTACTCAATTCTTGATTATATTGAGCCTATTATACATTCAAATACATGCATTTAGGGTTAACATGATGTATTGAACTATTATATCAATATTCATTAATGATCAATCCCACTAAGGGTACCATTCGTCTAAGTACATCATGTCTCCATATGGTTTATTCAATTGAACCTTCAATTATATGAGGTAATCAAATAGATTGACCAACTGAACCTTCAATCACATTAAGTGATCAATTGGATTAACCCATTGAATCTTTAATTGCATTAGGTATCCAATTGGATTGACCCTATTGGACCTTCAATTAAGTGAGATATCCAAATGGATCAACCATGTTGATCTTCAAAAGATCTGATTTCATAAGCCCTAAACAATCTTGGTTCTCATAATTCAATTGATAGAAAACCATTTGAGCAAATTGTTCTTGAAACCGATTAGACAAAACATGTGTTGAATCCGTTTGCACTTTGGGTCTCCAAACGGTTTGAGACCGTTTGTTCCCAAATGGTATTGAGACCGTTTGGACTCAAACGGTCTTGAGACCGTTTGGGCTCAAACGGTCTTAAGACCGTTTGGTCCAAACCATCTCAAAACCGAATGGACCAAAAAGTCCTTTCAACATATGCACGATTCTTGATTCCAATGAATGAACCAATATCAATTGAATCCCTGATTTCTCTATCACTTAAACAATTGTATCAACCTTCAATTATACCATCAAATAGGGTTTTGAACCCAATTGATCTAGGATTTCTACTCAAGAACCTTCAATTAGGGTTTTGAAATCGAGTAACCATCAATGTTCAACATTGTGGAACTGATTCAATTGAAAACCATGAGTTATCATCCAATTATGAAATGACCTGATCTCAAATGGTCTTTAGGTCGTTTTGATGACCTCCAAACGGTCTTGAGACCGTTTTCCTCATCCTAACCTTGGATTTTGTGAAATTCCATTAGGGTTTAGGTCATTAGTTTGATCATCAAATCAACACTCAATTGCATTTCAATTTGGTATCTTTAGACCTTCATTTATTCAAACATACTTGACCACAGACCTCCAAACGATCTTTGGTGACCTCCAAATGGTCGTGAGACCATTTGGGTAATCCCCAAACGGTCTTGAGACCATTTGGGCTCAATCAACCCAAAACATCAACTCATTCCAATGCAAAATCAACACTTAGTCGATTAGGGTTAATACCATATCTTTGGATCTTCAAACACTTAACCATATCCAACCCTAGACCTACAAACAGTCTTGGGTGACCTAAAAACGGTCTTGAGACCGTTTGGGTAATCCCCAAATGGTTTTGAAACCGTTTGGGCTCATCAACCCAAAAAGTCATATCAATCAAGTTGAAAATCAGCACTTAATCCAATTAGGGTTTGCCTAATTGATTAGCCTTAAACTCATAATTCCTTTGGAATTAATCCATAAAATTTGGTGATTTATCACCCAACATAATTAGGAACAGGAATCTCAAACGGTCAACCCTTGGTCAACCCTCTCAAATAGTTTTGAAACGGTTTGCTCTCAAACGGTCTCAAACCGTTTGCTCTCAAACGGTTTAGTGAAACTGAATGGGAAAACATATTGAAACCGTTTGGAACAAGATTTTTTGGGAAAAGTATCCAATATGATGTCATCATCATCTACCTGCATCCCTGAAACTCCTAATGCATCTGATTTCATGGATTTACCACATACAACAAGCAATTAATCAAGTAGATGAAGGAATCAATGAAATTGTAAGATTGATAGTTGAATAACAATGTAAAAGGGTTCAAGTTATAAAACCCGCCTTCAATTATGATCCCAAGCTCCAAGATTCATGGTTCCAATGGTGGTTGAATCTCTAGCAACCTCCCATGGTCGTTTATCAAGCTTTTGGAGAAAAAGGATCGGCTAGGGTTGAAGATGGAGTGAAGAAATGAAGAAATCATGTATTGTTTTATGATTTTCACCATGAAATCATGAAGAACGAAGATCAAAGGCTTACCAACAGGTTGAGGACGTGCTCCCTGCTGTTCTTAGCCTTCTTGGTCGGTTTTGCAAGCAAGGGGAAGAAATGAAATCCGAAAAAGTCCCTTGGGTGGGTTGGAAAAGGCTCTTTTATAAGAAATTAATGAAAGAGAAAATGTCTTTATAAAAAATAATTAATTCCAAAAATGGTACCACCTCCTCCTCCTTGGTTTGATTTCATACAAAGGCAACTCAAAGCCACCGAACTCCCTTCCATTATCCATGGATTAAGGGAAAAGAAAATAAGCACGTTAATCCATTATAATATTAATATGTCTTTTTGAGTGGAAATTCTTTTCTTTATAATAAGGTGAGTGAAATTTCACCTACTTAAGATATTTTCGATCCTTGTAAAGCTCAAGTACGGTCACACATACATCTGAATTCCACCATTTTAATTTTGGTTGAAGGCCCTTCAATTAATACATTCATTTTTGCCCTAAATTGAGTTAGGGTTTCACTTAGGATTAAATCTTGATTATTTTAATATCAAGGTTCTCTCTCCTCCAACTTAATTCAAATGAGGCGCCCCTCTCTTTTTATTTTCTCTACATGATGACAAGAAACATTAGGGACCTTATTGAAGTGATAATTTGCATGTTGAACCCTAGGTTTTGGGTAAAATACACTTTAGACTAAAACTGGGTTTTAATGCACAAGGATTGCTTTACAAGCTTAATTTTGGTGTCCAAGCTTGTGGAAATCATACCACTACATCATATTCATTCTTATGATGTCTGCATATCAGAGGAACATCTTATCATGCAACATTTGCAATTTAACCCCTCAACTTGGGTAATTTGCACTTTAGTCCAAAATTAACAAAATAATGTTTCAACATTGTTCAAACAGGACCAAAATTGAAACATAAGTTTCTCATGAGCCCTAATTACTTTTCCCAAGATAAGATTAAGCATCTAATCAGCTTTATTGGGAAAAACATCTAGGGTTAGCACATAACCCAGGTCAGGGATGTTACACCAAAAGTATCGTTGTCTTGTTAGGAAGCTAATCTACTTGAAAATAACCCAACCTGACATAACCTATGCAGTTGGGATCACTGTTCGGAAAATCGGCCGCTTAGGATGAATAATCGGCCAAATATTCATTTTTGGGGGTCTACCGAACCGATTATCAATAATCGGTCCATGACCGATTAATCGGCCGATTGGGGGAATAATCGGCCGATTAATCGGCGATTTTCAAAATCAAATGCTAGTAATAAATTTTTTTACATTAATTTTTTCTAATACTACTATTGGTCATTACAATTACATTCTCTTCTTCCAATTTACATATTTGGTCTTCTTCTCATGTTTTCTCTATAAGTTTATAGTTAGTGTTTATTGAACTGATCTTACTATTGATGTTTTCTTCTCTAAGTTCATCAATGTTTCTAATTACTTCTTAATGCACGATTAGTCTATGACTTATTAATGTTTCTAATTACTTATCAATGTTTTTTTCCCTAATTTCATCAATGTTTCAAGTTACTTATTAATGCAATATTAGTCTTATCACTTATCAATGTTTCTAATTCCTTATTAATGCAATATTAGTCTATGGCTTATCAATGTTTCTAATTACTTATTAATGAAATATTAGTCTATTACTTATCAACGTTTCTAATTACTTATTAATGTGATATTAGTCTATGACTTATCAATGTTTGTAATTACTTATCAAAGTTTTCTTCTCTAATTTCATCAATGTTGCAACTACTTATGAATGCAATATTAGTCTATTACTTATAAATGTTTCTAATTACTTATCATTGTCATTATTATATGGTCAATATATAATTTACATATCTTTATGATTAATATTAAAAAAAAAATCAAAACCGATTAAAACCAAATATTCTCCCGCTTATACTCCCGCATACCGTATATACTCCATTCGGTATCCTCTCCGCCCGTACACCGATTACCGCTTTTCAGAACACTGGTTGGGATAGTCAGTCAGCATTGAGTGAACCTCTTGAGGCTCATTCGATCAGTGTTCAACACATCGTTTGCTATATCAAAAGCACTCTAGGAAGAGGATTGTTCAACAAATGTCCTAGTACTAAGATAATTTCTATTTCTGGATATGTTGATGTAGATTGAGCAAGTGATTCTCAGGAATGTTGATCCACTTGTGGTTCTTGTATCATGATTGGGACTCACCTTGTTATTTCACAGAGTAAAAAACAAGATTTTGTGGTTTTCTCCAGCACTGAAGTCGAATATCGGGCTATGTCCCATACATGTTGTGAGCTTCAGTGGGTCCTGTCCATTTTGATCGAGTTTGGGATCAATTTTCAGACTCCAGGCACTCTATACTGTGATAACCAGGTGACTATACATAGCTAAAAATCCAATCTTTCATGAACGCACAAAACACATTGAAGTTTATTGTCACTTTGTGAGAGACCTGGTCAAAGAAAAAAAGATTATTACCCCTCATATTCAAGTAGGAGATCAAATTGCAGATATTATCACTAAACGACTAACTCCTACTTTATTCAAGTACATGAACACCAAGTTGAGACTTCACAATGTTTACTCTCCAGCTTGAGGGGGCATGTTACTATAATTGATTAGTTGGTCTTAGGCCCATTAAATTTTCCCTTAATTCTATTCAGCCCATGTAATCCCTAGCTCCTATATATATAGGAGACCCAATTCTCTTTTATAATTCACTGAAAGTTACTCCTTTCTACTGACATAAAGATTGGCTTGTTGCACCTTCCCCTCCCCTTATGTAGACCTGGTCAAGATAGTGTTAGTGAGATACCATTGTAGAATTCGAGCAAACAGATGCTCGATGTCCATGATAGAGGATTGCTGCAAGTTGATGGTGAGTCCTTGCAGCAAGTCTGTCATGAGTCTCCATGCCCATGTATAGTCAAAGTCATCAGGCGTATACCGCACGTATCCTACTAGCCACCCATAGATGGCATTGAACTCCTCCAATTTGAAGTAGTGGGAGGTGTTGTAGGGGATGATGCATACCCATACTTCCTCCCAGCCTTCCCATGATTGGGGTTGCAAAAAGCCACAAAGGATGCCTGGAACTTGTAGACGATCTCCTGGTAGGTGGGCCAAGCACCAAAGAATGGGCGATCACCCACCATGTCCCGGTTAGCACAAACATGCTAGAGACCCTCAGTGAAGCCCGCGTCATTGAGGAAAGAATGGTCACCATATCGTGTGGGTATCACCTCCCTGTTCATCATATTGACGTAAATCTTCCTTTGGTCATTGTTGACATGAGCCATGTGTGCTGGATTGGGCACCATCATGTTGAATCATGTTGCTGATGAAGCTGACATCCTTGTTTCCATTTGTTAAGGGAGAAAAAGAAGTGAAGAAAATAGAGTGGGGAAGTCTCTAGATGCCTTGGATCTTTGGAGCTTCTATGAGTACAAAGGAGATGGTGGGTGTGTTTGAATCACAACCCACACCTCTCCTTTTATAGCCTATGAACTGCCCTCAAGTCCACGTCGGTACCATTGATAGGTGTGTCGGTGGCACCAACTCATCTCCCCTGATCCATGTGAAATCGATATCCATGGTTGATACCGACAAGTCATGTTCTTCGATGTAGTGACACAAGAAAATCTCCATGTTGGTAGTACTTATGTTGTGTCATTGATACCGACTTCTGAAATGTGTTGTTAGACCAATACCACCACCTATTGGATGTAGGTGATTTTGTCCTCAAATTTTACATCCACTGATTCTGTGTTTTCAGGTGTTGATACCAACGATGGTTGTACTAGTGGTACCAAACTTCTATTCGACCACAAATGTTGAAGATGTCAGTGCCATAGACTTTATGGGTCAATGGTACCAACTTGTTATTTTTCTCAGTACTCTCAAACAACTCCTCGATATCCTGAACATGGAGCATCATTAAGGTGTTGGTGCTATCGACATGTTGTAGGTAGTACCGAGCCCGCGCAATAAATCTAGCTTTGTCTCTATAAGAAATTGGTGCTACTGACTGCTATGTCAGTGGTACCGAGTCGTAATTTGGTCACTCCTTTTAAAAATTGTCAGTGCCACTGACCTTTTGGATCAGTGGTACTGAGTTATTGATGCTTGCCCCTGTATCTTTCATCCAATTTTGGTGCCACCGAAAGGCTTTTTGGTGGTATAGATTGGCTCTCAAAATTCTCCTATTGATTTCCACATCTATCTTTGTGTCACAGAGAGGCTGGTCGGTGGTACCAACTTTTCTAATAACTACACACGAAACACAAAGGATCAAGTCACCTTTTCATATCTAAAAATTTAAGTGTGAATTATATCAATGAAAATTCTAAGAAAGAATCTGAAAGACAAAAACTGAAGTACAATATAATAAAATTGGGTTGCCTCCTAACAAGCTCCCTTGTATTTTGTCTTAGGCTTGATGATTAGATCATGCAAGACATCGATGAAACTCAAGGAGATTCAACTCCTCTCCTTCATGTATCGATTATCTCCCATAGTAGTGTTTCAACCATTGACACTTCACAAGAAATGGATCTGGCCCATAACTTATCTCCACTACTCCATGAGGGAACACCTTAACCATCACATACATGCCACTCCATCTAGACCTTAATTTTCCCGGATGTAATTTCATCCTAGAATGGAATAGAAGCACCTTCTATCATGGAGTGAACACTCTATGCAATATATGGCAGTCATGAACCTTCTTATTTCTATCCTTACATATCCTTGAGCTTTCATAGGCATCTCGACTGAGCTCATACAATTAACTAAGATCCAACATGCATTTCTTCCTTGCAACATCAATATTGTAATTCAACTTCCTAAAAGGCCACTTGGATTTGTGTTCCAATTCTATAGGTAAATGACATGCTCTCCCACAGACCAACCTAAATGGGGTTGTTACTATATATGTTTTCTAGGATGTCCTATACTCCCAAAAAGCATCATTTAATTGCATGCTCCAATTGGTCCCATTTGTTGAGACTGTCTTCTCTAAGATTTTCTCAATCTCTCTATTCGACACTGTAACTTGACCTAGGATCTGTGGATGGTACGAGGTTCCTACTCAATGCCTTACTCCATACTTTCTCAATAAGTCTATGAACTTCTTATTAGTGAAGTGGTATCTACCATCACTTATCATCACTCTCGGTACCCCAAACATATAGAAAATATGGTCCTTTACAAATTTGCAAACAACATCTGCATCATTGGTGTGGGTTGGAATTGCTTCCACCCACTTAGATAGGTAGTCAACTCCAAATCACAATATTTAAATTAGAATTAGAGGATACAAAGGGTCCCATAAATTCAATTCCCCATAAATCAAAAACCTCAACTCCCTGAAAAATGTTTAGGGGCATTTCATGTCTCCTATATATATTTGTTGCTCGCTGACATGCATCACAATTACGCACAAAATTATAATAATCTTTAAAAAGTGATGGCCAATAAAAACCACATTCTATCACCTAGGTCATTATCGTTGAGCTAGCATGGTGTCCCTCAGTAGGTAGGGAGTAACAATGTGCCAATATGCTCTCAAACTCACACTCAAGCACACACTTCCTCAAAATCCCATCCCTATATTGTTGGAGTAAGACTGGGTCATCCCACACATGGAATCTCAAGGAGTGGAAAAAATTCTTCTTATCTTGATACCCCCAATATTGTGGCTTCTCGCCACATGCCAAGTAGTTCCCAATATTCTCAAACCATGAGTCCTTGATTTTCATGGAGAACAACTACTCATCTTGAAACTCCTGAACAATGGATATTTGTAAGTCCCTCTCATCCACTCTTTTCAAGCTCGACAAATGATCGACTACTACATTTTCTATCATTTCCCTATCCCTGATTTCTATATCAAAATCTTGTAGTAGCAAAATCCATCTTATCAATCTAAGCTTGGCATCATTCTTTTGTAGGAAATATTTTATCGCTGCATGATCGGTCCAAACTATCACTCTAGCCCCTATCAAATATTGGCAAATTTTTTGAAAGGAAAACACCACAGCCAAAACCTCTTTTTTGGCTATTGTGTAATTAAGTTGGGCATCATTTAGGGTTTTTGATACATAATAAATAACATTATGGGTTTTATCCTTGCGTTGTCCTAGAACAACCCCTACCACATAGTTTGATACACCACATATGAGCTCAAATGGTTGGATTCAATCACGAACATGTACTACAATTGCAGATACCAATTTCTCCTTTAACACCTCATAAGCCTTGAACACTACTCATCAAAATTAAACTCGGAGTCTTTCTCGAACAATTTAGAAGGTTGTTTTGCAATATTCAAAAATCCTTTATGAAACATCGATAAAAGTTAGAATGTCAGAGGAAACTCCTAATCCCTTTACCGATGATGGTGGAGGTATCTTAGAGATCAATTAAATCTTTGCCAGATCAAATTCTATTCCTTTATTGGACACCTTATGCCCCAAGACTATCCCTTCACTCACCATCATGCAGAACTTCTCCCAATTCAACACTAGGTGAGTGTCCTCACACCTTTTCAAAACTTTGTCAAGACTGTCAAAGCAGTCTTCAAAAGACTCTCCATACACCAAAAAATCATCCATAACAACCTCGAGACAACACTCTGCCATATCTTAAAAATAGTAAGCATACATCTCTGGAAAGTAGCAGGTGCATTATAAAGGCCAAAGTGCAATCGACAGTAAGAAAACATGCCATAATGAGAAATGAAGGAAGACTTCTCTTGGTCATGTGACTCAATAGAAATCTGATTATGCTTGGAATACTTGTTGAGAAAATAGAAATGAGAAAGTTCAGAGAACCTCTCAAGGATTTGATCAACAAAGGGAAGTGGAAACTGATCTTTAACCGTGGGCATTGAATGGGAAATAATCAATACACACATGCCACCCAGTCACTAATATAGTAGAGATCAACTCACTCGACGAATTATTGATCGTTATTCTCCCTTTCTTAGGAACAACTTGGGTTAGACTAACCTAATTTGATTAGATATAGCATTGATTATACCTGCCGATAGAAGCTTCACTACATCTTTCTTCACTACCTCAGTCATGATTGGATTGAGACGCTGTTGATGTTGTACTATCAGCTTGACTCCCTCTTCAATTATCTTTTTTTTTTGTCAGCAAAAAAAACATACAATTTTTTTTCATTTTTTTAAGGGAAAAATATAATGCATATCGCCTCTCAAAATGAGAGACAATAGAAAAAGAAATAAAAAAATCATATATATAAAAAAGTGTGGTCTAACAAAAGAACCACTTATTTGATTTCCATGGTCCAAGGCTGAGAGCCCAGGACACATTAAAGAAAGGTATACATAAAACTCAACCTCATCATCCAAAAAAGAGCAGTCCTAGATCAGAAAACAAGTGCCTTTCATGGATAAAGACAAAAATCATGAAAGTCTTCTTTAGTAGCTCTAAGTCTATCTTTAGACAAAAAATATATCTATACAATTCCAGATTTCCATGATCCAAAAACTAAAAAATACTAGGAAGGGCCAACAGAGATATATACAATTTAGAAACCTCAACTGTAAAACTGAGATGAAACCCAAAAAATAGATCACCAGTTAGACCTCCACTAGTCAGAATCCTGAGACCATAAGAGATAGAATATATGCATAAAAAAAACAAGAATAGGCAGGATATATATGCACCAAAACAAAGATTAGATCAGTGAGAATCCATTAAACTTAGGAAGTCCCCTCTTATTTGATTCAAATGTGTATATACATCAAAAGGGTCAAAATCATCGTCTTAATAAGGGTTCGCTCCTGCACATTCCATGTTGTATATTCAACCTCTATGTCACTAGGGGCCTTGCCCCCCCCCCCAGATGTGACTTCCTTCGTCGAGTGAGCTTCGGAGACCCGGTTCTAACTAAACTTCCTTTCTCCCCTGGGACTATCCCTCTACGCTTCGCTCGAGCTACTTCGTCCCTCTCCACTGGAAAAAGTGCTATCAGTTTTCCCGAGGAGATCCGTTGAGACCTATCAATCAAATGTGAGGCCTACGGACTGTGATCAATCAACTAGTCTAGCAACTGATCTGAGGACCGACTTTCCTATTGATTTGACTTTTGCGGGATTGATTATGAATATATCAATCGACTCTTGCTTTCCTCCCTTCTACCGGCCTTGGTGTTCTTTTTGCTTCCTTCACCACCCACAACCCTCTGTTCTCTTCTAAGTAAGAATTCGCATCGCGCTATACTCCTAGTGGTGCAGTCATTCATCACGTCGTAGTTCAGTCAATTTGGAACTAACATTCTCCACTTCCTGAAATGGTTCCCTAGATCTAACCGGAAGAAATAACCAAAGAAAACTACTGCTAACCGTGATTCTCGCCCGACCCTGGGCGGTGAGTGGGGTAGGCGAAACGTTCTGCGGTAGCAGCCTGCCTGGCATTCAATTCAGAAGTCATTAACTGCCCTAGCTTAGCTCCTTCTTTGTAAAGAGCAAAAGCTAAAGCGCTACATAGAGTTTCTTATATTTGATATTATAGGGCGAGGCTTCCTAAATCCCATTTGAGAGGGCTGGTATCACGCTCTATACGATTGTCAGCTAAGTAAATGAATGATGGGGCAGATGAAGAAAGAAAGCGCTTTTCAAAAGTCGTACACGAAATCTCACCTTAGCTACTAAGACCTCTGGCAACGACTTTCATTTTTCCAAATCTGAATCTGTCCTTTAGACTTTGATGAGCCTCGTTTGCCCTCCCAAGTTCCGTCTGCAACTCGAGCATGTCATCAAAACGGGGGTTGAGAGATGGCTTTTTTCCAGTGAGCGTCACAGGGGGGTCTCCTTCGTGAGCATTTTGATACCTCCCTGAGGTTCTTCTCCCAGGGCTCATGATCACAGGATTCCCTCCATCTCCGTAGATGAGGGGCGGGCCCGACCTGATTGGTATCCACACTTCCATAAGTCTGATATGGAGAAGCTGGTTCGTGATGCTATGTAATAGGGGATTAATAGCGAGTCCGGAGATTGGAAGGCCCCGGTGATCCACTTCGACCCGGTCCCAGCAGCAAGCATTTTGTGAACTCCCTCCCATTGACCGTCAATGTGATCATCTTATTTGGCAAGCCGCGAGGAAGGGGTGCTTCTCAAGCAAATCAGCATATCATCACATTGCCCACTCACTTCACTCGCCTCATCGTCCCCTTCAGTGGAACGCAACAGAGTGATGTGGCGACGTTTGGAACATCAAGTCCTTATGGCCGAGGGTTAGTCATTTCATATGGAGATGCCTATCTGATGCACTCCCAACCCTTGCAAGGAGAGCAAAGGTGCGGAGAGGAGTGAATGATCGTTGTCTGATGTGTGATGATGCTCCAGAAAGGGTAGACCACCTGCTGCTATCATGCGCCTTTGCACGAGTATCTTCGGGTCCAGTCTTGGCTTGCGTCTCCCCGAGTCCACATCATCTCATAGTGTCGTCGATTCCTTGGCCCTATGTTCAAGTACCTCTTCTTCTACTCGAGCCTCGACAGAGCTGATCTCATTTGTATTTGGACGAATTATAAACTTTCATATTGCACCGGAAAAGATTTGACTATTCCCTACCGAGACAACATAAACTCTTCAACGGATCCTCCTTTTTTCAACTAGTAGATCGCCTGTAGGTTTCGTACTACTACTCAAGTGATACGTGAATTGCTCAGGAGAAGTTTTTCTAACTGGATTGAAATCGTGAGACAGTTCAGTTCTCTAGACCCATCTTCCGCCCTGGAGAAGGGGCGCGGTGTTGAAATTGTTGAACCAGAGAAATGAGTTGGAAAGGAGAGGAACGAAGTAGCTCGACCTTCAAGGAGAGGTACACAGTGACTCGACTGAAAGGAGAGGAACGAAGTAGCTCGACCTTCAAGGAGAGGTACAAAGTGACTCGACTGAAAGGAGAGGAACGAATGCTTCTCTTAATAGAAGTATGAGGCAGGCGACCCTCACGTCAATCTTTGTCTGAGTGTGCGTCAAATCTATCGCTTTGTGTGTATCCTGTGACCTTCAAAGCTTGCTCAATGATCCTTCCCTTCATATTTTTTGGAAACCAATTCCCCTACCCCAGAAACTCACTCTTTGCCAGTGAAGTCCTACTGCATCTTGACCCACTCGCTCGCTTATCTACCTTCCCCATCGTCCTTGTCTTAGATTGTCTTGGCAAAGTGGATGATGACTTTTGAATTGAATGCCAAGCAGGCTGCTACCGCAGAACGTTTCACCTACCCCACTCACCGCCCAAGGTCGGGCGAGAATCACGGTTAGCAGTAGTTTTCTTTGGTTATTTCTTCCGGTTAGATCTAGGGAACCATTTCAGGAAGTGGAGAACGTTAGTTCCAAACTGACTAAACTACGACGTGATGAATGACTGCACCACTAGGAGTATAGCGCGATGCGAATTCCTACATAGAAGAGAACAGAGGGTTGTGGGTGGTGAAGGAAGCAAAAAGAACACCAAGGCCGGTAGAAGGGAGGAATGCAAGAGTCGATTGATATATTCATAATCAATCCCGCAAAAGTCAAATCAATAGGAAAGCCGGTCCTCAGATCAGTTGCTAGACTAGCTGATTGATCAAAGTCCGTAGGCCTCACATTCGATTGATAGGTCTCAACGGATCTCATATATATATATATATATATATATATATATATATATATATATATATATATATATATATATATATATATAGCTCTATCTTCATGAGCACAAGGTTTTCTTTTAGTCCATAGGCAATAGTGAATCAAAAAGAAGAGAAGCTTTTCATTACCCAACAGATTTTCAACATCAATCCAATTTGAATATGAAAGACAGGTTTCCAGATCATCATTTGCAAAAACTTGAATCTTCTTAGTAAAAGAAGACTTAAACATAAGATGTTCAACATTCTCATAGCCACTACAAAAAAGAAAACACATAGATAAAGACTAGATACCAATCCTCCTCACATAATCACTAGTAGGCAATTTGTTGAAGAAGGCCTTCCATATGTGAAAAGCACATCTCCTAGGAACTCTACTCTTCCATAAACAATAGTAGAAATTAACTTCAGGTCCCTTTATATGAATAACATCCCATACAGTCTTCATCTTTTGAAGAAATAGTTTGAAAACTCTAAACATCAACCTTCATGGATGGTACAACCTGAGAGATAACTAGATCAAACAAAGCTTTTTCCATTTGATTTTTAGGAACTAACCATTTAGAACCAGAGATAAGTTCATTCCAAAAGAAATCAATAGGAAGATCGAGCTTTAAGACAACTTCATTTCCCAAAACATCTCCAAGAAACATATTATGATTCACCCAAGGATCCCGTCATATCTTTGCATTACTTCCATCACCAATTATGAAATGTGAATGAGTAAGAAGAACATCTCTTTTCTTCAATAACTCTTGCATCAACCAATACCAACTTGAACTAATCTTGAATGACCAAAATGAAGAATGTTTGAAGTACCTCTCACCAATCCATTTGGTCCACAATATATCATTTTTGGCTGCTAAATTCCAAGCATTAAGACATAAGCAAGCATGAGAGACCTCATCAACTTTTCTAATACCAAGACCTCATTCAATTGTAGTTAGAATAATTTTATCCCAAGAAATGAGATGTAGGTTAGATTTATTTTCACTGCTTTCCCATAAGAAATTATGACAGATTCTATCTATCTCATCATAGATAGTAGAAGGAAGGGGACAAGCAGAATTCCAGTAGATATGTAACGTAGAGAGAGTAGATTTCACAAGCTCACACCTACCATCCAGAGAGGATGGTTATCTTTCCAACACTTAAGCTTAGACTTGATCTTGTCAATAAGAGGAATACAATATTTCCTCCTCAACTTTCCCACAAAAAAAGGAACACCAAGATATTTCAAAGGGAGTTGACATTTAGGAAAATTAAGAAGATCCATAATATCTTGTTTCAGAGATGATTTGCTAAATAGAATAGAGCTCTTAACAATGTTAATCTTGAGACCAGACATATTCCCAAAAGAATCAAAAATATTATTAATGGCTTTTGCATTGTGTATTGTTGCTTCTAGAAAGACCATCAAATTATGTGCAAATATAATATGAGAGATATCAAGATTCTCATAGGCTTTCAAAGGAACCAAAATCTTATTAGCAACAACTTTGTCGATCAATACAAAGAAACCTTGCATAACAAGAACAAAGAGATAAGGGGTTATTGGGTCCCCTTGTTGAATACCGTTCGAAGGACTAAATTTCGATCTATGTTCACCATCAACAAGAATTTGATAAGAGGTACATACAAAAATTTCCTCAATCCATCTAATACATCTTGAAGGAAAACCAATTTTATGAAGAATCAAGAAGAGACAACTCCAACAAACAGAATCATATGCTCTAGACAAGTCAACATTCAAACACATTTTACTTTTAGAATTCACTCTATTAAAATCATGAATAATCTTGCTTGTCAGAAGAATATCATCCTTTATATTGTGACCTTCTACAAAGGTGCATTGATTCAAACCAATAATATATGGGAGTACCCTTTGTAACCTATTAGCAATGAGTTTTGAAACGATTTTATACACGAGGTTACATAAAGATATGGGGCACCAGTTCTTAATCAAGCTATTGTCACCACCTTTAGGTATGAGAGAGATGAAAGTGTTGTTTGCTTCTCTAAGAAATTTTCCATTAGAAAAGAAATCCATCGCAACACAACATACATCCCCTCTGATTATGCTCCAAGTCTTTTTGAAAAAAACAAAATTGAGCCCATCACTTCCAAGTGCCTTATCTGAGTTAAGAGAATGAACAATTTCATCGATTTTAGTTTTCAAAATGGGACTCATAAGAATACTTTTGTGATGTCTTATGAGTTCGATGCCAGTCCTTTCTCCCTGAAAAATTGATCTAGAACATTCATTATTAAGGATATTCTCAAAATGATTAGCCACAAACTCCTTGATGATAGAATTATTAAAATAAACATCACCATCAATATTTAAACTCCTTATATCATTCATGTGTCTCCTAGTTTTCAAAGAGGAATAAAAGAACCTTGTAGTATCCCCACATTTAAGCCATTGAACATGAGAATTTTGGTTTCGAAGAACCTCCTCCTTAAGAGAAGCTTCATGAGAAATTTTCCTAAGATGAGAAGCATTATGAATCAATGTAGGATCTATAGGATTCAAATAAGATAATTCCTAAGCAATAATAGATTGATTGCTTTTATTTTTAGAATCGGAAAAATATTCGCCAATAGAAGAATGATTCCAATCAATTAATTTATTCTTTACAAGTTGATATTTTCTATACACTTTGAACATAGAAAAGCCTTCAATATGGGTCTTCCAAACATCATCAACAATAGATAAGAACTCCTTTTCATCTGCCCAGTTGTTAATGAACCTAAAAAGGGGCTTAATAACATGAGCAGAGCCAATGTGAAGAATAATGATCATGTGATTGCTAACAACAATAGAGACCACATTACCAAAGAAATCAAAAATATTATTCAAAGCTTTAGAGTTATATAATTTTTTTTCAATCGTGAGGTAACAAACCTACCACCCTCTTGGTGGTTATCCTAGGTAAAAGGAGGTCCCTTCATATCTAGTTCAAACAAAGAACAGTTAAGAACACATTCATTAAAGTATTTCATTGACTGATTTGATGGAGGCTGTTTACTAACCTTCTCAACCTCATTTCTAACTGCATTAAAATTCTCAAGAATGAACTAGGATCTATCAACAGATCTTGACAGATTAGAAGTAGCATACTAGACTCTACACCTTGTCATTATCATCATTATGCCCATAGATTGCAGTAATAAAGAAAGAATAGTTATTAACATGAACATCACAGTAGACCATTTGATCATTCCCAAAGATTTTATGGATATCACAAATACCAGGATCCCAAAGAACCAAGACTCTACCCAAGGGATGAGAGTCATGGTTGGTGATATAATCATATTAAGGAAAATAATTCGATATAAAGGAGGCAAAATGTCTTCTTCTAACCTTTATTTCTAAGAGAATTAAGATTTGGCATGAGACTCTGCTTAGCTCTTCATGGACATTGACAACCTTGTTTCTTAGATCTCTGATATTCTAGGAAGACACTCGTAGTTGATTCATTTCTTACCAGCTGGATGACTTCCAACCAAAATATCATTTTCTTTCTTATTTATACTAATACTTGGTTCCTTTTTGTTTATTGGAGAGAAAATAGAATCAATAAGCCTCTACGTGATGCCATTAATAGCTTTAGGTATCACCTTAGGGGGGATAATGGTATTGTACACTCAAGTGATTCACAGACTGAACACCTTCATTTACAAAAATGGGTGTTAAAGTAGAAGGAACAGATCTCAAATTAACTATCTGTGCATCATTATCCAGCATTTGACCCTCAATAGAACTATTTAATAAAGAATCTTGAATGATCAAAATAGACACATTGCTCTGCCATAAGAAATCAGGTTTTGGACAAGGGACTTTACCTTTCTCATCCATTATCTTCTTACAAACAACATCATCATGTCCAAGAAACCAACACAATTTTCAAACTTCTAGTTTCCATTCATAAAAGATACAAATCTTGGTAACATCTCCTTCATCACTCTTTAGTTCAAGTTCAATAGGAAATTTTGAAGAAGAAAATATCACGACCTGAATACGTGTATAGTCAATACATGTAGAAAATTCAATTTGACAATCAGAATAAATCGAATTTCCTAGAACAGATCCAATTCATTCTAACATCATGCAATCCCACAATTCTATAGGAAGGTCATAGATTCTTATCCATAGAGGGACATATTCAAATTTATGTTTAATAAGAGGGCCTCGAAGAGACCAATTGATAAGAAACATTGGCTTATTTTTAACTAACCATGGACCATGGTTGACAACGAATTCTAGATCATTAGAACTCACAAATATGATTATTAAGAGCCCACCATTATTACTAATAATCTTTATATCACCTTCCAGTTCCCACAAAGTACATATATTCATGAAGGGTAGGGAGATGAGGCGTGAAGTCCACCACATATCCTGCCAAGCAATTCTTCCATATGGATGCATTCTCCCTCACTTCAGATCTAGGGTAATAGATTCTACCATCCTCCATCTTCAGCTTAATTTTCTTTAATTTTGAGACCTCTCCATCCCCTGTATTTGAGATAGATTAGTCCAATGTTTAGGAGATAGGAACGTCTTTAGGAACTCAAAGCTTTTCTAATATGATGACTAGGTTGCTTCTAATTCCTGATCTAGTAAGGTTTTAGGGACTGAGGAGCCAGTGGAACTGGATCGCCATTGGGTTGCCACTTCCTGTGCTCCACCATCCTTAAATAGCTCTCTTATCAATTTTGATCTTAGGATAGAAAAAGATAAGGGATATCCCTTTAATGTCTACAATGGACCACCCAAATGTTGTTGGGTGGTTCTTTAGCATTACAAGAAATTACTCCTCCTCGTGCACACTCAATGAAGCTCAAATGATGACTTGAAGCTTCTCATTTGTTACTAAGAAAATTTACTTTGGATGCGATGGGAGAGGCTTCAACTCAAGCTATGGAGGACATTGCAATGACGGGATCAATGATGGTGGAGGTGGCCCTAAATATTCATAGTGCCTACTATAAGAATATGGCAATGCCTTCAGAAATAGAACATACTTCTCCAAAGAATGACAATGAGTGCAATAATCCACCAAATTCATGATGCACCTCTAGTGGTAGTTGTGGTTATGCTTGGGTGAGAGTGGAGGCTACTTCCTCTTCAATTCTCATTAGGCATGCCTCCTCCTCATCATCATAGAGATACTATATTACCTTCACCAAAGAAACCTCATTTGTATGCTCCATGATATGCACTTCCAAATGACATGAGCCATGTCTAGAAATGTCTTCCCAAAAAATAGATACACCTCATTATTTAACTACTGCAACATGTGACATTGTGCCTTCTCACCATCCATTTGTTGAGAATCTAACATTTTTATTTCAAAGCAGTCGTCCTAAATACCCAATGTCAGTCATCCTCTTCCCATCTCTAGGATCATGTTTGATGTAGTTTGAAACAAATTCTTGAAGAGTAGTTCATTTCCATGATCATCTTACATTTCCATAACTACAAAGTATGTTGGGAAAATAAATTTATCCTCCTTGACTAACGCATCCTCATAGATACCAATTGGCCTCACCACTGAATTCTTATCAAATTGTATGGTCATGTTGCTTTTCCTAGATTCCTTCAGCCCCAATTTCATAAATGTTGTCAAGGGAATGAGATTCATGCTTGCTCGTAAGTCACATAGAGCTTCATAAAACTTGGTCCTGATGATGTTACATGGTATATTAGAGCAGCCTAGAGCTAGCCTATTCTATGGCAATCTCTTCCGTATAAGTGCACTAACCTCCTTCAACACTACTACATATGAGTCAACTATCCTCCTCTTTTTATTGATTATGTCCTCCAAAAAATTGCCATAGGACAAGATCTGCTCTATTGCATATACCAGAGGGATGTTGACATGAAGTTTTCTGAAGGTAACTATAAACTCCTTGAATTATTGGTCAACCTTCTTTGCTTTCAAGTTGTTTGGAAATGGTACTTGAGTTACCAAACTCCTTTGGTGAGGTGGAAGATATGTGTCTTTCTTGGCTTCCTTCAGCTCTTTAGTTTCCTCTATTACTTCCTTTTCCTATGACATGTTGTTTGGCTCAAGGGGATCAGTAACAAACACTAATTATGTGTTACTCACCTTCTTGTTTACTTCTTGGATGGTCTTTTTTTCATTCAACAATTTCTTCCCACTGCGGAGTAACACTGCCTTCACGTGTTGGTTACTAGATGGCATGTTAGTATTAGTTGGGAATCCCTATTGGCCTGGCTTCTTCAAGGATGCAACTTTTGTTGCTATCTGAGAAATCTAGTTTTCTATGTTGCAGATTTATGCACCTTGATTTTGCAAGTCCGTCTATGTTTGGCCTATGATCATCTCATTCTGACTGACCAACTTGCCTAGCATGTCTTGTATGTGGTCTATCTTGCTGGGGGGCCTATCTAGCTAATGTTGTTGTTGTGCACTGCCTTGTTGTGGCTTGTCCTGTCATGTATGAGATGGGTCCTTCTAAAAGTTGTCGGGATCCTCCTAAGAAAATTAAGGATCCTTCCTCCATGAATAGTCATTGCTGACCTATAGCTTTGCTACCGCATACACATGCATTCTTCTTACTCGCGTCCAAATGAACTTCCTGATTTTTAATCCTAATTCTTGGCAAGGTTGTCCAACTTCTCACTCAATGCCGTAATGAAAATGTACTCTCCAAAACATTTTACTATTGTTGGAGCTTATCTTTCCTCACCTAATGACCGATTTTTAGCCATGTTCTTCAGAGTTTCATGACACCCGGTAACATTGTTGTTAAGAAAAAATACTGATCCTATACTATCAAGTGAGGTTCTCTCTCCCTTCTGCATCCCATAGTATAAGGTCTTTGCTTGGATGTAAAGATCAATCCCATAATGAGGGACCTTCCTCAACATGTTCTAGTACCTCTCCCACACTTCTGATTAAGACTCCTCTACATGTTGCTTAACGTTATATATCTTCCCAACTAGCTCATTCATCTTCTAGGGTGTAAAACAATGTTCAATGAAGACATTAATCATTTGATCCCAGGTTTCAATTGAATCTAGAGGAAGAATTATAAACCATGGTTTTTCTTCATATGTCAACTAATAAGAAAATTACTTCAGATAAATCACTATTGTCGGGACCCTATCAATATTTAGCATATCACAACTTTCCACAAAATTATAGATGTGAGACATTGGGTCCTCCATACTGTACCCATGAGAATCCCCTAATTTTGTGAAAGCCACCAGCCCTAGATCAGTTTTAGAGTTCCTCACATTTACTACCTTTCTTTTTATTGGCCCAAATTGAGCTGTGGTTGATGATGCCTTAATTTTCTCCCAGACAATCTTCAATTTAGCTTCCACATTACCATCACCCATTTGTGGTTGTTCTGGTTGTGTCTCCTGTGGTGGTGGAGTTGGGATAAGTCCTCCCACAGAATCACTGTACTCTCTTGCCTTGCTCAAGAGTTCCTCCTAACTCAGACTATGTGGATTTGACTCTCCGTAGTCAGTGGTTCTAGTTTGAACCATACACTAGTACCTAAAAATAGTAAGATCAAAATGAGAAATGGAAACTAGTGATTTAATGAAGATTTGAATTTTAGCTTAAAAATAATGAAAAGAAAAATAAAATTGTGTCCTAGAGTAGCTTGTCACAACACTCCCAGTGTTGGATTTATTGTTTCTCCAACAATGATGCTAAAAACTTGATGCATTTTTACTACACGTTCATAGTTCAAGTGCACATATTGAAGTAATATAATCTAAAAGAGGCCGAGATATCAACTCAGGAAAATGTTAATCTAAAGACTACAACTAACTATGACTCGGTCAACTAGACCTAGTGAAAAAGGTAACTTAGTGATTATATGAGTAATTACAAGATTTAAAACTAAACTACTAAGGTTGTGATCACAAATAGAATGGATTCCCAAGGAATGCAATTTCACCATGATTTATACTACAATTAACATTATTTATCAATATTCATCTCTCTAACCATAGACCAAGGAACTGGTAGCAAGAATTACCCTCTCTCGCAGCTCAATTCACTATCTAATCTAATACAAATTCCACTCTCGTAGTGATTTAATTATTTGTTAGGTGTTAAATGATACCTTTGGGCTATACCCTTCATAACCGCAAGCCCTCTCTCAAGGCCCAGTCTAGGCTATGTAAATCAACGACTTATTCAACCCTTTCCCTCTCTTGAAAAAATAAATGATATAAGAAATCAAATATAGTGAACAAGCATAGATAATTCATGAAGCAATCATAGAGCTATGTTTAGAAATTAGGAAAAACATAAATATAAACTCATAATAGTCAATTACAACACATAACCATGCTACTCTTGGATCCTGAGAAATTAGGGGATTAGCCCCGCATTATTTTAGTTGCCATACAAATACATAGAGAAGGGAAAGATGAGGAAAACATTAAAGAATCAATGAAAACCTCTGGAGAAGATGATTTGATTGACTCCCTCTGCCAAACATGTTGATTTGAGGTCATCTGGATGCAAATTCGTCCCCTATAGGTGATTGAATCACCCAAAAGACAATCTCCTCTCTTTTTTCTTCTTATAGCTCTCCTCTATTTTGCAACAAACTCCAGCATGATTATTAGGTCTGGCCAAAATCCTACCTAGTCATAAGATTGACTTAGGGTGTCATTAAGTCATGACCGTTGGATTAATAGCAATCTTTGATCTCTTCTGACTATGACAAGTAGGTACTTGAAAAAGGATGTCAGTGGTACCAAGTCCTCTCCTAGATCGTGACTCCTTATGAATGTCGATAGTAGCAACTGAAGCATCGATAGTATCAAGTTTATCTTGACATCTACTGATGATTTTCCTAGGCACAAATCAGTACCACTGACTAGAGGTCGGTGGCACCGAACCACTTTTGTTGTGTTACTATTGATCAAGTCAGTAGCACCGAATCCTTTTTTAGTACCACCAAGCGTCCTTGAATCATGCATATCCATATCTTCAATTGTCGATACTACTAACCATGTTGTCGCTAGCACCGAGCGGGTCCAAGACTTGCCAATTCACCTGAAATTTGAGATAAACAACATAAGTCCCTTACATTATGATAAAATATGAAACAATAAAAATTGAAAATATTTGATGCAAATGTAAGTCACAGGCCATTAATGATAAACCATGCACAAATACTATCAAAATGAGCAAATGTGCATGAAATACATAATAAAACAACCTATGAAAAGTGAATAATATATGTGAAGTAAATAAAAGGTTTAAAGACTAAAAACAATTGATGTGTGTGACACATAAACTAGAAGTATGGGATCAAACTTGTCATCTGGTCCCATCTATCAAACATGTGTAAGAAAAATAAATCAAAATATGAAATACTAAAATTGCCCTTGCAAGATTAATTGTTCGGTTATAATCATGGGGGAACCTTGGTCGTTTCCTGAGCTAGTTTCTTCCCCTTTGCATCATGGTGTGAGAGATTAACTATTAGGTGGAACTCAAATAAAAATCAAGGATAACTAGTCATTATCGTGAAATTGATGTTGTTAGTGATTTTCCCATCCCCTGATGCAACCAATGAGCTATGTTGGGAGCTCTAACGTGAAAGTTAGGGAAAGGGGGTATGTGTTGGTTATGTATGCCCAAAGAGACAATCATGTGATGGTTGTAATGGCATATCATGTAAAAAAGATTTAATCATTAATAAAAGGCAAGCTTCCAATTTATTTGTTTAATTCAAATATGAGATAATGATGTAAATTATAAATGTCAATAGAATAATATTACTCAATGACATATGTCTTCAAGTATGTGACTTGGAAGAAATGAGATCATACGAATATTAAGAGTACATATTTACATTCTCATTATGTCCCAGATTGGTTGTTATTGTAGAAAGTTGATAGACATCAATAGCACATAAGATCAGAGTGTGAGTTGGTTGATGATTGAGTCTCATTGGTCATGATATGGTGATATCAAACCAACCACACAAATGCATGTTAGATAACAATGTATCTGTCAGACCCACTATGAGACTGACACATTGAAGCCATCATCATGGAAGTCATAGTCAGCTCCCACAGTGATGGTGGTGGTTGTGGTTCTTATACCTAAAATCACTACACTCAACACATGTTGTTGGGTACACTTTGACGTCATCAAACACAATCTTGAAACATGGGTTGTTATAACATTGTTGGTTGGGTGGCTTTGACACATGGGGATTGACTATGAGTGATAGATATGGTATTTGTCCCTCCTACTGGAGTATGATATTATAGGCCTCTTGATTAGTGAGACCGAGAAAAGCATGGCCATGCACATGTGAGTCAATATGTGATATTGAGCTCACATATTTCTCAGACAATCTTCTCTTGGTTCAAGAAACATGATTTAATAATAATGAGAGTAACTTCTCCATGCCTCTAGTTCAATCTGGACATTAGTGATAAAGGAACTATACAAACACTACCATACACATATTGAAGGTTGAAGTTGTTCTTCAACTTTTCCATTTATTTGGGTAGCAATGATGTGCGACTAGGCACCACTCTTTTTTTTTGATGTCATAAGTTGTTATGAACATTCACTGCCAACATAACATGGGACCTATAGGGTCACACACAAAGGTATTGACCTAGAAGAGGAGTTTAGTTCTCAAATGCCAGTTGAATTAAGTGATAAACTATTTAGGCATTTGATTCAGGCAACAAACAGGCTAACAATACTTTCAAATGCCCATCTTAAGTGTTGAGATGACCATCTAGAAGTGCCAAACATTTGTCTCAAGAGTTGAGACGGGCGTCTGGGTGTCAGGCTTGGTTGTGAGTTGAAATTGGCAATGCAGCGAACTGAACCGGCCAAACGGGCTCGACTCGGGTCACCAAACAACCGTCTGGGTGAACCAATATGACCGTCTCGCATGGGTGAGATGGTCCATCTCGGTCTGGGAATGTTCTAGTTGTTTCTCAATCCTTTTCACTTGATGAATACTTGTTGCACAAGGAAATCAATGTCTAACATTTATGGAAAGTGATTTTCCAAATTTGTACACAACTGGAAACTATGAAATGGTTGTCTCACAGTGTGAGACGACCGTCTGGCTATCACAAGTTGTGCAAATTCAAGATCTATTTTTTCTTTCCACTCCCTCACTTTAGTCCCGCATGGGTGGGGATTGGGAACCCTAACCCTAACCCTTCCTATATATAGAGAGGGGTATTGGGGGCTTCCCAAAGTACAACTACAGCATAGACAACTAAGAATCAGTTCCTCTAACAATTGTTGTCCTCTCTGGTTGTGGTAACTATGAGAGCCCAAGCAAATCCTACCTGATAAGGGAGGGATAGCCACGGGAGAGAACAATTGTTATGACCCACACCAAAGTTAACTAGTTGTAGAGGATCTTGCGCTTGAAATTTTGTAAAAAGAATCGTGCAAATTGAACAATCAAGGTGAGAGTTATGGTGTTTTCAAGACTCTAGGACCTAAGATGCAATTTTTCAAGTATTTGGCTATAACTTCTTTTCCCTTTTCCTTTTCTCCCTTATCCTTTCTTCTTCACCTGATAGCAAAGCAACCGCCTAAGCGGCGCACTACTGTCCGACCAGTAGAGAAGGGGTGTGATCGATTAGGGCTCCTTTGGCGAGCAAGCTTGGCGCCACCTTCCTTTCCTTCCTTCTTCCTTTCTCCTTCTTCTACCTCACCCTAGCAGCGCCCATCACCAACCACCCGACCTAGTAGGGCGTCGACCGGCCAAGAAAGCAACAGTGGCCAGCTGTAGGACACCATCCAAAGGCCCATCTGCATGGCAAACACCACCAAACGACCACCCCGACTTTGTTCTTAAGGTTTAGACAAGAAAACACAGCATTTCGCCCCTATTGCGCCACCTGCACCTCAATTTAGCAAGGGTGGCGCCCCATCTTGCAAGAGCAGCAGCAACTGCGACGATGGCTAGGGGCCATCTTGGCGTAGAAGAGCACCATGATAATAGCCACCTCGACTCCAATTTGGAGGTCTATGCTTGAATCCTCAGCTCCCAACTGCATTTAGCACCTAGTCGAGCTCTCCCTTCCACCTGTGCGTGAGAAAGCACCTGCTGCTTGCAGCAAGTCTGGACCAGGAGCACCTTGGGCGTGAGGTAGCACCAAGGAATGACGTTGTTAGCTCATCTTTGAGGTCCAAACATGAAGCAACATTGAGCGAAACCCAAATCAAGAAGTTGTGTGTGTGCTACGTTTGAACCAAGGTAGTCCCAAGGTTGAAGATGACTTGCTGATGCCTGAAAACTGGCCTCTGGATGCGTTTCCAGTCGAATTTCGGTCACCTCACTCGGTGTGAGTAGAATTTCACTCACTAAGCATGTTTAACTCAAATAATTGGGTGTTTTTGGTTGAATCGATGTTATTTGCAGGGAACAACATTTACCCAGGTGCCGGACAGTGCCGACATCGCATGATTTCTAATTTGCATGTTTAATTTATTAACGTTTGCACAACGCAAATTAGTTAATTGAAGTGTGATTGGGATTAGTGTAAATGCATGATTGATCGAAACTTAAATTGCCCGAGTAAATGTTGAACTCAGTAGCACATAACCAGTAATGGTATAGTTTGGGTATAAACCTAGGTTGTATGATTTTAGTAAGTTAATAGATGCTCGATTTCAAAAGAATGACAATGACATGAAAGGGTTCAATAAAAACCTAGTTGCACACTCCCAGTCATATTTAATGTGAATTTATTAATTATTATACAAATCGACACATTTCTCAAGGATAGCATAAGAAATTTTCAGTTATTATCAATAATTTGTGTCATGATAAGTAACTAACTCTTAACTGGGTTAAGTGATGCACAACTCAGGATTAGGGTTGATGTGCACATTTTTCTAGGAATTTTAAATAATTTACAAGTGCTACTGATGATTTCTCATATGTTGAGTAATAACCCTTATCAGTATATTAAGATGTTTAATTGCATGATTTCAGTATGTATGTGCCAAGTTGACAAGTATTCTATTTGTTTTAATATGCCTACAAGTACAGTATGTGGATTATTTAGTATTTTTCATTGGTTTGAATAAACTACTCTGTCAAATTTAGAATGATATTCATGTCGTGTTGTAAAGTTCAAGTAAATAGACACGGTACCATAGAGATATGAGAGTCGAGTATAAGTAAGAGAAATGTACAATCTAGTAAGAGTCTTCCAAGATTAGTGAAATAATAGATTTAAGGGCCCTGACATAGTAGAATCCCAATGTGAGGTCTGCGCCTTAGGGATGAAACGACCTACCCTGGTGGTGCGTCCAACATACGGGGGTCAGAACGCACCCACAGAGTGTGTAGGGAGACGAAGCCCTTGAGTAAGTCTCCTGAGAAAAGATAGGTTACCCAACATGAACCGGAAGTCCCGGTGGTAACCCAGAGGTACCCACAAAGCGTACCAAGACGAGGCCCACAAAGCATCTTAGACCCTCCGCCTATATACTCAGCCTAGAGGAGGAGTCCATTTTATGGCACCATAGGAGTGCTGAGGCCAGAGAACCAATTTTCCTATTGCAGACCAATAGAGTAGTCAAACTTAGCTATCCCAGGGTGTCGGCTAAGTCTTTTACGGTGGGATCATAGTTCGCTACGAGTCTTCATATGTAGAGTACACTGCATATGCTCAGGGCATAAGATAAAATATGTTTATATAAGCTCACATAATTTCTTATAAGTTAAAGAGTTAAGAAAGATTTGAGTTAGTTTCACAACAATTGTCCTTTAAATGAAATTTTAGTATTCTCTATTATTTAATTGTATGTACAACTTTGTAGCAGTTGTTATCTTAATGAAATGTTGACATCTCCTATCATTTAAATTATATTGCTTAGATCTACTCAGTTTAGTATTATCTTGTATTTTATTTCAATTAAATATCATAAAATGAGTTATCTACGATGGTTGGGTGAAATTCTATTCACTAAGCCAGTAGCTCACCAACCTACTGAAACATTTTTCAGTTAAGCATCAACACGAGGAAGCTGAAGGATCGTATCACCCAAGTTTTTAGAAGGTAGTACATAGTTAGATAGAGGTCTCTTAGTCCTTTCCCCTCAGTCCTTGGGCATGTGGTATGGTAGAGAGAGAGAATGAAATGTAATATATAGTTTAGTTTTCAATTAACTGTTGTACTTTATATTTCGCAAGTAAGATGTAATATGTTGTTTAAACTCTGAGGTATCTTTCAAGATTTAGAAATAGTAAGTTTGCTTCCACAAGCTTAAGTAAGATTTCAATATTGTCCAAATTATAAGATTCTCCTTTAGGTAAATTTAAAGTGATTAAGAAAAGAAAAAGTTAAGGGTGGTTTACCAAGGGTGACTCCTCGGTCTCCGGGGTCATTAGAGATGGCATGGGGATCGGGGCGTCACAAGTAATTTTGGTATCAGAGCATAGGTTGAGTACGTAGTTACTCTAAGTCAAGGTCAGGGGATGATAAGAGACCAATAGGATTAGGATTTAGGTGTCTTCCTTCTAACTGTAATTTTCTAACAGGAAGTGTTCTGGTATACTATTGTAGACGAAAGGAAGAGGACATGGTCATGAGGACCAAGCTAAGAGCCACATTGGATCTGATCCTCAGGAGATGGGTCCAGGTGGTGGAGATGATGTGGATGAAGCATCAAGGATGTACAAGATGTTTCTTGAGACCATGGAAAAGTATAAGATGGAGAGGCAAGCTTCTACCTCGAGTAGCAAGGACCTGATGAGATCCTATGAGCTGGTTAAGTAGATTGGAGGTACTGAGTTCAATGGAACTACGGACCCTGTAGTGGTAGATGAATGGCTGAGACAGTTAGAGAAAGTGTTCCGTCTGATGGAGCTGTCTGAGGAAAGACAAATCAATCACGTAGTTTATTTTCTTAAAGGTGATGCAGAGCTGTGGTGGCGTGGAGTGGAAGATAAAAGGAGGAACACGATATTGAATTGGAAGGATTTCATTGATGAATTCCGTCTTAAGTACTACCCACCTACCTTCCTGAGTGAGAAGATAAGACAACTGCAGAATATTAGACAAGTATGACAATTGGTGAATACGAGGCACATTTCACAAGGTTGGTAAATTTTTGTCCGCAACTTGTTCCTAATAATGTAGAAAAGTGCGGAAGATTCCAAGAAGGATTATGATCAGAGATTAGACACACCATTTCATCCATTGGTCGAAGATATAGAGAAAACTTTGGGGAGTTTGTGGAAGTAGCGAGACGTGTAGAAGAGTCAGTTAATGTTGATAAGCAGTCTGAGAGTAAGAAAATATCTGGAGACTTTATTAGAAGGGGACAAAGCTGTGGTGGATACAGAGGAGGTGGTGGTTTCTTTTCAAAGATAGGATGAGGACTTGGTTGTTTCGGTAGACAGGGATCTAGTTTTTCATCAAATGGAGGAAGACCCAATTCCGGAAGGTGGAGTACACAGTCTACATGGACACCTCCAACTAGGTCTTCTGGATCTTCAGTGTCAGCGATAGGTGCACTGAGGCGAGAGATGCTAGCATGTGATATTTGTGGAAGACCACACTTAGTAAAGTGTTGGGGAACATAGTTTCAAGGATTTCATTAGTGCGGATAGATGGGATATATCAAGAGGAATTGCCCCCAGTTACAACAGTCAGCATCATAGGGTTCCCAGTCACAGTACCAGAATGTTCCGAGACAGGCTCCAGCTGGAGGAGCAAGTTCCTCTATAGCTTTAGGTTCCCAAAGTGGTGCAACACCCAGTGCTAGGGAAGGACAATGAGGACATCTTTGGAGAGGAAGAGCTTCAGGATGCTTCTTCTCTTTGACACCACAAGAAGGTATTGTTTTTTCTTGAGTAATTACAGGAGAAATGCTTTTCTTTAACATCATTTCAGTTACAGTTTTGATAGATCCGGGTGCTACTCACTTGTATATACAGAGTTATTTAGCTTGTGATCTTAACATGTTAACCCAGGAGTTATCGGCTGAGTTGTTGTTGAGGGTTCCATTAGGTGAATCGACAATGTTGACAGAGTTTTGTCTCAGATGCTTGTTGACCTTTGGTGGTTACACCATCGCGGTTAATCTTATACCCCTGGATATTAACTCTTTTCAAGTTATCTTGGGTATGGATTGCTTAGAGACGTATCAAGTTCAACTCGACTATTGGAAGAAGGAGGCTGTCTTTCAATAGGGTGGATTCTCTCGTGTCTTTACTGGAGACATGAAAGTTTTGCCTACGTGTATCATATAAGTTGTTGTAGCTGATAAGATGTTGCAGAAAGGTTGTGAGGCATTTGTGGCACATGTAGTAGATACCAAAATAGAGAAGAGCACAGTCAGCCTATGGGATGTGCTAGTGGTCTGTGAGTTCCCAGATCTTTTTCCAGATGAGTTGCCAGGTCTACCTCCTGAAAGAGAGATAGACTTTGAGATCCAGGTGTTGCCAGGTAGTCAACCTGTAGTGCTGCCAGCTTATAGAATGGCACCTACAGAGTTGAAAGAACTGAAAATCTAGCTACAGGAGTTACTGGATAAGGGTTTCATTCAACCTAGTTCTTCACCATGGGGAGCTCCAATCTTGTTTGTGAAGAAGGATGGTACTATGAGGTTATGTATAGACTACAGACAGTTGAATAAGATCACCATCAAGAATAAGTATTTGTTGCCTAGGATAGATGATTTGTTTGATCAGTTGCATGGACCAACAATCTTTTCTAAGATAGAATTGAGATCTGGGTATCATCAGTTGAGGATAAAGGCTTCAAATATTCCTAAGTTGGCTTTCAGAACAAGATACGGGCATTATGAATTTCTGGTCATGTCATTTGGACTGACTAATGCCCCAGTAGCTTTCATGGATATGATGAATCAGATTTTCAAACCGTTTTTGGATCAGTTCATAGTAGTTTTCATAGATGACATTTTGATTTATTCCAGAGATGATGAGCAGCATGAGCATCATCTGAAGATAGCGTTACAGTTGTTGAGATAACACCAGTTATATGCTATGTTCAGTAAGTGTGAGTTCTGGTTAGTTGAAGTGTCTTTTAATGGACATGTCATCTCAGGAGATGGAGTAAGTGTTGACACTAAGAAAGTTGAGTTTGTTCTACAGTGGGAGCAGCCTAAGACTCCTACTGAGATCATAAGCTTCTTAGGATTGGCAGGTTACTACAGGAGGTTCATCCTGGACTTCAGTGTTGTAGCGTCACCTCTGACACGCTTAATGAGAAAGGGTACACCATTTATCTGGTCAGAAAATTGTGAGAAGAGTTTTCAGATCTTGAAGAAGAGTTGACCACAGCACCAATGTTGATCTTGCCCGAGACAGGTAAAGGTTACATAGTGTTTTGTGATGCTTCAAGGAGAGGTTTATGCTGTGTGTTGATGCAGGAAGGCAAAGTAGTAGCTTATGCATCTAGATAGCTTAAGAAGAATGAGGAGAATTACCCGATACATGATCTGGAGTTAGCTGCAGTAGTTCATGCTCTTAAGACATGGAATCACTATATTTATGGTGAGGCATGTCAGGTGTTTACAGATCATAAGAGTTTGACATATATTTTCACCCAGAAGGATCTGAATCTTAGACAACGAAGATGGTTAGAATTGATCAAGGATTATGATGTGACGATAGATTATCATCCTAGAAAAGTGAATGTAGTAGCATATGCCCTCAGTAGGAAGTCAAGTTCAACAGCTGATGCATTCTCTATGGCATGTTTCAAGAGAGACCTACTAGTACAAATGCGGAAGTTGAACTTAGACTTAGGGGTGACAGAGTAGAGTGGTTTGATTGCACAAATGCAAGTCAAGCCTACCTTTTATGATCAGATCAAGGAACTTTAGCAGAGTGATAGTGAGTTACAGCATATCATGAAGGATATGACAAAGGGAAAGAGACCAGATTTCAAGTTTTCAGATGATGGTTTGTCATATCAGTATGATAGGTTGTGTGTACCTGGAGATAGTGATTTGAAAGAACATATTCTTGAGGAATCACATGCATCGATGTACGCTATGCATCCAGGCAACACTAAGATGTATAAGAATCTTAAGGAGTTGTATTGTTGGTCAGGTATGAAGAAGGATGTAGCTGAGTACGTGGCTAGATGCAGTGTGTGACAGCAGGTTAAGGCTTAGCATCAGAAACCTACATGTACTTTGTAATCTCTTCCTATACTAGAATGGAAGTGGGAACATATCACAATGAAATTTGTGGTAGGGGTGCCCAGGACACCTAGAGGTTGTGACTCGATATGGGTGATTGTGGATAGACTGACTAAGTCTGTTCAGTTTCTTCCTGTTAAGTCAACATTTGATGTCCCAAAGTTGGCTAAGATATACATGGATGAGATAGTCAGGATGCATGGTATCAGATAGAGATCCTAAATTTACATCCAGGTTTTGGAATCAGTTGTAACATGCTTTGGGAATAAAGTTGAGGTTTAGTACAACTTCTCACCCTCAGACAGATGGTCAGTCAGAGAGGACCATTTGGACTCTTGAGGACATGCTGAGAGCATGTGTCTTGCATTTCGGTGGAAGTTGGGAAGAACACTTGAGCCTTATAGAGTTTGCATACAACAATAGTCGTTGAAAGCTGCACAGGACAGACAGAAGAATTATGCTGAGAAGAGACGTAGACCTCTTGAGTTTGAGGTTGGTGATGAAGTGTATCTAAAAGTTTCATCATGGAAAGGAGTGTTGAGGTTTGGCAAGAGAGGCAAACTGACTCCTAGGTTTATGGGCCCATATCCTGTCATTGAGAGGATTGGACCTGTAGCCTACATGTTGGATTTTCCATCCAAGTTGGCTAATCTACATGAGTATTTCATGTATCAATGCTGAAGAAGTGTTACCCTGATACAGAGAAGATAGTGGACCCAGAATCTGCACAACTCAGACCAGATGTAACCTATGATGAAGGACCTATACAGATAGTTGATCAAAGGATCAAGAAGCTCAAGAATTACTAGATACCATTAGTGAAAGTTATGTGGAGGAACCACAACCTAGAGGAAGCCACATGGGATTTTGAGTCAGAGATGCGTAACAAGTTTCCTTTTCTCTTTTAGGAATTTCGAGATGAAATTCTTATAAGAGAGGGAGATTGTTATGTCCCACACCAAAGTTAACTAGTTGTAGAGGATCTTGCACTTGAAACATTGTAAAAAGAATCACGCAAATTGGACAATCGAGGTGAGAGTTATGGTGTTTTCAAGACTCTAGGACCTAAGATGCAATTTTTCCAGTATTTGGCTATGACATCTTTTCCCTTTTCCTTTTCTCCCTTATCCTTTCTTCTTCACCCGATAGCACAACAACTGCCTAAGTGGCACACTGCTGCCTGACCAGTAGAGAAGGGACGCAATTGATTAGGGCTCCTTGGGCGAGAAAGCTTGGCACCACTTTCCTTTCCTTCCTTCTTCCTTTCTCTTTCTTCTACCTCAACCTAGCTGCGCCCATCAACAGCCACCAGAACCTAGCAGGGCACAGTTCGGCCAAGCAAGCAGTAGAGGCTAGCTGCAGGATGCTGTCTAAGGGCCCATCTGCCCAAGAAACACCACCAAACAGTCGCCGCAACTTCATCCTTAAGGTTTAGACGAGAAAACACATCATTCCACCCCTATTGCGCCACCTGCACCTCAATTTAGCAAGGGTGGTGTCCCATCTTGCAAGAGCAGTAGCAGCTACAACGATGGCCAGGGGCCATCTTGGCGTAGCAAAGCACCACAATAATGACCGCTCGACTCCAATTTGGAGGTCTATGCTTGAATCTACAGCTCCCAGCTGCGTTTAGCACCTAGTCGAGCTCTCGCTTCCACCTGTACGTGAGAAAGCACCTGCTGCTTGCAGTAGGTCCAGACCAAGAGCACCTTGGGTGGGAGGCAGCACCAAGGAATGACGTCGTTAGCTCGTCTTTGAGGTCCAAGCACAAAGCAACGTTGAGTGACGCCCAAATCAAGAAGATGTGTGTGTGCTACGTTTGAACCAGGGCAGTCCCAAGGTTGAAGATGACCTACTGACACCTGGAAATTGGCCTCTGGATGCATTTCCTATCGAATTGCGGTCACCTCACCTACTATGAGTAGAATTTCACTCACTAAGCACGTTTAACTCAAATAATCGGGTGTTTTTGGTTGAATCGTTGTTATTTGCGGGTAACAACATTTACCCAGGTGCCGGGCAGTGCCGACACCACACGATTTCTAATTTGCACATTTAATTTATTAACGTTTTCACAACGTTAATTAGTTAATTGATGTGTGATTGGGATTAGAGTAAATGCACAATTGATCAAAACTTAAATTGCTCGAGTAAATGTTGAACTCAGTAGCACATGACCAATAATGGTACAATTTGGGTATAAACCCAGGCTGTATGTTTTTAGTAAGTTAATAGATGCTCAATTTCAAAAGAATGACAATGACATGAAAGGGTTCAATAGAAACCTAGTTGCACACTCCCAGTCATATTTAATGTGAATTTATTAATAATTATATGAATCGACACGTTTCTCAAGGATATCATAAGAAATTCTCAGTTATTATCAATAATTTGTGTCACGATAAGTTATTAACTCTTAACTGGGTTAAGTGATGCACAACTCAGGATTAGGGTTGATGTGCACGTTTTTTTAGGAATTTCAGATAATTTACAAGTGCTACTGATGATTTCTCATATGTTGAGTAATCAACCCTTATCAGTATATTAAGATGTTTAATTGCATGATTTCAGTATGTATGTGCCAAGTTGACAAGTATTCTATTTATTTTAATCTGCCTGCAAGTATAGTATGTGGATTATTTAGTATTTTTCATTGGTTTGATTAAACTGCCATGTCAAATTTAGAATGATATTCCTGTCGTGTTGTAAAGTTCAAGTAAATAGACATGGTACCATAGAGATACCAGAGTTGAGTTTAAGTAAGAGAAATGTACAATCTAGTAAGAGTCTTCCAAGATTAGTGAAATAATAGATTTATGGGCCCTGACACCATAGAATCCCTATGTGAGGTCTGCGCCTTAGGGATGAAATGACCTACCCTGGCAAGGCGTCCAGTATACGAGGGTCGGAACGCACCCACAGAGTGTGTGGGGAGATGAAGCCCTTGAGGAAGTCTCCTAAGAAAATATAGGTTACCCAACATGAACCGGAAGTCCCGGTGGTAGCCCAGAGGTACCCACAGAGCGTACCAAAACGAGGCCCACAAAGCATCTCAGACCCTCCGCCTGTGTACTTAGCCTAGAGGAGGAGTCCAGTATATGGCACCATAGGAGTGTCGAGGCTGGAGAGCCAGTTTTCCTGTTGTAGATAAGGAGAGTAGTCAGACTTAGCTATCCCGGGGTGTTGGCTAAGTCTTGTACGGTGGGATCGTAGTTCGCTATGAGTCTTCATATGTAGAGTACACTACATATGATAAGGGCATAAGATAAAATATGTTCATATAAGTTCACAGAATTTCTTATAAGTTAAAGAGTTAAGAAAGATTTGAGTTAGTTTCACAGCAGTTGTCCTTTAAATGACATTTTAGTATTATCTATTATTTAATTGTATCTACAGCCTTGCAACAGTTATTATCTTAATGAAATGTTGACATCTCATGTCGTTTAAATTATATTTCTTAGATCTACTCAGTATAGTATTATCTTGTATTTTATTGCAATTAAATATCATAAAATGAGTTATCTACGATGGTTGGGTGAAATTCTATTCACTAAGCCAATAGCTCACCAACCTACTGAAGCATTTTTCAGGTCAGCGTCAGCATGAGGAAGTTGAAGGATCGTATCACCCAAGTTCTTAGAAGGTAGTATGTAGTTAGATATAGGTCTCTTAGTCCTTTCCCCTCGGTCCTTGGGCATGTGGTATGGTAGAGAGAGAGAGGGAATGAAATGTAATTTGTAGTTTAGTTTTCAATTAAATGTTGTACTTTATATTCTGCAAGTAAGATATAATATGTTGTTTAAACTCTGAGGTATCTTTCAAGATTTAAAAATAGTAAGTTTGGTTCCACAAGTTTAAGTAAGATTTTAGTATTGTACAAATTATAAGATTCTCCTTTAGGTAAATTTCAAGTGATTAAGAAATGAAAAAGTTAAGGGTGGTTTACCAAGGGTGACTCCCTGGTCTCCAGGGTCATTAGAGATGGCACGGGGATCAGGGCATCACAACAATTGAGAGTTTCCATTGTGGGAGAGAAAGTTAGTGATTAGTACACATACGGAGAGGGACACCTCCTTCCTGACTGGTCCAACATGACGACATGAATTCTAGGGGGTCTGTGTGGACTACCATAGAGGCAAGAAGCCATTATTTGCCACTTGGAGGAGAATGTCAACTAGCAGTCTGTGACAATATGAGCTACTGAAGAAGACGACGATCATGGTTGTAGTTTGTGGTGTAGACCAGATGGTGCAACAGTCAGACGAGTCCCAATGCAACTAGGATTTAGAGTTGCGCATCTACACCGATGAGGTTTGTCACTGGACTTACTCTAGGACCAGGTATATCCCATAAACCATCCTTCATGCATTATAGTTATTGATGTGATCTAGTGTTTATGGGGAATATGGTAATAAAATTATAAATTCCACTTCTTGCTCTATACGATATTTCCCAATAGTATGGAGTCTGGAGTACAAACTATAACTGAGGAAAAACCATATCCCAATGACCCAAGGGTAGCGTACTAGTAATTTGGGAGAGTGAAGGAAGGGATTTGAAGATGTCTAAAGGACCAGAGGGGAAGAAGCCAATGTCATGGTTGTTGAAGGGGTATCTTGTCAAAAGCCTAATTAGAGGTGTATGTAGGGCTATGGTTGCTATGTTTTGGGTTTGGAGAGTAGATATAAGGCTCTAGGTTCTTTAGATCTGATCCAAGTTGGCACAAGGCTTGAGAAGCTCAGCCGTTTTTCCGTAGGTCGTCAATTTATAATGGCTTTGGTCATTTTTTTTCATCCTCACCTTTACTTGATGGGTCGACAATTCCGAGGGAAATAATCAAAAGTTAGGAGGAAAGAAGCAAGTGGCAAGAGGTAGTGAGAGGATAATCTATCAATCATCAATCTAGTATCGGTGGTAACATTTGTGCAGATAAGAAATCAGAAACACACATGGCTAGGGAAGACTAGGTGTGCGGCTCTGGGTTAGTTGCATCTTTGTCTTGTGAATAAATCTGGGATTTAATACCCTCTTCACTATATATTTCTATTTCCTTCAAAATTATATCTCTTGATATATACATCTATTTTCTTTGAAATTTAAAAATAATAATAGTTGCCATTACACTATCTCTTAAAAATGTTAACTACCTTGTTTAGGAGTTTAAGATACAAAAAACAATTACTCTCACAATTAATTCAAATACAAATATCTAAAAATGAATCATATCTTTATATGATTCCAAATCCAAAGATTTATCATTGGGTTTAACTTTTCAATTTTGGGACCCGAATGGGATAACAAGATCAAGATAAGGTGACTTTGCATTTTGGTCTCAAATTTCAAGATATTTGAATGAAGTGTAAATATGGGTGTAAATTTAGCAAAATATATTTTCAATTTGAGAGGTTGATGTATCATAGCTCAAAATTAAATTTATATGAAAAAATAGGTATGTTAGAACCTTGTTCCAATAATTTTGGTTTCCTTCCAAGCTACTAACACTGTCCTTCGCTACACTGACTTCACGATGACTGGAGAGAGGGCTCACCACTACTTTGGCCACAGATTGGGACCATAAATTGTCTAGGGACCATGTTTTAAACTCATGGAGATGATAGAAGGTTGAAAATAACTATAAAGTGTCTAGGGATAAAAGCCCCAATTAGTGTAGGCAGAGATTTGATGGCCAACATGAGGAAGAAAATGTAGTGGAACAAGGGGATTGAAGGCATATATAGAAAGCAAAAAGAAGTACAAATGGATAGGAAAGAAGCTTTTGAGTTTCCTCAATTTATAGAGGGATGGAGTGTAGCGGTAGTGGAGATTTTTCTTCCACCACCTACTCTCATTCTTTCAAGTAGGTGGGGAAAATGAGTCCATGGTCATTAGACCTTAGTTGGATCCATCTCTTGTTGATCCAAGGTTGTGATTGGCCAAAAAAAGGTGGATTGTTGATTTTTTGAAAAGGGGAGGATATAAGGTCTCTAAATTGAGCTCTCTCATTGGTTGAGAGGAGCTCTCACGGGTTACTGACTCATTATAGTTAATTCAAAATTGTGCTTCTTTGGAGAACTTGCAAAATCCATATCTCCCAAAGCATCTCTACAGTTGAGATGAAAATTTCAAAATTAATCAAAAGTTAATTTTACTTATTATAGAAACCATTTGCATCCAAAATTATAATGTTGAGGGCATTACATTTTGGGAATTCATTTCAAAAATCTAGTTATGCAATCAAATTTAGTCAATAAGGCAAAATGTGATGTTTAACCAAATCCAATTCATCTGTCGGTCATTAGATGACTCAAAGTCATCCAATTGAGAGTGAGGGAGAATATTGAATGTAATAGAGAATATTGTGAGTCCATATGTGAATGAATGAGATGAGGGAGAAAATCCAAATTTGACATCCTATCAATCTAAAAAGGAATTGTGTCCACAAAATCAACACAATCCTCCATTTAATATTGGGACTTTGCTTTCCATATAAAATAATGTTGGTATTCCTTCAACATCAAGACTATTTCAAAATTGAGCAATCAATTATCAATGTCAAAGCATAGTCACATTAATCTCCAAAAGAGAGGAACATCACATAAATCACAAAATTGAAGAAATCATCATCTGGATAAGAAATTTTGAAGATATCACATTTTAATTCAAATGAATATAGATCTTTCAATCAAGAGTAAATAATTACTTTCATTCCCAATATTTAGCGTCCTAGCTTCTACATTATCATAGTGGGATTATACATCCATTATCGAGATTTCATATTTCACAAATCCAAGAATAGAATCATATTTTGTCAACATGATTTCATATCAAAATCAATGGAAGGTCCTAATTATTCCTAACTCATAAATAGAGAGATTGACAAAAATCATATTTCTAAGATTGGGGTTATAAATGTCATTAATCATGTATCGAGGCTTATGTCAAAGTACCAATAGTGTGATTATAGAAGTCAAAATCAAGATTAAAAATCAAGAGTGTATAGTTTGTAATTTTTTATCAACATTTCAGGTCTGGATATCAAGATTCAAATGTGTAAAAAGTTAAAATTTGTGGTATACATTCCCATCTAAATCATAGGTGTGACCACTCATCCATCAACAAAAATGATATGACATCTTGTCATATTAAAGCCAATTTTATTATGATATTAGTTAAGGTTGATGAATGATCTAGACCTAGGTCCTTCAAGAAACCTCAAGGAAAATATATAATAATCATCAAATTTATATATTGGGATTGAGTTTCAAATGTATCACAAGATCTAGCCTATTAGAGGCTTAGGTGAAGATATCAAAATTGAACGAAAGTATTAATTTTCAAATCTCAAATAAGCGAGAGATGAAAATTTAGAAAAAGTCATGATAAGGATGTGACATAGGTTAGGATAGTCATAAACTAGAGTGCCACTCTAACCTAGCACATCTTTCCTCTTTTGTCATGAAACATTGGTCATAGAAATAGAGCAAGTAACAATTATCAATTGGTAATACGTCATGGAATTAAAGGACAATTATCTATGTTTCAAGATTTTTGTAATATTTTGGGGGTCATAATATTGTTCTTGTCCTTTCATGGATCAAAAAAGGGGTATATTTAGAAGCAAGAAGTCAAAATAGGACATTTCAAGAATTAGAGTATCATATGAATTGGTTAAGATTTCATATAATACACATTGTTCAAAATTGAGCCTTACAAAGAGGCATACTAATCAATAGGTAATCTTCCTCTTGTAACACATCTTACCATGACAATCTAGGGGTCAAAATACATAGTCATATCATACTATAGAACATGATACTTATCAATAGGGATAAATTTTCTTAGTCATGATTGGGGTTTGGTCAAGAATATGGATAACTTAGGTTTAGCCATATTGGGACCTCATCAGCCTTGAGGTAAAAATCATTAGTTCCACCTTATTTAATCACATCAAAGATCTTTGTGATTTACCTCAAACATACAAAGCATATAAATCAAATTGAAAAAAATTGACTTTTCCTAATCTTAGGTTTCACACATGACTTCAAGTGTAAAATAGAGTTTTCAAGTTAAGATCAGATCATGCCCTTAATATCATCTTAATCAACTTTTATGAATTCAACTATTTTTTTAGTTCTTCCCATACATAAGATACCCATATTCCAGAGATCATGTGATTAACTGTCATGAGAGATGAATTACTTGAGGAAAAACCAACAAATCATCATCTAACAGGTGTCTTAGTGGAATAATATGGATTTTCTCTCTCATTCCACTATTCACATATTGACTCATTATATGCTCTATTCTACTTAGTAACCTCCTCACCTTCAATTGGGTGACTGTGAGTCACATTATACTGAACCTATGCTTTGGATTTGGTTAAATATTACATTATACTTAATTGACTAAAATTGAGTGTGTAATTAGACTTGAAATGAATATCTGTAATTGAATGTTGTTAATGTTGTCACCTTGAATCCAAACTTTAAATATAGTAAGTAGAAGAAATCTTCAAACAAATGTTGAAAATTTCATGCAAATTAGATTTACAGTTTAGGATATATGATTTGTACAAGGTTTCTCAAGAAAATAATTTAAAACTTTAATTGATATTTAAATGTGCCACATTATCAAACTAACCTAGTTTATCTTGACCAATCAAACCATTTCCTTTATTATACATATATCACCACACCATAGTCCTCTAGGTTTCCCATGGCCTATTGCATCACTTGGATCAGATGACTATGGATCAAGTCAAGATCAAATAGGCATGAGGTCACTTTCTGCACCTGCTCCCATGCATGGGATTAGGTGGCTGGAGTAAATGTTCCACCCCAGGTAAACCTATTTTCACATATATAAATTCACCCTTTCACTTCCTTTCTTTCTATTTATTCATTCCCTTTCATTTTCACCAATTATCATGATTTTGCATAATCTATAACTCCTCCTACAACTCCTTCTTCCTCCTCCACCTAATCGAAATCCATGGAAATGTTGCCACCATGGTGGGTTGAGTATTTCATCACCACTCACCCTCAACCCCAAAAGAGACCACCCTCAATATTATAGAGAGACATCAAGGGCATCCAACACCCTCTCTAGTCCAAGAACAACCTTCTAGACAAAAAACCGTGCAACCACCACCACCACTTCCAGTTGTTCACATCTTCATTATCATGTGACAACGACTCGGCTACCATGATGGGTGACAAAGGGAAGAAATTGTGGGCCCTTATCTAACACTGGGTGGAATTTGGGTAGAAGCATACCTCTAAGAGATCGGGTCAATGACCAGTTTGGCCTCAGGCTAGGAACTATGTGGGGATGGCCTCTGGAGCGCATTCAGTCCTCAAATTACCATCCAAGGGTCCAAAATTGTTGTTTTTAAGTTAAACTTCAAAAAATAATATAATATCACTCCCTTATCTAAAAATATTATGTAATATATGGATTTTGATTAAAAATTGAGCCATATCCAACAAAAATAGTTATATAGTCTTATTTTCTTTGTATCCTTCTATTTTTCCTAAAATACTCTTATTTGATCCTTTTGATATACTTATTGCATATTTAATGCAAAATAATGATGTAACATGACCACTTGATTATTTAAATGCTAATTAGTAGCTTTTCATGCAACACTAGAAAATATTTAGTCTTTATAAATCTTTTATATTCTATTATGATCTTTGATTCTATTGTTGCTTGGGATACACTAACATGCTAAGATCTTGTTTTGATGTTGTGATACTATTTTAATTGTGACCCAAAACCTATTTGGAACTCCAGATCAGTAATTTTTGATACATGTTATACCAATGTTCAAACTTGTTCATTTTGTTCACTATTTTTAGTTGACAAAACGAAATGAACCATGAAATATGATTTATGTGGACTTGAGATGTTAAATCCTAAACCTTGTGATAATATTAATATTTTATGTCCAAAATATCCATGTGACCTTAAAATAATAGACTTATTGCCATGTGACTAAATATGCAATGTGTATCACTGTCATGCACTATTATGATTACTTGACCTAATGTTGACAAGAACTATGATATTTGGCACAAGTTGCTAATGTAAAACCTAATCTTGTTCAAATCTTGCTCTAGTGATGATGAATGATACACCATAACTTCATATCAGTACATTGAAGATATTTTTGACATTATATCAAAATGTATTTGTTTTATACTTGAACGATGACTATCTTGTATGAAAATGACTCTACCTAACTTGAAATAATGATATTGGCTCTCATGATCATTATTTTGCCAAAATATTAGGATTTCTCTATCTAATACCTTGTACCCTTAATCTTAAGTTTGACATCTCAGCCAAAGATCTAAATGAACCCATGTTTTATGATGTAACTTGATAATACCATGCATGACCTAGTTGAAACATGGGAATCAATATTGAAGGAATTGATACTTAGAGTTAGGTGACATATCCAATCACCATGATAATAATTATGATGGCCTAATCTTACTAATAGTAATCCAATTATATTTTCTTATAATATCAAGATCTCTTTTTTAAATCAATTGCCAGATCTAGTAAAGTTTCTATATATGTTTTTCTAAACCAAATGGTTAATTGATAAATGTGTATTTATCTTTTTTATTTACATATTTTAGATATATTTTTGGGATTATTTTCTTATTTATTATTTGAGTTTTGTAATTAATTGTATAAGTTTAAATTTTTCTTTTTGTTTGGAGTTTTAATTATATTTTATTTTTTTGTAGAAAAATGACCCAATCACTCCATGATTAATTTCCCTTGGAAGATGTTTTGCACAATTCTCGTAGTGCCTGTGTCATTTTCCTACAAAAATGTCGAGGGAATGTCTAGGGAATTGAATTCCTTTCATAACCCCAAATGGAGCGTCGCCCCATACAGGGCCATCTTATACAAACTACCCACTAAGGATATAATGATAAGATTGGATCTACATGTTGATCCTATTTGTCAACTCTTTAGGGAAAAGGTGGAGGATCACAACCACTTATTTTGCACTTGTAAGTATTCCAAGTATGTTTGGGATCTGATGTGCTTGAACAACAACAAGGGTGTTAACCGATGCGATACCATTGGCCTCAAACTTTCTTGGATGGGGTCTCTTCTCAAAGGGAAAGATCAGATGGGGTACACGGGACTATGTACTTCCAAGTTTTGTTATTTTATTTGGGAGGAAAGAAATAGCGGAGTCCATAATAGAGTTTGTATGAATGAAAATGCTACAGTTAATAGAATCAGAAACAACATAGCTAGTATGTTGAGAGCCAAAAAAGGCCTGGCCGTTGGTTTATCCGATAAGGACAAATTATATTGTGGTTTTGTAGTTAGATACCCCGTGTATACTTTTGTTTTTTTCGGATGTGGTCTCTTGTAAATCTGGACCTTTTGGCAACATATTTACCTATTTCCAAAAAAAATTACTGTAGTGCTTGATTTAAATATATACATGTACCAAAATTAACATAACTCTCACATCCCAAGGCAGAATGTAATGAAAAAGTATGTGTTGGAAAGGGAATTGAATTATCTACAAGAAAAACATATTTGCAGACCAATTTCAAATTTATGAATGGCCCGAAAAAACACTTGAAATTTCTATTGTGGGAATTTGTAGCAAAAAGAATGCAAATGGTCAACATAATTTAAAGCAACCAACCCTTTTCTCTATTGACCAGATCCTGAAAGTTTTCATATTCCAGATTGGAGTCTTCTAGAGAGTCTTGTATCTAAGGTTTTCACCACTCCTTCCTCTATAAAAGGAGGGGGGACTCCACAAACAAAAACATCGAGTTTTAGTTGTAAATTGAGTCTTAGTTGTAAATCTAGTCTTCATTTGGTATCTGAACCTTTTGTATCCGCAGTCTTGGTTAGAGCCTTGTTCTTTCAATTTATGCATTATAATCTTTCAATTCCTTTAATAAAGTATCAATCCTTCTAGATATTTGTTCTTGTTCTTTTCTTTTGTTCTTCTTGGGAAGCAAGGAACTAAGAATTATGGTTGTTGAACTATCACTAGCATACGGTCCGTCGGGATTATGTGTTCTTGTCAATGGCATCCTCACTTTCTTCCATCTCCTTCCTTTTCTTCATTATAATTAGTGAGTAGTTTGCTTATAGAGGTGAGGGGATTAGTCCCTTATCCATGTGTTTTCTGGATCAAATTTTTATATTGTTCTATTAGATAATGGTTTCCAGTTTGAAAATCGTCAATTTTCACAAAGTGATCTCTCATTTTTATCACATGTTAATCTTGGCGGATGCGACTATAGACCTTAAAATTTTGAAAAAACAAGGAAATCAAGTGGGGATTTGGATGAGACCTCAGATAAGTCCCCATTAGGACGATAAAACCAGGATCCGTAAATGCAGGACCAATGGGTTCATGGGGAGTTCATCTTTTGTGATTTATTTTCTAATGTTTCACATTCCTTTTTTATCTTGATCATCATATGAATTTTTCATTCTAGTTTCACGTTGGCTAAGGTGGTGAAACCCCTAAGCCTCTATACATTTCCCATTTGTTCAATGTGTTTCTTTATTTCTTGAGTAATTAATCTTTTTTTCATCACTTTTATTCTTGTTCTTAGTTTTAATCAAACCCTCTCCAATCTAGACTTTTATTTCTTATTCTTGCAATTAGATTTGAACATCAACCATCCTCTTTTTTCTATCTCTAGTGATCGATATCTCTCTATACTTAGTTGATTTGTTGTTCACAGCAAGTTGATAGCCTGGTTAGAACGTTAAACTCTAGGACTTGTCCTATTGATTGTTGTGTGTACAACGATAGACATCAATTTGACACCCTTGTCGGGGATGACACACTTTGTTTTTTGAATCCAATCTCTTACAAATATTTAGGATTCTTTTTCATAATTTCTAGTTTGATTAGTAATTTTTAGCTCATTTCATAATTTAAATTTTATTTTATAATTTTTAGACTTATTCTATAATTTCTTTCCTTCCTTCTACTTTATTTTGTAATTTTAGTTCTTTGTAATTTTTAGTTTTGTTATGTAATTGTTAGTCTTTTTCACTAAGTTTTAGTCTTGTTCTATGATCTTCTTGCTTGGATTTTTGAATGTTTTTCCTTCTGAGCACCATTTTGGAAGTGTAACTCCTCCTTCTGTAGAGTTTCCATTCCAGCAGTACTAGTTTCCTAACTTATTTTTATATTTTTTATTTCATTAATTTTTTGTTTTGTTGATTAATTTTTTGTTCTATTTTGTAAATAATTGACTTATTTTTCAATAATAATATGAAATGCAATTGTCAGCAAACTATGGTTCACAATGCAACTTGTGTAGTTATTATGACCATACATCCTCATATTGTCCCAATGTGCCCCCTCCTACGGTAGTAGCACCTCATAGTCTTGAAGCTCCTTATCTAGATGGTTACATTGAATTTCCACAATTTTTCAAAGGTCGTTATGAGGAATCAGGCTATTCCAATCAATATCATAATGACCGGTGTCATGACCAACAAGATTTTGGTGGGTAGGTGAGAATGACCAAAATTTTGGAGGGTATGAATCCATTTATGAAACTCAGTTCACTCCCCAACAAGAACATCTTACAACCCTAAAAAGGATGGTAGTAAAAGGATAGGCTATACTAGAAAGGCAACAAGCTTTGACAACTACTTTACTAGAAGCCCAATCACAGAACCCCCCCCAAGAAATTAGAACAACCCAATATGGTTCTTCCAGACGATGACGATGATGATCCCATTTTTGTGTCATATATGTTGGATCCTATAGAAATAGCACAGACCATGGGGTTGTATTTATTGTGCGATGAGGACATTGGTTTTCCTACCCTTCCACTAGAGTCTTTATTACTTGAGTATCAAAAGTCAAAGTAGGAAAGTAATTTTGAAGATCTAACAACTCTTCCCATCCATGACATAAATCCAAATGTTATAATTGACCATTCCACTTGGGTTAACCCTTTTCTGGATAATAAGACACCTCCCACAAATGATGAAATGATTCGTCACATGTGTCACAACTAATTCCTTTCTCACATACGGCAGATTTGGAAAGGGAGGCACCACCCTTGGAAGAAGTCCATATACCCCCTCTCATCATATTCAAGGAAGATGACCCCATTTTTATCCCTCCAGAATCCTTGCGGACCCCCTACATAGAATCACTTGAGTTACATACTATATGAACAATAAAAACTACTAACCCCAATGTTGATTGCATGATTTATAAGAAGAATTAAAATACTCATGATGCTGATTTGTATTCTTTTGTTCCTTCCATATCAGTACCAATTTTCTATATGCAGATAAATATGACAGAGAAAAATCAGAGCCCGATTCTCCCTAGATTTAGTGCATCTGACATTTGACATGTTACCTGTTAGACATCTGCCGATCTCCTTGAATCCACATCCATCTGCAACACTTTCCTTACTATTGAAGGAGGAATTGTGGATCATGTTGGAGGGACTGCAAGGTGAAAGGAAGTATCAACAACCAATTGAGCCTTCACAAGCACCCAATCGTAGAGTGTACTATGAAGCTCCACTGATAAAGGTTCCACTCCTCATACACATACCCTTCAGTTGGACATGTTTTGAGCTACCAAGGCCTCCTCATGAACCAAGTAATCTTCTTTCCTCTCTCTAGTTGGGATATGCTTGATACAAGAAAAATTCTAAGTCTAGGGTGGAGGTGGATGGTACGTTCCTATTCCACCCCTTATCTCTTTTTTTAACACTTACATTTTATCTTTCCATTTTCTACATGTAGTTACTTTTGGATTTTTTCGCTTCATTTTCTCTTATGGCCTTTATCTAGTTGGCCATGCTATTAGTTTTCTTAATTTGGATATGGCCCTTATCTAGTCGTCTATTATGAATAAATGTCTATCATTGTACCCCTTTGAATTCTATAAACCCTTTTTGCAAAAATATTACAAATTCTCATGACTGAAACCACCATGTCACCTAGGACCCCAACCTACCATCACTCCTTAGAAAAGTTGGCAAGTCGTATGCAATCAATCAGAACCAAATACAATTTTTCTTTATGTTTAATTGTGGATTAACTTGTCATAAATCTTGTATAATGTTATTGAAAGAAAAATTCTATCTAATTTAATGACTCTGTCTCTAAAAAAAATTAAGTTTATAAGTACAACAACAATCCCCCCTCATTTCTCTCAAAATAAAGCAAATAATCACCTAGGACAAAAATTAAGACTTGGGCGACATGTTTCCCACATAGAAGTTTTCATACCCCTCAAAAGGGGTGTACCATCAAAAGATGGCAAAAAGCACATAAAATAACTGCGACCATTATAGCCACAAGTTCATAAATGAAATATATTTTGACTCGAATAGAGGAGGGATCATCTTCTTCGGCACCCCCTTCATCCTGTTCCTGTGCAACAACTCACAAAAAGAAAAAAGAGAGTGTCAAAGAAGAAGTAAGATGAAGCCTGATTTTCTACAAAATCTTTATTTAGAAACAAGATATGAAATTTGTTTTAATAGGGAATACATAATTATATGTTCTCTGGTTTTAGGAGATTGGGTTGCTTGGTCAAATTTGGAAGGTAAGGAATAAAGGGATGTTACAAGGGTGAGGATAAACATGTTAATAGTATAAATTTGATTTATTTGTGATATTATTTGCATAAGGACAAACACAGATTCTAGTCCTGGGTATTTTGATAAATGTGTATTTATCCTTTTTTACTTACATATTTTAGATAACATTTTAGAATTGTTTAGTTATTTATTTCTTAGTTTTTTAATTATTATATTAGTTTAGATTTTCTCCTTATTTGGAGATTTAATTATATTATGGTTTTTCGTAAAGAAACTTCTTAATCACTACATGATTAATTTCTCTTGGAAGATGTTTTTTCTTGGAAGATGTTTTGCACAATTACCAGGATGCCTGATTTAAATATATACCCCACACCAAAATTGTCATACATCTCACATCTCAAGGTTGAATTGAATGAGCATGTATATTTTGGGAAGGGAATTGAATTATCTTAAGGAAAACCATATTTGCGAAACACTTTCAAACTTATGATTGGCCCAAAAATGTATTCTCAGTCACTGTTGTGGGAATTTATAGCAAAAATAATACGAACAGTCAACATAATTAAAAGCAAACAACCGTTGTCTCTATTGACCAGATTCAGAAAGTTTTCATCCATCAATTATAAGTCTTCTAGAGAGTCTTGTATCTAGGGTTTCCACCCCTCCATCCCTTATAAAAAGGGTTGGGGGGGACTCCACAAGAAAAACATCAAGTTTTAGTTGTAAATTGAGTCTTAGCTGTAAATCTAGTCTTAGTTTGGTATCTGAATCTTTTGTATTTGCAATCTTACTTAGGGCATTGTTCTTACTATTTATGCATTGTAATCTTTCAATTCCTTTAATAAAGTCACAATAATTCTGGAGATTTGTTCTTGTTCTTTTCTTCTGTTCTTCTTCAGAAGCAAGGAACTAAGAGTTAGGGTCGTTTTATTGTTACTAGCATACTGTCCTTCGAGATTATGTGTTCTAGTCTATGGTCGCCTCACTTTCTTCCATTTTCTTTCTTTTCTTCATTATGATTAGTGAGTAGTTTTCTTATCGAGGCAAGGGGAGTAGACCCATTGGTGTGTGTTTTCTAGATCAAAGTTTTATGTGATTCAATTAGATAATGGTTTTTGGTTTGTAAATCGTCAATTTTAACAAAGTGATCTCTCATTTTTATCAAGTGTTAATCTTGGCGGATGTGATTGTAGAACCCAAGATTTAGAAGAACCAAGCCAATCACATGAGGATTTGGATGAGACCTATGAAAAATTCCCATTAGGATGATATAACTTGAATCCATGTATGCCAACACCAATGAGTTCATGAGGAGTTCATATTTTTTGATTCATTTTCTAATTTTTACATACCTTCTTTATTTTGCTCATCATATGATTTTTCGGTCTAGTTTCACGTCAGCTAAGGTGGTGAAACCCCTAAGCCTTGATACCTTTCTCATCTGATTTAATCAATTTCTTTATTTCTTTAGCAGTTAATCTTTATTTTAGTGCTTTTATTCTTATTCTTAGTTTTAATCAACCACTCTCCAATCTAGCCTTTTATTTCTTATTCTCGCAATCATATTTGAAACTCAACCATCCACTTTTTTCCATCTCTAGGGATCAATACCTCTCTATACTTAGTTGATTTGTTGTTTGTAGCAAGTTGACAACCTGGTTAGAAAGTTAAACTCTAGGACTTGTCCTAGTGATTGTTGCGTGTACAATGACACACATCAATTTTTGGGGGTACATGCCTATTCGACCCCCTTATCTTTTTTTAACACTTTGTTTTTATCTTTTTATTTAATCATGTAGTTGTTTTTGTAATTCTTTTACTTCATTTTCTCTAATGGCCTTTATCTAGTCGGCCATGCTTTTAGTTTTCTTAATTTGTTAAATGTCTCTTATCGAGTCAGCTATTATGAAGAGATGTTTGTCATAGTAACCCTTTGAATTCTGTAAAACCCTTTTTGCAAAAATTATACAATTGACATGACTAAAGTCAGCATGTCACCTAGGACCCCATGCTAGCATCTGTCTATGGAAAAGTTGGCAAGTCGTATGGTATCAATCAGAACCAAACACAATTTTTCTCTATGTTTAACTGTGGATTAACTTGTTATAAATTTCATGTAATGTGATTGATAGGAAAATTTTATCTAATGCAATGAATCTCTCTCTCAAAAAAATAGAAAAAGGTGAAGTTTATATGTAAATGAACAATCCTCCCTCATTCTTCCTCAAGATAAAGAAAAGAATCACCTCCAGACAAAAATGAAGTCCGGGGTGGCATGCTTCCCACATCAAAGTTTTCACACCCCATAAAAGGGGCGTACTATCAAAAAATTTCAAAGAGCACATAAACAAATTGTGACCAATGTATCCACCAATCCATAAATTAAATATATCCTGAGTTGAATAGAGGAGGGATCATCTTATTTTGCACCCCCTTTGTCCTGTTCCAGTTCAACAACTCACAAAGAGAAAAAAAATAGTGTCGAAGCAGAAGTAACATGAAGTCTATTTTCTACAAAGTCTTGATTTAGAAATAAGATATGAAATTTGTTTTGATAGGGAATATAGAATATTGTGTTATGTGGTTTTAGGATATTTAGTTGCTTGGCTAAATTTGGAGGTAAGGAATAAAGTGATGTTACGAGGGTGAGGATAAACATGTTTATATATAAATTGTATTTATTTCTAATTTTATTTTCTTGAGTACAATCAAAGATTCAAGTCCAGAGTATTTTGATAAATGTGTATTTATCCTTTTATTTACATCTTTTAGATATCTTTTTAGGATTGTTTTCTTATTTATTTTCTTATTTTTGTAATTAATTGTATTAGTTTATATTTTTCTCTTTATTTGGAGTTTTAATTTTATTTGGTTGGTTTTTTGTAGAAAAATGGCCCAATCACTCCATGCTTAATTTCCCTGAGAAGATATTTTGCACAATTCCTGTAGTGTCTTATTCAAATGTATACCCCACACAAAAATTTTCATAACTCTCATATTCAAGGAGGAATTTAATGAGTAAGTATGCATTGGAAAGGAAATTTAATTATCTACAAGGTAAAAATATTTATAAACCACTTTAGAACTTATTACTGTCTCAAAACTACGCTCAAAATCTCTATTGCGGGAATCTACAACAAAAAGAATGTGAACCGTCAACATAATTAAAAGAAATCAACCATTTTCTTTATTGACCAGATCTAAAAAAAAATTAGCCACCATCCAGGAGTCTTCTAGAGAGTCTTGTATCTAGGGTTTCCACACCTCCTTCCCCTATAAAAGAAGGGGAGACTCCACAAGAAAAAACATTGAGTTTTCATTGTAAATTGAGTCTTAGTTGTAAATATAGCCTTAGTTTGGTATGTTCACACTCTTACTTACAACCTTGTTCTTCCAATTTATGGATTGTAATCATTTAATTCATTTAATAAAGTACCAATCCTTACCAAAATGTATTCTTGTTCTTTTATTTTATTCTTCTTAGAAAGCAAGGAACTAAGAGTTGCGTTCATTTCATTGTCACTAGCATACAGTTCTTTGGGATTATGCGTTCTAGTCTATGGACTCCTTACTTTCTTTCATTCCCTTCTTTTTCCTTCATTATGATTAGTGAGTATTTTTCTTATCAAGGATAGGGGAGAAGCCCCTTAGCCATTTCATTTCTAGATTGAAGTTTTATATGACTCCATTAGGTAATGGTTTTTAGTTTGGAAATTGTGGATTTTAACAAAATGATCTCTCACTTTTATCACATGTAATCTTGAAGGATGTGACTGTGGAACCCAAGATTTAGAACAACCAAGTTAATCACATGGGGATTTGGATGAGACCTTGGAAAATAATCCCCTATCATGATACAACCAGGATCGGTGAATGTCAGGACTAATGGGTTCATGGGGAGTTCATCTTTTGTGATTCATTTTTGAATGTTTTACATTACTTCTTTATCTTTCTCACCATATTATATTTTCGGTGTAGTTTCGTGTCAGATAAGGTGGTGAAACCCCTAAACCTTGATACCTTTCCCATCTGATTCAATCTATTTGTTTATTTCTTGAGTAGTTAATCTTTGTTTCAACACTTTTATTCTTGTTCTTAGTTTTAATCAAACTCTCTCCAATCTAGACTTTTATTTCTTGTACTCATAATCAGATTTGAAACTCAACCATCCTCTTTTTACCATCTCTAAGGATTGATACCTCTCTTTACTTAGTTGATTTGTTGTTCGCAGCAAGTTGACAACCTAGTTCGAAGGTTAAACTCTAGGACTTGTCCTAGCGATTATTGCATGTACAATGATGTGCATCAATTTGATTATGATAACCGAATATTTCTAATGTTAATACAATTGTATTTGCTTTTAATATCAAGATCACTTTTTTGACTCAATTGTCAATATCTAGTCAATTTTCTATATATGTTTTTCTAAACCGAATGGTTAATATTGTGTTCTATTCAAGGTAAGCTTAATCCTCCTATTGGAAAAACTAGTAGAATTAAACTTTCTTGTATGTATGTATGCTTAAAATGCTTGGTGTTATGTAATTGTTTGATATACTTGTTCCCCACCATTAGTACTTCTGTCTTACTTGAAAATTGTTGAACATGCCCTAAATGATATTTTTTCTTATAAACTATACAAACCATATTCACCTTCTTGTATTCTCGAGGTAAAAAAGGATGGGCATATCCTACTTGAGTTTTCAAGAAAGGATGGACCATGTTCATAAAAATAGTTAACACTTGAAATAGTCATATAGTTCCTCATGTTGAATCATTTGTCATTAGTAGCTTTGGATTTAACGACCCTCATGAACCCTTCCTTTTGGATGGTGGTGAATGGCCATATGATGTTGTTTAGTATAATGGAAATGCTCCTAAATCACACTTTCATGTTAACTAATAAAAGTCTTTAATGGTGTTGCTCTCTTCTCCTTATTATTATAATAAGTTTTTCCAAGCATATATGTTGTGGTATGTATTCCCAGAGAGCCAATCATATGATGATTGTAATGACATAACTTGTAAATGATTTAATTATTAATAAAAAGGCAAGCTTCCAATTTATTTTGTTTCATTCAATTATGAGATAATGAAGTAACACAATAAATGTCTAGAAAATGATATTACTCAATGACGTGTGTCTTCAAGTACATTATTTAGAAGAATGAGATCATATAGATGTTAAGAGTGTATATATTCTCATTATGTCCTTGATCGGTTGTTATTGTGGAAGGTTGATAGACAACAATAATACATAAGATCAGAGTGTGAGTTGGTTGATGACTAAATCTCATTAGTCATGATATGGCAATATCAAACCAATCACACAGATACAAGTTAAAGAACAATGTATCTGAAAGACCCACCATGAGACCAACACATGGAAACCATTACCATGGTAGTCATAGTCAGCTCTCATAGTGATGGTGGTGTTTGTGGTTCTTAGATCTGAAATCACTACACTCATCACATGTCGTTCGGTATGCTTTCACATCATGAAATGCAACCCTGAGACATGGATTGTTATAAGGGTGATGATTGAGTGATTGTGACACATGAGAATTGACTATGAGTGATATAAATGGGATTTTTCCATTCTATAGGAGTATGATATCCTAGGACTCTTGATTAGAGAGACTGAGAAATGCATGGCTATGCACATGTGAGTATGTGACATTGAGCTTACATATATCTCGAACAATCTTCTCTAGTTCAAGAAACAAGATTGAATATTGAAGAGGGTGACTACTACATGCCTCAAGTTCAATATGGATATCAGAGACAAAGGAACTATACAAACACTACAACCCCATTTATAGATTGTAGGTTGAAGTTGTTCTCAAACTTTCCATTCACTTGGGTATCACTGATGTACGACTAGCACAACTCTTTGCTTGTGATGTCATATGTTGTTATGGGACATTCACTGCCAATGTCATATGGGACCTATAAGGTCGAACACATAGGTCTTGAACTAGAAGAGGAGATTAATCTTGAATGATGATAGGATTCATTACTATAGTGTTTAGGTACTCAATTCACACAACAAATCATCTAATTGGACTTCCAGACGATCGTTTCAATTGTTAGGAAGGTTGTTTCGAGTGTTAGGTTAATTAGAACTGAATTGGCTGAGCTCTGCATGAATTGGGAAGTGATATGACCATTTCACTTAAACAAGATGACTAGATCCTGAGAGAAATACGACCAATTCATGGAGAAATTTGATAGCATCAGGGATTAGTGTTGATGTCATGTTGTGTATTAATTGGATTCGAATTAGCAATTTATGTGCAATTAGAAAACATGGTAAAATGATTGGTTAACTCAATGAAATGTTCGTCTCACGTGTGAGATGATGTTACAACCCCAATTTTGGGTTCATTTGGTGAGAAATATAATTTCTCCTATTAAAGATATTTGAACAACAAATGATATAAATGGAATTCGTTTACAATAGCCTTGATGATTGTGTTGTGGGCTTTATTGGCTATTGGGCCCAAATAATAAGAAAATTCAATTAGTGAATGAATAATTGAATATTTGAGAAAAGAAGAATGTGGAAACCTCTAGAAGGCAAATTCAAAGAGGGATTTCGTGCCTCTTGGGTTCCTTCGGTTCCAAGGAGTCCAAAGTTGCAAAGAAAAGCAATAAGAAAAGAAAAGATTAATAAAGTATTTCTTTCTTAAGAAAGAAATTGAAAATAATGATAAAATGTGGAAAATAAATGAAAAGAGGTATAATTGAGTTATCCTTTGTGGAATTTCGTATCCTAAGGATTTCTAGTGTTAAAGGGAATACCAATGAGGAAAATAAAGGAGAAATAAAGAAATATTCTCAAAAAAAGAACTAATAAACAAGATAATAAGAAATAATGAAGAATAATGCATTTAGATGCATCTAGAAGGATAATGAATGTACAATAAAAAGGATTTCGAAATAATAGAGTGCCTTGGTATCCAAGGAGTCCCAATGAAGAAAGAGGAAAGAGATAATACCAAAATTGCAAAATAAAAGGATAATGTGATACATTCTTAATGAATTTTGTGAATTTTATAAAAAGAAAGTATTTTCCTATTAAATGAAAATAGAATTTCGTGCCATTAGAATAAAGGGAAATTTTTAAGAGAATGAAAGAAGTAATTTTTGAAATCCTCATATGTAAAGAGAAAGGAATATCTAAGAGATGATGAAGAGAGAGGATGTTGCTTTTTCATGAAGGAATATAACTTCCTAATAGGAAAGGGATTTGGCAACTTGAGGATAGCCATCATAAGGCTTTGTCAACCCCTCTATAAAAGGAGGGAGAGATCTGGGTCGAGTCCAGGAGGGAGATATCCCATGTACCCTCCTATCTTCCTCTTCTTCTTCATGATCTCGGCAACAAAACCCTAACTAAAAGGTACGGCATGAACCTGAAGCAGGAGACGACAAGGTGGAGTTGCAGAGAGGAGCCTTATGCCCCACGGAACCAGAGCATAGCTCCACCATCGAGGGCAAGCCTGGACTTGCGCGCAGCTACAACGTCACGATAGCAATGGCGGCCCCGCATGACAGGTCGAGTATGGCTTCTTTGGTCAGATATAGCACGACCTGGGCGATGCCCTAGGTGCGTCAGAGGTAGAGGAGCATGGGCGGCCCTCGGCGGAGGTCCATGGGTCCTAGTGTAACATCCCTGACCTGGGTTATGTTCTAACCCCAGGATTTTTGCTTAAAAAAGTTGATTATATTCTTGTACTTATCCTGTGAAAAGTAATTAGGGCTCATGAGGAACTTATGTTTCAATTTTGGTCCTGTTTGAACAATGTTAAAGCAACGATTGCTTGTTTTGGACTAAAGTACAAATTACCCAAGTTGAGGGGTTAACTTGCAAATTGCATATGATAAGATGTTCCTCTGATGTTGAGACATCATAAGGATGAATATGATGTAGTAGTATGGTTTCCACAAGCCTGGACACAAAGATAGAGCTTGTTGGACAATGTTGTGCATTAAAACCTAGTTTTGGAGTAAAGTGCAATTTACCCAAAATCTAGGGTTCAATATGCAAATTACCACTTCAACAAGGTCCCTAATGTTTCTTGGCATCATTTAGAGCAAATAAAGTGAGAGGGGTGCTTCATTTGAATTAAGTTGGAGGAGAGAGAATCTAGATATTAAAATAATCAAGATTAATGCCTAATTGAAACCCTAATTCGATTTAGGGCAAAAATGAATAAAAATAATTGAAGGGCTTTTAACAAAAATGTTTTGGGTTGATTTTGAATAAGGATGGAAGTTCCTTTGCCAAGATAAGGAACGAAAATATCCTAAGTAGGTGAAATTCCACTCACCATTATTATAAGGAAAAGAAAACCCACTCACATATGGATATTAATATAATAAGCATTAAGATGCTTAATTTGATTTTCTTTAAATCATGGATAATGGAGAGTAATAAGAGGCAATGAAGATAGCCTCGTCATTAAGGATTTTGAGGAGAATTTGAGGGGGAAGAGGCGGCACCAATTTTGGAATTAAAAGCATTTTAATAATGCATTTTCTCTTTCATTGAATTTTTATAAAAAGGCCTTTTCCTAGCCAAATGAAAGGATATTTCGACCGCACTTCTACTCTTATCTTGGAAACAGACCAAGGAAGCTATGAAGGACCAGGAGGACGAACCCCAACCTGTGGGTAAGCTCTTGACCTTCGTTCTCCTTGATTTCATGGTGGAAATCGAAAATAAATTATGGATTCCTTCTTATTTCGATCTCCTCTTCAACCCTAGCCAACTTTTGCAATCAAAAGCTTGAGGACGAGCCTAGGGGGAGTTGCAAGAGCTTCATCCACCATTAATGGCGTGAGCTTGGAGCTTTGGATCTCAATTGGAGGTGGTTTTTATAACTTAAACCCTTAAACATTGGTATTGCATCAATTCTCTATGCTTTGTTGATTGATTTCTTCAATTTGATGCACTCTTGTTTCTTGCTGCAATTTCCATCAAGAAAGGTTGCTGTTCTTGGTTGTTCGAAGGAAGGGGATGATGACATCATGCTAGATGCTTAACCAAAGAAAATTACCAAGCAAAACCGTTTTGATAGCTACTCCAAATCGTTTTAATTTGATTGGCTATGCGGTTTCAGAAAACCGTTTAATGGCTAACGGTTTGAAACCGTTTGGGAGAAAACGGTTTCAAGACCGTTTGAGATGGTTGAACAAGCATTTACCGTTTGGGAATTTTGTTCCTAATTATGTAGGCTGATAACCCTCCAAATTTGAGGGATTAACTCCAAAGGAATCGAGAGTTGAAGGCCAATCAATTAGGCAATCGGATTGAATTATGTGCTGATTTTCAACCTGATTAACTTGACCTGGTTGAGCAAACGGTTTCAAGACCGTTTGAGATGGTTGACCAAGCGTTTAACGTTTGGTATTCCTGTTCATAATTATGTTTATTAATAACCCTCCAAATTTGAGGGATTAACTCCAAAGGAATCGTGAGTTGAAGCCTAATCAATTAGGGAAACCTAATTGTATTAAGTGCTGATTTTCAATCTGATTTAATTGAACGTTTTGGCAAACGGTCTCAAGACCATTTGAGTGCGTTGACCAAGCATTGACCGTTTGGGATTACTGTTCATAATGATGTGATCTAATGACTCACCGAATTTTATGGATTAACTCCCAAGGAATCATGAGTTGAAGGTTATTCAATTAGGCAAACCCTAATTGAAAACAGTGCTGAAATTCCAATGAGTTAAGTTGAGATTTTGGGTTGATTAGCCCAAACGGTTTCAAGACCGTTTGGGGATCACCCAAACGGTCTCAAGACCGTTTGGGGATCACCCCAAGACCGTTTGGTGGTCTGGGGTCAAGTATAGTTGACCAATTGAAGGTCCAAAGGTACTAATCATATTGCAATGTAGTGCTGATCTGTTGATCAACTCGATAGACCAATCCATGATGATTTTTCACTAGAATCCAAAGGTTGGATGGGCCAAACGGTCTCAAGACCGTTTGGAGCTCATCCAAACGGTCTCAAGACCGTTTGGTGGTCACCCAAGACCGTTTGGAGGTCTAGGGTTGAGTATGGTTAGGTGTTTGAAGGTCTAAAGGTACCAAGTTGTTATACAATGCAATGCTATTTTGGTGATCAATCCAATGATCCAAACCTTAATTGGATGGCTTGGATTTGAGTGATATGATGGGAAAACGGTCTCAAGACCGTTTGGAGGTCATACAAACGACCTCAAGACCGTTTGGGGTCAGGTCATACCCAATTTGGATAATGGTTCAATAGTTTCAAAGTAACCAATCTTGCATTAATGAGTGTTGTTGGATCTTCAATTCCAAACCCTAATTCAATTGAATCAAGCCCTAATTGATGACCAATTGAGGGTCAATTGAGGGTAAAATTAGTTGAAGGTTGACCTATTAAACTCAATTGAAGTATGATCATAGGTCCAATTGATGATTGGTTCCATGAATTCAATGGTTGAAGGTCCAATGCAATCAAGTGAAACACAATTAGTATTGATGATCAACTTCAAAGCTCTAATTGGTGTTTATAAACCCTAATCCCATTGAGATCAGACCATAATTGAAGTCCCAATTGAGGGCTGAGCCATGATTCAAATGATGATTGAGTTGATGATCCAATTGGTTGAAGTTCCATTGATTAGAATTGAGTGTGGTTCAATTTGGTTAATTCAATTGGATACCTCATGTTATTGAAGGTCTAATTGATCAAACCTTTTTCAAAACCTAATGTGATTAGGTGGGAGATACCTTTAATGGTACTAGTCATTAATGCATGGACCCAATACATGATGTAAACCCTAATTGAGGCTGATTCAATGTATAACCTTAATAAGAGGTTGTCTACATGTGAAATCACTAATTAGGATGTTAGTAAACCCTAATTGAGGGTGTATCCTTGTGAAACCCTAGTGGAGGGTGTATCATTGTGAACCCTGGTTGAGGGTGTAACCTTGTGAAACCCTAGTGGAGGGTGTATCATTGTGAACCCTGGTTGAGGGTGTATCCTTGTGAAACCCTAGTTGAGGGTGTATCATTGCGATTGTTTATAGGCAATTTTATAATAAATTTATGCCTTAAACTAAGATAAGTCCATATCATGTGAGATAGCTGGACAATTCTAATGTGTGGCCTATGCATTATATGCTAAGGGTGAGTATTCTGTGATGGAATGTATTAAGAGGGGAAATACCTTAATACAAGATAAAGTTGGTTAACTCAAGAGGGTCTGAATTAATGAGAAATGGGAAACCCTAACCCTGGTAAGGGAATAGTGGTGTTACCCTTGAATAATGATGTTATATATTGTTTTGCATGGTGCTGATATGAAATTGATGTATTATCATATGTACTAACCATGCAGGTATGATGTGATGATGAACATAGCCAGGTATGAGCTATGATATTTTATGTATTGACATTGTTTATTGGGCCTTATGTGCCATGCTATACCTTATTGCCTAGTATGAGGTAATAAGAGAAGTAATGGGCCTTAAGTGCCATGATAAGATGTTTATGTAATAAGCATCATATTTACCTTGGTCAGGTGACCTGAAGGTGATAATTACCTGAAAAAGTGGTAATAATGCTCAATGATGAGCTAAGGGTTTAAATACCCAGAACCATATGATTATGGCATTGAGTTGCAAAGGAATGAAAATTCCCAGTATTGAAATGAGGGACTGAGATCCCCATGTCTTATAAAGACTGAGAAGTGATTAATGGAAATAGTACATGTTTTCTTTATAGCATTTGTCTTATTAAGTTATGTTTGGAAACTTGGCTGATGCTAAAAGAATATGATAATGTACTTAATTAATCAAGTGATACCATATAATTTATTTGCCCTGATCACAGATCCATCAGCGTCAGAATTAGCTGAATGGTGAAACGAGTTTACTCGGAACGCATATTTTTGAATATGTGGGGGTAATTGGGCAATTATATCCTTATGCCCCATAGGCATTGCTACGGGCTATGTCCTATGAACATGATTGGTTACAGACCATATCCCAATAAGAGCATGGCTACGGGCCATGACTCCACAAAATAATACCGGGCATTGGCTACGGGCCATATCCTGAAGAGAGTATATGCTATGGGCTATAACTCTAATAGCGATGTTGCCAGTATACCCTGGAAAGCTATCTAGCAGAGACACAAGATGTCCTGCATGTTATCTCGTACTGACCGAGATAGTTGAGGTCATGGGAATCCGGCTCTTCCATTGACTTATGTGTGGTACCGATGCTTTACGTAACCGTGGTCGGTTGGAGTATGAGCGGTATACCTCATCTCCTCAGGGAATAAGTATGATTGTAAAACGTAATCAGCCGTGTAGAATATTTGCTTAGGGTTGAATTGCGAGAATCAATGGTTGATGATACATGGTCTATTATATCATAGTTGGATAAATGATATACATGTTCTTCATATTCCTTCTTAAATGAATGACTTGCTGCTTAATCAAGTTATAATTGAAATGATTGCATAGAAAATACTGCTCTGCATATCTTATTCAATGATTTACCTGCTGTTGAGTAAATATAATTCTACTGCTCAGTGTTATTCTATTATCGGCAATAACAATGTTTCTGGCGGAGAGTTATATCTCTCGCTGGGACAATTTTTATAATTGTCTCACCCCCGTGGGATTAAATTTTTAGGTAACCGCCGACGAAAAGGCAAGGAACCTATTACAGAGGAAGAGCAGCAGCAGTAGTAGTAGGGACAGCAGTAAATCCCAGGTGGGGATATGAGTTGTCAAGTTGTAGATATAAAGTCCTATGAGTCGTCTCTGTACTCTCGGGTCCTAGGAGTAATGTTATGATGGATCGATCTGAGATTTTGGCTTTAAGCCTCGAGGGTTTTATACTACCTGTGTACAGTTAAGACAGAGTAGTTGATGTTTGTATTCCTCGAGAAGTAATAGTACATGAGATGTATATATGAACCAGGATGTAAGGTTTTACTTTAGTTCTGAATGAAAGAGTTTTCCTGTGAATGGATCTCTTTGCAAATGGTTTTAATTTTCACTGATTTTTTTGCTAATCCACTGCAACTGATTTGCTTCCGCATGTTTTATTATTGTTAATGACACTTGTTATCTTAAATGATGGCGGGTGTAGTGACACCTAGGATGGAGGAGGCGGAGCCTCGAAGAGCAGCAGGGCGGCGCACAAGCAGGGTTTGCGCAAGCTTGAAGACGATGCGGCCGATGGACGATTCTACCCTCCACGGGAAACAACAACGAACAACTTAACTAGGGGTATTATCGTAATCTGGTTATAAACTCAAAGGCAAGCCGCGTTGCATGCATATGGTGATGTGGCGCTCCAGTATTGGTTCAAGTAAGTCAAATTTGCTAAATTCATAACTAATTAGCGGTAGCTCAGATAGATGCACATTATACATGTATTTTACTCAGAATAATGAGAGGAATCCATTAAAAATACAATTGAAGCCTGATTCCTTTTGCAATTCGAAAAGTAATAGAAGATATCAACTATAATGTATTAACGTTTAAAGAACCCTATTTTGAGATGAATAATATATTTATAAGGGTTTAATAGATGATTAAAGTTGATATTAGCCTGTTAATGATAGAAAGGAACATTAGGAAGAAAAAGGATGAAGTTTGCATATAATTAGTTAATTTAGAGTTTCATATGCATGAATAGGCTTTAATGGTCCATGAAACCCTAATGTTGGTTATTAGGACTACTAATGGCTTTAATTACTCGATTTCATGTATACAACCGAGTTTTCATGACTATAAGCTATTTCTAGCATTAAAGTTCCTAATTTGTGGATAAATACTACTCAATTTCATGTATAGAACCGAGTTTTCATGACTATAAGCTATTTCTAGCATTAAAGTTCCTAATTTGTGGATAAATACCCTAAATGTTGTAATTAGGGTTTTCTCATGAATAAATGGTAGAATTAATGATAAATAGTAGCTTTGATGTAAAAGAAGCTTAATGAAATTAATTGATGGTTAATGGTGCCATTAAATATGAGAATAGGGTTATATGTCGTTAAGATAACCTTAATGTTGAAGAATAGATAAAATAATAAGGGTTTATGAGTAATGGTATAAAATTAGGGTTTGAAATAGTAAAAGATGAAGGGAAACCCTAATTGCAATAGAAACCCTAAAAGTGAAACCCTAGGAAGCGAGCTAGGTTTAATGGATCTTGTTGACTTGAATAATAAAAAGGAAATTACATGATTATTTCAGGATCTTATTGAAAATGCTTGCTTGCTTGTATTCTTATTTGCATGGATATTTCTGTTCAAATCGTCAGATCAGGTATGTGGTTAATTATGAATAACCGCCTTAGTTTCTCGAGGATTTTTCGGATGGTTAATCGCATTGAATGCAAATTATTAGTTTGGATGTTCATACTTGCAAATCATAAAGTCACTATGATTATCACATTAATAATAGAAGTATGTATTCTCGCACCTACATGCCACCCTGATGGATGATGCCAAAGGTCAGGCCCAAATGGGTAGACCAATGGACACCTTGAGTGGTGACCCCAGGCACCAAGCTCAGGAATGAGAAGGTGGCCTATGATATTGCATGACTAGTGGGCACCATGGGTGGTGACCCCCAGGCACCAAGCTCGGGATTGAGAAGGTGGCCTTAAGTCATTGGCAAAGGAAACCCTAAGGTGGGTATGCCATGGTTAGGGAAAAAGCAGTGGAGAATGTCATACTGAAAAGTGTAAATTGGCTTGTTAATTAATTTGATTGTGATTATTAAATTGTTAGCCATATTTGCAAGTTTTTGGTTGTTCCCACATACCAGTATATTTCGATATACTGACCGACGTTTTGTTTGTCGACGTTTTAGGAACAACAATTGAAAGAAAAAATAGTAAAGTGACACATTGTGGAAATAAGAAATAAATTGCAAGGAGGATTAGATAGAATATTTCAAGCTCTGGATAGATAGATTTATAAATTTGTCAAAGGTAAGTAAATTTTTAATTTTATACCAAATTCCAGTTAGTTAGTAGAATTTCTTAATTATTATTGATTATTTGTCAAACCTTTGATCCTGTTAATTGAATAACGGCTATGACCTTCGGGTCTCCCTTAATTGGGGGTTAACGGGAGGCGGGGTCGTTACAATTGGTATCAGAGCATAGGTTCCTCAATTAATCTTTAATAATTATTAAATTTTACAAATTCTGTAAAAATCAAGGGAGTTATTAGAGGATTGTCTGAAAGACTGAGGTGTCTAGAAAAGGATCACGTCCGGGGGCTGGAAATATTTTCCTCCGCACCGCTAGTCGGAATACGAGGACTCCCGGATTGTGTGACTGCCTGTCCGATGTCTTAGGATATGACTCAAAATAAGATACATTTAGAACTCTCTCATCTTGTTCATCCCTTCTCAACTCAAATTATGTTAAGGACCTTAAGGATTAGGGTTTTCTCTCTTCTCCTCACCCTCTTGAGGTATGGGTAAGGATAATAAGGTCTAAGGAATCCTCCACCAAATTAATGAAAAGCATGTAAATAAGATGCCATGAACATAAGCTTAATCGATTAAGTGCAAACTAAAGAATAGATACATGCTTAGGTCGTATGACACGAGTTGTCTTTGCCCTTAGGAGAGACCTGAGGATAGACCTTCTTGTCAGGAGGATGAGTAGAGAGAGTTAGTCTTGGAGGTGGAGACCTCCATTGAAGGTAGAGACCTAGCACATCCTTTGAGGATGATGTTAACCCTAACCCTAAGTGAAGGTTAGAGAGAGAGATGACATGATGAGTTAGATGTCATGATTGACCAAGTGATTGGTTGGTCACGCCTTTGGGATGCCATAAGAGGGTAGATGACCTAGTACCTTTGGCGACCCAATCCTGGAGAGGGTTGTGCATGCCATAGCGAAGGATAGCTCCTTCGTGGATGAGGTTAGAGGAGAACTTATAGTTACCCTATGGGATTAGGCAAGTAGGGTATAACTTTATGAAATCCTGGTGAAGAGATCATGATGGATGGCTTATGAGATAAACATATGGATAATCTAGAGCCAAACATGAGTTGAGCATAGGCTTCACCCACATAGGGGTATGCTTGTGAGCATGAGCCTTCATGGAGAGGGGACCTCTAGTAGTAGGGTTGGATGTAGAGTTAGCTCTAGAGAGAGAAAGCAAGAACCCAACAAGGAGGTTGGAAGCCTAAAACCCCAAGATATGAGGAACAGTGGGGAGTCGAGGATGATGCGACCTAAGGGGATGATAGTGGTTTCCTTATGCGTGACCCATGGAAGCTGATGATATCTTAGAAACAAACCCTGGAAAGAGGATGATGCTTCTGGTACCTATGGTATAAATAACTACCTACTGGATGAGATAAAGAGTGTCTTAGACCCTGAGGAGGGTTACGTAACCTGTTGTGAAGCCTTATACCTAGTTAGTTGTCCCGGAATAGGACTCAACTTGGAAGTGTTGCTCGAGTAGAAGGATCATGGAAGTACATGGCATATCTTGGACATGCTTGATTCGTGGATTGGAGGTTGAGCATATAGTTGGATATCCCAAAAGTGAACCTAGGGTTCCTGGCCGAAGAGGGGAAGTGGTGTACCTAATGCTCATGATGGGAAATGAGTCTCTATAGTTTCGAGCATGGTACTCTTCATGTATAGAGGAAAAGGAAACCCCTTGAGTTAAGGGTATGTTTGATGAACCCTTCACGACTAAGTTGATCTAATGTTGAGGAAATAGAACAAGTATGACCTAGCATGGTTTAATAGGTGGTCTGATTGTTCCCTAGTAGCTGATGGGTTAAGCATGCTCATGCGAATATGAACCCTAAGGATGTTTGTGACCTTGTTGTCAAGAGTTGTAGTTTCCTCCCATCCTGGGAGAGGGACCCTTTGGTAAGGTGTGTACCAGTTTGTGGGTTTGTGGAAACCTAAAGAGGTCTCATAGGATCTTGAGAAGCTAAGTGGAAAGTACATGGTATGAGAATGAACCTGTAGACCCATAGATAACCATCTCTAAGTGCATGTGGATGTGTTACCGTAGGGGTAACCGATATGGGGCCTAACCAAGGTAGGCAGGTTGCCATGACCCCTATGAAGGGATGAAAGTCAGTCATGATTGTAGAGAGAGATGATGAAGGATTGGGTAAGGTTCTAAGTTGAACATGAACTATGTTAGGATCCTAAGTCTATCCAAGGGTCAGGTAGGGATAAGACCGATGGAAGAAAGAGTTGCCTAATTCCCTAGTTGCACATGACCATAGGGTTGGGAGGTAACAACTATCATTGTCCGAGGGCCATGGTTTAGGAGATTGATCACCTTAATGAACTCATGGGACCCAAAGGGCAGATGAGTAGGGCACTCTCTGGATGCATAAGGAAGAGGGATGACCCCAAAAGTGTCGGCACCCTATAGACCTAGAGGAGACGACCAAGGATTGTGTTTGGACCAAGTAGGTTTGAGACTAGTTTTCCTTGGAAGAAATGTTTATATCATGATGTCTGTGATGTAGAGACATAAGTTACATGTTCAACTCAGGTTTAAAGGTGTACTGGCAAGGTGGGATGTACCATCTCTACTCTTAGAATAGGAAGAACTCTGTATTTGGACTGCAGCCAAATGCTTATTTCCTCTTGTTATGGGAGTGAGAGATAGGACAATACATGTTCCACACACCAAGGATAAGGATGTTGTGAGTTGAGACATTGCTACAGAAAGGATAACATACCCTGGTGAAGTGAATGATACATGGATGGTTCACAAACACTAAGAGAAGTAGTGTAGTCACCATATGAGGATGTTTTATCGGGAGCTATGTGGAATTTGCAAGTTAACCAAGGTCGAGTTCGATCACAATGAGGATGAGCTCAGAGCTTCTTGATGAAGATACTCTTAGAGTTTGAGATGAGATGATAAGTATAATGCATGGAGGTGTATGTTACCTAACACTTAAGGATAAGAAGTGGTAATGAATGCTCTGGTTGAGATCTAGCTGCCTAGAAGAAGTTGAGGTTGTGTGGCTAACCCTAAGTTTGGAAAGAAGATGTGTTTCGGCTAACACTCGAATGTAATAAGATATGTTGAACAAGTTAATGGTTGTTTGGTTAGCCAGTTTCGTCCTGGATGTAGTAAAAGGATGGTGATAGAACCTCGGATACACTTCTTTGGATAGGAAGGTAATAAAACCCTCTTGAGAGTGGTTTAGTGTAACACCCCTGACCTGGGTTATAAGATAACCCTAGGTGTTTTGCCTAAATATGAAATTAAAAGTTTGTAATTATCCTTTGGTATGTAATTAAAGCTTTTATGGAACATAAGTTTCCCTTTCTGTCCCTTATAAACCAATGTTGAAGTGATTGTTGCAATATGGGGACCTATGTGCAATTTGCCCAACCAGAGGGGTTAAACTACAAATTTCACATGTTTATATGTTCCTTTAATGTTGAGACAACATAAGAATGAATATGATGAGGTTTAAGGGATTTCCCAAGCTTGAGCACCAAGGTGCAGCTGTGGAAGCAACCCATGTACTTGAAAACCCTAAATTGGTGTAAAATGCAATTTACCCAATTTGAGGGATGCAACTTGTAAAATACATCATCTAAAACATCTTTTATGGCTCTTGGCATCATTTAGAAGAGAAATGATGAAAAGGTTACTTCAAGTGAATAATCATATAGTAAAGAACACCTTTGTGATTGAATAATCAAGGTGTATGTATAATAGCCCTTTTATGTGTATGCTTTAGTGATGGGTTGATCCTCTTTGCCTTCAATTCTTGAACTTAGAAGGAATTTGTCCTTAGAAATAAGATGTGGGGACGTGAAAGGAATAAAGGGAGTACTTAGATGAGAAATGAGGAAAACATATGTCCTTATGTTGAAAATTCACCCAAGCATATATGTAACTTTCCTCACTTAGCAAAGGAACGATCCTATTCCTTTCATTTCTTTTCCCCTTGCTCAAACCGACTAAGGAGAGCTCTGGAGCTCAGGAGGACGACCAAGGGAGTGCAAGGTAGGTTTGGATCCTTCCTTTTTGCTTAATTCTTGGATGAAACTCGGATTCAAGGTCAAATTCATGGCTAGCTCACTTAGCTCCATCTTTCTAGCCATCTCTTCTCAACCTTCCTTGGAGGATTCACCTTGGCCGACCTGTGGAGCTTCTAGGACGCCATTAAAGGCTTGGAGCTCGAAAGCTTGGAGCTCAAGGAGCAAGCTTTAGGCGGGTTTTATAACTCTAAACTTTATGCTTGATTATACATCATTTTCTATGCATATAGTTGCTAGTTCTTCTTCTTCCCTATCATTCCTTGCATCCTTGCAAGAAAAATCGTGAAGAACTGCCACTGTTCTCAAGGTAGAAGATAAGGGCGTTAATTCCTATGCTTATCCACGGTTTTTCACTTTATCAAACGACCTCCACCTATTTCTCAAAACGGTTTCAAACCGTTTGGTGGGCAAACGGTTTCAGGGTCGTTTGAGGGCAAACGGTCTTCAAGACCGTTTGGTCCCGTTGACCAAGCGAAGACCGTTTGGGAATATTGTTCATAATTATGTAGGTTAATCACCCACAAAATTTGAGAGGTTAACTCCAAAGGAATCGTGAGTTATGAGTAAATCAATTAGCAAAACCAATTGAATTATGTGCTGATTTTCAACCTGATTAACTTGACCTGGTTGAGCAAACGGTTTCAAGACCGTTTGAGATGGTTGACCAAGCGTTGACCGTTTGGTATTCCTGTTCATAATTATGTTTATTAATAACCCTCCAAAATTGAGGGATTAAATCCAAAGGAATCGTGAGTTGAAGCCTAATCAATTAGGGAAACCTAATTGGATTAAGTGCTGATTTTCAATCTGATTTAATTGAACTTTTTGGGCAAACGGTCTCAAGACCGTTTGAGTGCGTTGACCAAGCGTTGACCGTTTGGGATTACTGTTCCTAATGATGTGATATAATGACTCACGGAATTTTAGGGATTAACTCCCAAGGAATCATGAGTTGAAGGCTATTCAATTAGGCAAACCCTAATTGAAAACAGTGCTGAAATTCCAATGAGTTAAGTTGAGATTTTGGGTTGATTAGCCCAAACGGTTTCAAGACCGTTTGGGAATCACCCAAACGGTCTCAAGACCGTTTGGGGGTCACCCCAAGACCGTTTGGAGGTCTGGGGTCAAGTATAGTTGATCAATTGAAGGTCCAAAGGCACCAAACCATATTGCAATTAAGTATTGATGTGATGATCAACTCTATAGATCAAACCTTGATGAATTTTCACTAGAGTCCAAAGGATGGATGGGCAAACGGTCTCAAGACCATTTGGAACTCATACAAACGGTCTCAAGACCATTTGATTTCAACCCAAGACCGTTTGGAGGTCTAGGGTTAAGGTAATTGACCAATTGAGGGCCCAATTACAGTGGGTTAGTGAAACAATCAAATTGCTGTTTTCTAAGTATAGATCTTGTTGAGTTTTGGGTTGAAGGACCCAAAAGGTCTCAAGACCGTTTGGGGGTTCCTCCAAACGGTCTCAAGACCGTTTGGGCACAACCCAAGACCGTTTGGAGGTCTAGGGTTGAGATAATCTAATGGTTTGAAGGACCAATTGCAATAAGTTGATGAATTGATACAAATACTGATTTTAGACCTAATTGGAGTTCAACCCTAGTCCAAACGACTTGGTTCTTGGTCAAACTTTGGGCAAACGGTCTAAAGACCGTTTGGAGGATATCCAAACGACCTCAAGACCGTTTGGTCCAAGTTTGAGCCCAATTGAAGGTCAATTGATAGGTTCAACCTTGAATTGATTCACATTGTTGAATATTGATGACCATCCGATTTGAAACCCTAATTGAGGAGGATTCAACCCTAATTGGCTTTCAATTGAGGGTCAACTTGGTGTCCAAGTGATTGAGGTTCATCCTAATTAACTCAATTTATAAGTGGTTATCATGGATTTGGTTAATTGAGGGGTTCAACATACATATCCATGACCAATTGTAACTTTTGAACCACTTTGGAGGTCCAAACGGTTTGAGCCCATTTGGACCAAACGGTCTCAAGACCGTTTGAGGCCAAACAGTCTCAAGACCGTTTGGGACCAAACGGTCTCAAGACCGTTTGGGCTCAAACGATCTCAGGGTCGTTTGGTCCAATCGATCTCAAGTTGATTTGATCAAACGGTTTCAAACCGATTGAGCTCCAAACGGTTTGGAAGGTCAACTCTTCCAAACGGTCAACACATCCAAACGGTCTCAAGACCGTTTTGAGCAAACGGTCTTAAGACCGTTTGAGACCAAACGGTCTCAAGACCGTTTGGTGGTTGAAACCGTTTGAAGGTTGAAACCGTTTGAAGGTGTACATGGTGGTTTGTACTTAATCAATTGATGGTGTAATTAGTTCAATGGTGATCTAATCTAAACCCTAATGGTAACCTAGGTCATTAAGGGACTAAGTGATTAGTGAGTTGACCCATGATGGTGATCATGAGGCAAATTACCAAAATACCCTTGAGGGGTCTAAAGAGGTAAAACCTTGTTCTAATCAAACCCTAATCACATGATGATGATGTTTTGGCTTATGTAAGTCAATGAGGACTTAACCCAACCTGATCTAGAGTGGTGTCATCACCATCTACTAGTGAGAGGAGAGAGAAAGTATTCCAAGAGAGAGAAAGAATCCTAGAGAGAGAAAGTACCCTTTTTAAGGTGGAAACTCAAGTGAGATACTTCAAATACACATGAGTGTGCATGATTAGGATATGATTCACTTATGTGAGATCATGGAAACCCTAATTATGATATCCAATGAATCTTAATCTTAATTAAGAGCCATAATGATGATGTTTCTCTTACATGATGATGTAATGAGCACAATTCACTATAGAGTGAATAGTAAACCCTAATTTTAGGGTAATGACATGAAAGGTGAATAGTAAACCCTAATTTTAGGGTAATGACATGAAAGATGAATAGTAAACCCTAATTGACAGGGTTATTGAATTCAACCCTAGTTAAGGGTGATTCCATGCGAATCCCTAATTGAGGGTGATTCCATGTGAAACCCTAGTTGAGGGTAATTCCATGTGAAACCCTAGTTGAGGGTAATTCCATGTGAATCCCTAGTTGAGGGGAATTCCAAGTGAAACCCTAATTTATGGATATGTTTATAAGGTAATACCTTTAAATAAAGTATAGTCAAATCAATGAGTATGATGTGTTCACCCCATGATAAGATTGAGAAGTGAATTCATACCTTGAATTGATAATCATTATGATGTTCAATAAATGTTGTATTTAAGGCAAATACTCACCATACCCTGGTATGCTTCCAAGGATGGTAGAGTTGCATACTAGAATTGGGCTAATATGCCAGAAAGGAAATGAATAACCCTAATTGATGAAAATTAGGGAAACTGATTCTTCTATGAGTTTGAAGGTATAACCTCTAGAATGAATTGTTTACTGTTATCAGTTGATTTAACCATGCAGGTTGTTATGAGATGATGATCATATCCAGGTATGGATTACTAAACTATATTCATTGAAAGCATGCCTTAAGCTTTATGAATAAGTGAATTATCTTGATGCACTGTTAGTGACATCTTTTGTGATTTATGGGCTGTGAAAGCCATAAACACCATCAAGGTCATGCTTAACAGATGACTTGTGATGAGATGACTGAGCACTGATGATTGAAAAGAGTTAGGCCTCCTACATTTATGTATTCTCATTATAGCTGTTGTGCTAATGTTATTGTTTGAAGAACAATGTTTAAAGAATACTGAATGTACCTAACTAATCAAGTGAAATGTAGAGCCCTGATCATAGATCCATCATTGTCAGAGTCTAAATGATGGTGAAACAGGTTTTCCTCAGGGAACTCCTGGATCACATACTTTTGAGTATGTGGGGTACATGGATGTGTAGAACCTTACATCCTAGTGTAGGTATTTGATGTAGATTCTTGTAGTCCGTCATACCTTCACTATAAAAGAAAAGGTGAGAGGATGATGTAGATTCTAGTAGTCCATCAGACCCCACCATAAAGTCCTAAAGGTGAGATGTATATCTACACTCCCTTAAAGACACAAACACCGCATCGATGAAAGATAAACAAGAAATCTTCCGATGACGAAGAGAGTACAGAACGCCACTGTAACTCTAAAAATAGCGAAGGACCAGTTTACCCTGGTAAGATATTACAAAGACATCCCGCCAGATGTCTAACAATCAATCCTCTAACTGACTGAGGAAGATGAGGTCTTAAGAATCCGGCTCTTTTAATGACCTATGTATGATACTGATGTGACTTCTTAGCGATCAGTTGGAGTATGAGTGGTATGCCTCATCTCCACAGGGCATAATAATGTTTGTAAAACATAATCAACCGAGTAGTATATCTGCTTATGTTTAACTACGAGGAACAATGTTTGGTGTTACATTGTTTACATTAATGATCTGTTCAGATATTTTGTATACATGTCCTTTATATGCTTTAAAGACATGACTGCTTAAGTAGAAGTTGCTTCACTTGTTATTAAACCTGCTGTTGTATGATTTATGTTATAATAAAGCTTCTAGTGGAGAGTTATAACTCTCGCTGGGACAATTTGTATATTGTCTCACTCCGTAGATTTTAACTCTTTTTAGGTGGTCGTCAAAGATGAAGGAGACCGCTTAAGGATGAGCAACAACGACAGCAACAGTACCAGGGGCAGCAGTGAATCTCAGGTGGAGATACTGGCTGCTGAGTTTGTAGTTAGATAGTCCTATGTGTCTCTGTACTCTCAGGTTCTAGGAATCAGTGGTTTGAGTTGTTTGGTGTGGCTCCTGAGGATTTTGAATCATGTTGTACATAACTACTCAAGAAGTGGTTTAACAGAGATGTAAACTGTTTACTTGGTTTCTTATAAAAAGGAATTTTATAACTTCCAGATCTTGTCTCAAAAATTTTAATTTTCAGTATTTTTTTTATGTTTCGCAACTAATCGAATGCTTCCGCTAAGTTTATATCGTGGTTTTGGAGATCGGAGCCCACAATTAAGTGGTATCAGAGCTCTAGGTTCGCCGAGTCTACAGAGACATAGGACTTAGGATGTCGAGTCTGTCTTTAGTGTTTCTTCCTCATCTAATAGAATTTTCTGCTCCTCAGGAGAAGAAGACATATAAGGATGAGGAGTTTGTTGCAGAAAGCAACAATGCTACACCTAGAAGAAGTGCAGAGGAGCAAGCAGTAGAGGGACACTTACCTGAGGTTCCCCTAGTTAATCCAACCATGATAAGGAATCCTTCCTTAGGAATCACTGTTGGAGAATTTAGGGCAACCATGATGTACCTAGTGGATCAAACACTAGCAGTACAACCCAGATTACCAGCTCCTAATAATGATGTTTTGGATATCCATAGGATATGTAACCCTCAGCAGCAGGTTGGGGCAGAAGTAAATGATAAAGATTTGAACTCAGAGCAAGCCTATGCTCAGCCTCAATCTGATGAATCAGTCCATAGTAATGTAGGGATTAGAATACAGCCAGAGACCAGGACCTGTTATAACTGTGGGAAGCCTGGACATATCAGATCTAATTGTCTAGAAAGGATATATAGAGGAAGAATTGAGAAAAGGCCTATTCAAATCCAGAAACAAAGGCCTGGAATTCCCAAAAGGAAGAAGTTTTTGATGTCCCCAACACAACCAGGACCTAGTACATCAAGGCAGTGGTTATCCAAAAAGGGTAAGGAACCCTTTAAACCACTACAACCGGAGAGACGCTGCTACAACTGTGGAAAGATGGGGCATTTGATGAAGGACTGTCGATCTAAGCCTGTCAATGTGACACAGCCTCTGAGACAAGGGCAACAAGGATCACAGAGAAGGCAATTTCAAGGAGCAGCTCGAGGACGTGGACAAGCGTCCCAAGCTGGATCATCTGCACCAAATCAACCACAGACAATAGTGAGGTTCTATGCTATGAACCCACCTGATGCAATGGTCGATCCACGGGTTGTGACAGGTCAGATGAAACTTTTATATTCTGATATGTCTAATTCCTGTGTAGTATCTGTTCTGTTTGACCCGGGTGCTACACACTCTTTTATCACTTGAAGAGTGATCCGTAACTACAATATGACATTCAGTCATAGGGCAGGAAGTTGTTGTTGGAGACTCCGTTGAGTAAGTCTGCTGTTATGCAGGAGGTATGATCTCCCTGCATCCTTTTCTTTTCTAATCATCGCTTTCGAGTGGATCCAATACCTTGATATGCAAGGATTTGATAGAATCCTCGAGCTATGATTGATTAGATAAGATAAATGGTATTTTCTTATATATCTCTTTATGATCTTTGGATAAGTTGAAAGAGTAGTTGATTGAACTATTCTTTGATTGGTCTCATAAAAGCTTTCTATGATGCATTAGATATAATCGTTTAATAATACATGTTTACTTCTATAAGAAGAAAATGTATTAAAGAATTGATCTGAATGCAGGATTCAATAAAAGTTAATAAGTATGAATGAAAGGATGGAAAAAGAGAAGGAACATAGTAATATACAAGTACATATTTTCTTACCTCAGTAATCATATACCCTGGCCAGGTATACAATTACTGATGATGAAGTAAATATGAAAACCTTAAAGTTGTTATCTTTTGATTACTCTGATCAAGTAGTCAATCTAAAACAACTTAAAGGGCATCATAAGATAAGAAAAATGAGAATATAGAAGGTCAACCATGATTAGTAATGGTTGAAAGAATATATGTAATGAGCAATGTACCATGATAAAAGGAAGAAAGAGATATAAAGTTTTGATAACACAAGTAATTGATACCAAATTAAGAATGTTAAGAACATCCCTTGTTAGGGGTTTATGTTCTTAAATAAAGATAGAATTTTAAGAACATCTCTTGTTAGGGGTTTATGTTCTTAAAATAAACATATCTTCTCCAGAATGTCTGATAAGTAAATCTTTGTTTGACAAGAAAACTTTTCTTTATGATAAGAATGTATAACTGATGAGATAGTTAATGCATATAATAAAGGAAGTTAGTATGCTGATTATCAGATGTGATGATAGACTCAGGGTAAAAAGGCCCTTATATGGTCTTGAATAAATATCAAGGCTTGAATTTGATCCTAAAGAATGTTGATCAAAATTCTATAACATATTCCTGAAAATGGTATGTTACCTAAGGATGTGACAAAGTGTATGCTGAAACAATATCTGCTCTCCCCTTTTCTTCCTGAGATTTCGGGGACGAAATCCTTGTTAGGGGTTTATGATTTGTAACACCCCTGACCTGGGTTATAATATAACCCTAGGTGTTTTGCCTAAATATGAAATTAAAAGTTTGTAATTATCCTTTGGTATGTAATTAAAGCTTTTATGGAACATAAGTTTCCCTTTCTGTCCCTTATAAACCAATGTTGAAGTGATTGTTGCAATATGGGGACCTATGTGCAATTTGCCCAACCAGAGGGGTTAAACTGCAAATTTCACATGTTTATATGTTCCTTTAATGTTGAGACAACATAAGAATGAATATGATGAGGTTTAAGGGATTTCCCAAGCTTGAGCACCAAGGTGCAGCTGTGGAAGCAACCCCTGTACTTGAAAACCCTAAATTGGTGTAAAATGCAATTTACCCAATTTGAGGGATGCAACTTGTAAAATACATCATCTAAAACATCTTTTATGGCTCTTGGCATCATTTAGAAGAGAAATGATGAAAAGGTTACTTCAAGTGAATAATCATATAGTAAAGAACACCTTTGTGATTGAATAATCAAGGTGTATGTATAATAGCCCTTTTATGTGTATGCTTTAGTGATGGGTTGATCCTCTTTGCCTTCAATTCTTGAACTTAGAAGGAGTTTGTCCTTAGAAATAAGATGTGGGGACGTGCAAGGAAGAAAGGGAGTACTTAGATGAGAAATGAGGAAAACATATGTCCTTATGTTGAAAATTCACCCAAGCATATATGTAACTTTCCTCACTTAGCAAAGGAACGATCCTCTTCCTTTCATTTCTTTTCCCCTTGCTCAAACCGACTAAGGAGAGCTCTGGAGCTCAGGAGGACGACCAAGGGAGTGCAAGGTAGGTTTGGATCCTTCCTTTTTGCTTAATTCTTGGATGAAACTCGGATTCAAGGTCAAATTCATGGCTAGCTCACTTAGCTCCATCTTTCTAGCCATCTCTTCTCAACCTTCCTTGGAGGATTCACCTTGGCCGACCTGTGGAGCTTCTAGGACGCCATTAAAGGCTTGGAGCTCGAAAGCTTGGAGCTCAAGGAGCAAGCTTTAGGCGGGTTTTATAACTCTAAACTTTATGCTTGATTATACATCCTTTTCTATGCATATAGTTGCTAGTTCTTCTTCTTCCCTATCATTCCTTGCATCCTTGCAATCAAAATCGTGAAGAACTGCCACTGTTCTCAAGGTAGAAGATAAGGGCGTTAATTCCTATGCTTATCCACGGTTTTTCACTTTATCAAACGACCTCCACCTATTTCTCAAAACGGTTTCAAACCGTTTGGTGGGCAAACGGTTTCAGGGTCGTTTGAGGGCAAACGGTCTTCAAGACCGTTTGGTCCCATTGACCAAGCAAAGACCGTTTGGGAATATTGTTCATAATTATGTAGGTTAATCACCCACAAAATTTGAGAGGTTAACTCCAAAGGAATCGTGAGTTATGAGTAAATCAATTAGCAAAACCAATTGAATTATGTGCTGATTTTCAACCTGATTAACTTGACCTGGTTGAGCAAACGGTTTCAAGACCGTTTGAGATGGTTGACCAAGCGTTGACCGTTTGGTATTCCTGTTCATAATTATTTTTATTAATAACCCTCCAAAATTGAGGGATTAAATCCAAAGGAATCGTGAGTTGAAGCCTAATCAATTAGGGAAACCTAATTGGATTAAGTGCTGATTTTCAATCTGATTTAATTGAACTTTTTGGGCAAACGGTCTCAAGACCGTTTTAGTGCGTTGACCAAGCGTTGACCGTTTGGGATTACTGTTCCTAATGATGTGATATAATGACTCACCGAATTTGAGGGATTAACTCCCAAGGAATCATGAGTTGAAGGCTATTCAATTAGGCAAACCCTAATTGAAAACAGTGCTGAAATTCCAATGAGTTAAGTTGAGATTTTGGGTTGATTAGCCCAAACGGTTTCAAGACCGTTTGGGAATCACCCAAACGGTCTCAAGACCGTTTGGGGGTCACCCCAAGACCGTTTGGAGGTCTGGGGTCAAGTATAGTTGACCAATTGAAGGTCCAAAGGCACCAAACCATATTGCAATTAAGTATTGATGTGATGATCAACTCTATAGATCAAACCTTGATGAATTTTCACTAGAGTCCAAAGGATGGATGGGCAAACGGTCTCAAGACCGTTTGGAACTCATCCAAACGGTCTCAAGACCGTTTGATTTCAACCCAAGACCGTTTGGAGGTCTAGGGTTAAGGTAATTGACCAATTGAGGGCCCAATTACAGTGGGTTAGTGAAACAATCAAATTGTTGTTTTCTAAGTATAGATCTTGTTGAGTTTTGGGTTGAAGGACCCAAACGGTCTCAAGACCGTTTGGGGGTTCCTCCAAACGGTCTCAAGACCGTTTGGGCACAACCCAAGACCGTTTGGAGGTCTAGGGTTGAGATAATCTAATGGTTTGAAGGACCAATTGCAATAAGTTGATGAATTGATACAAATACTGATTTTAGACCTAATTGGAGTTCAACCCTAGTCCAAACGACTTGGTTCTTGGTCAAACTTTGGTCAAACGGTCTCAAGACCGTTTGGAGGATATCCAAACGACCTCAAGACCGTTTGGTCCAAGTTTGAGCCCAATTGAAGGTCAATTGATAGGTTCAACCTTGAATTGATTCACATTGTTGAATATTGATGACCATCCGATTTGAAACCCTAATTGAGGAGGATTCAACCCTAATTGGCTTTCAATTGAGGGTCAACTTGGTGTCCAAGTGATTGAGGTTCATCCTAATTAACTCAATTTATAAGTGGTTATCATGGATTTGGTTAATTGAGGGGTTCAACATACATATCCATGACCAATTGTAACTTTTGAACCACTTTGGAGGTCCAAACGGTTTGAGCCCATTTGGACCAAACGGTCTCAAGACCGTTTGGATTCAAACAGTCTCAAGACCGTTTGAGGCCAAACAGTCTCAAGACCGTTTGGGACCAAACGGTCTCAAGACCGTTTGGGCTCAAACGATCTCAGGGTCGTTTGGTCCAATCGATCTCAAGTTGATTTGATCAAACGGTTTCAAACCGATTGAGCTCCAAACGGTTTGGAAGGTCAACTCTTCCAAACGGTCAACACATCCAAACGGTCTCAAGACCGTTTTGAGCAAACGGTCTTAAGACCGTTTGAGACCAAACGGTCTCAAGACCGTTTGGTGGTTGAAACCGTTTGAAGGTTGAAACCGTTTGAAGGTGTACATGGTGGTTTGTACTTAATCAATTGATGGTGTAATTAGTTCAATGGTGATCTAATCTAAACCCTAATGGTAACCTAGGTCATTAAGGGACTAAGTGATTAGTGAGTTGACCCATGATGGTGATCATGAGGCAAATTACCAAAATACCCTTGAGGGGTCTAAAGAGGTAAAACCTTGTTCTAATCAAACCCTAATCACATGATGATGATGTTTTGGCTTATGTAAGTCAATGAGGACTTAACCCAACCTGATCTAGAGTGGTGTCATCACCATCTACTAGTGAGAGGAGAGAGAAAGTATTCCAAGAGAGAGAAAGAATCCTAGAGAGAGAAAGTACCCTTTTTAAGGTGGAAACTCAAGTGAGATACTTCAAATACACATGAGTGTGCGTGATTAGGATATGATTCACTTATGTGAGATCATGGAAACCCTAATTATGATATCCAATGAATCTTAATCTTAATTAAGAGCCATAATGATGATGTTTCTCTTACATGATGATGTAATGAGCACAATTCACTATAGAGTGAATAGTAAACCCTAATTTTAGGGTAATGACATGAAAGGTGAATAGTAAACCCTAATTTTAGGGTAATGACATGAAAGATGAATAGTAAACCCTAATTGACAGGGTTATTGAATTCAACCCTAGTTAAGGGTGATTCCATGCGAATCCCTAATTGAGGGTGATTCCATGTGAAACCCTAGTTGAGGGTAATTCCATGTGAAACCCTAGTTGAGGGTAATTCCATGTGAATCCCTAGTTGAGGGGAATTCCAAGTGAAACCCTAATTTATGGATATGTTTATAAGGTAATACCTTTAAATAAAGTATAGTCAAATCAATGAGTATGATGTGTTCACCCCATGATAAGATTGAGAAGTGAATTCATACCTTGAATTGATAATCATTATGATGTTCAATAAATGTTGTATTTAAGGCAAATACTCACCATACCCTGGTATGCTTCCAAGGATGGTAGAGTTGCATACTAGAATTGGGCTAATATGCCAGAAAGGAAATGAATAACCCTAATTGATGAAAATTAGGGAAACTGATTCTTCTATGAGTTTGAAGGTATAACCTCTAGAATGAATTTTTTACTGTTATCAGTTGATTTAACCATGCAGGTTGTTATGAGATGATGATCATATCCAGGTATGGATTACTAAACTATATTCATTGAAAGCATGCCTTAAGCTTTATGAATAAGTGAATTATCTTGATGCACTGTTAGTGACATCTTTTGTGATTTATGGGCTGTGAAAGCCATAAACACCATCAAGGTCATGCTTAACAGATGACTTGTGATGAGATGACTGAGCACTGATGATTGAAAAGAGTTAGGCCTGCTACATTTATGTATTCTCATTATAGCTGTTGTGCTAATGTTATTGTTTGAAGAACAATGTTTAAAGAATACTGAATGTACCTAACTAATCAAGTGAAATGTAGAGCCCTGATCATAGATCCATCATTGTCAGAGTCTAAATGATGGTGAAACAGGTTTTCCTCAGGGAACTCCTGGATCACATACTTTTGAGTATGTGGGGTACATGGATGTGTAGAACCTTACATCCTAGTGTAGGTATTTGATGTAGATTCTTGTAGTCCGTCATACCTTCACTATAAAAGAAAAGGTGAGAGGATGATGTAGATTCTAGTAGTCCATCAGACCCCACCATAAAGTCCTAAAGGTGAGATGTATATCTACACTCCCTTAAAAACACAAACACCGCATCGATGAAAGATAAACAAGAAATCTTCCGATGACGAAGAGAGTACAGAACGCCACTGTAACTCTAAAAATAGCGAAGGACCAGTTTACCCTGGTAAGCTATTACAAAGACATCCCGCCAGATGTCTAACAATCAATCCTCTAACTGACTGAGGAAGATGAGGTCTTAAGAATCCGGCTCTTTTAATGACCTATGTATGATACTGATGTGACTTCTTAGCGATCAGTTGGAGTATGAGTGGTATGCCTCATCTCCACAGGGCATAATAATGTTTGTAAAACATAATCAACCGAGTAGTATATCTGCTTAGGTTTAACTACGAGGAACAATGTTTGGTGTTACATTGTTTACATTAATGATCTGTTCAGATATTTTGTATACATGTCCTTTATATGCTTTAAAGACATGACTGCTTAAGTAGAAGTTGCTTCACTTGTTATTAAACCTGCTGTTGTATGATTTATGTTATAATAAAGCTTCTAGTGGAGAGTTATAACTCTCGCTGGGACAATTTGTATATTGTCTCACTCCGTAGATTTTAACTCTTTTTAGGTGGTCGTCAAAGACAAAGGAGACCGCTTAAGGATGAGCAACAACGACAGCAACAGTACCAGGGGCAGCAGTGAATCTCAGGTGGAGATACTGGCTGCTGAGTTTGTAGTTAGATAGTCCTATGTGTCTCTGTACTCTCAGGTTCTAGGAATCAGTGGTTTGAGTTGTTTGGTGTGGCTCCTGAGGATTTTGAATCATGTTGTACATAACTACTCAAGAAGTGGTTTAACAGAGATGTAAACTGTTTACTTGGTTTCTTATAAAAAGGAATTTTATAACTTCCAGATCTTGTCTCAAAAATTTTAATTTTCAGTATTTTTTTTATGTTTCGCAACTAATCGAATGCTTCCGCTAAGTTTATATCGTGGTTTTGGAGATCGGAGCCCACATTTAGGGTTTCCAAGGTATCAAGCTTGAGGAATCATAACAATATAGGAGGTCATGATATGCCTTGGTACTACAAAGATAGTAAGTGATGGTAGAACTCGGGATGCTTAAAACAAAATTGCATGTAGCATGTGGCCATGCCAGCCAGGAGGTGAAGGACGAACACCAGTAACCCAGTATATCATTATAGAGGATAAAAGAGTCCCTGAGAGGGAATGGGAGTTCATCACTATGGATGTTGTGGTAAGTCTCCCTTTGACCCAGAAGGTCAAGATACAATATGGGTTATGGTAGATCACCTTACCTAAATAACATGAGAAAGAAAGGAGTATTGTCAAGAGATAGATTCTGATACGAGTTCAAAAGTTCTTGAGTATGACCTAAAGGTTCACTTCCATAAGGTGGAAGTAGGTACATGAAGAACTCGATGATAGTATAGTTTATCACCCCTAACTAATGGTTAGTATGATCCAGACTAGAGGGTCTGATGAGAGCAAGTGTGCTTGTTCGGGGTGATACAAAAAGACAGTTCTTGTCCTTTGTAAGATGTGATGTTAACCACCATATCCTTTATCGGGATGCAAGAAGTTCTATAAGGAGGTTGTGTCGGTCACCACTTCATTATGATGATGTTGTTGAAGGAGGCCTCACGAAGGTCAGAAAAGAACCACAATGTGTGCAGATGAAGTCGCTTTGATCGTGCAATGGTTGAGAGAGGGCCCAGTGGTGACATGAGTCACAAGCTGATGCACAGCAGACTGACATGCAGTTCACTGTGGGAGAATATGTGATGTGAAAATCCGACCCCTCTAAGCTATAGTTGAGAAAGCTGAGTCCCCGATATATGGGTCCATTTGAGATGGATTGATGGAGATGGTTGTGTTTGGCCTTGCCCCTCAGGATAACATGATGTGTAATGTGTTCCATGAGTCCGATCTAGAGCACTATGTGAGGTATCCAAGCCATGTGTTGAGCCCTGAACCTATTCAGCTTTTGAGAGGCTGAAATGTCCACAGTCACCTATGAGGGTATGATATACCAAGGTAAGAAAGAACTCAGATGGAAGAATATGAGATGATGAAGGTTCTTGGGAACCACCATGGAAAGGGAGAAGCCACATGGGAGCCAGGATGGACACATGAAGGGCTTATCCTGTTTGTTTGCTTGCTTGATGGAATTTTGAGGGCAAAATTCTTATAAGAGGGGAAGGATGTTACAACCCCAATTTTGGGTTCATTTGGTGAGAAATATAATTTCTCCTATTAAAGATATTTGAACAACAAATGATATAAATGGAATTCGTTTACAATAGCCTTAATGATTGTGTTGTGGGCTTTATTGGCTATTGGGCCCAAATAATAAGAAAATTCAATTAGTGAATAAATAATTGAATGTTTGAGAAAAGAAGAATGTGGAAACCTCTAGAAGGCAAATACAAAGAGGGATTCCATGCCTCTTGGGTTCCTTGGGTTCCAAGGAGTCCATAGTTGCAAAGAAAAGCAATAAGAAAAGAAAAGATTAATAAAGTATTTCTTTCTTAAGAAAGAAATTGAAAATAATGATAAAATGTGGAAAACAAGTGAAAAGAGGTATAATTGAGTTATCCTTTGTGGAATTTCGTATCCCAAGGATTTCTAATGTTAAAGGGAATACCAATGAGGAAAATAAAGTAGAAATAAGGAAAGATTCTCAAAAAAAGAACTAATAAACAAGATAATGAGAAATAATGAAGAATAATGCATTTAGATGCATCTAGAAGGATAATGAATGTACAATAAAAAGGATTTCGAAATAATAGAGTGCCTTGGGATCCAAGGAGTCCCAATAAAGAAAGAGGAAAGAGATAATACCAAAATTGCAAAGTAAAAGGATAATGTGATATATTCTTAATGAATTTTGTGAATTTGATAAAAAGAAAGTATTTTCCTATAAAATGAAAATAGAATTTCGTGCCATTAGAATAAAGGGCAAGTTTTAAGAGAATGAAAGAAGTAATTTTTGAAATCCTCATATTTAAAGAGAAAGGAATATATAAGAGATGATGAAGAGAGAGGAGGTTGCTTTTTCATGAAGGAATATAACTTCCTAATAGGAAAGGGATTTGGAAACTCGAGGATAGCCATCATAAGGCTTCGTCACCCCCTCTATAAAAGGAGGGAGAGCTCTCGGTCGAGTCCAGGAGGGAGATATCCCACGTACCCTCCTATCTCTTATTCATGATCTTGGCAACCAAACCCTAACTAAAAGGTACAACGTGAACTTGAAGCAGGAGGCGGCAAGGTGGAGTTGCAGAGAGGAGCCTGATGCCCCACGGAACCAGAGCATAACTCCACCATCGAGGGCAAGCATAAACTTTCGTGCAGCTGCAACGTCACGGTAGAAATGGCGGCCCCGCATGATAGGTCGAGTATGCTTGCTTTGGTCAGATATAGCGCAACCTGGGCGATGCCCTAGGTGCGTCGGAGGTAGAGGAGCATGGGCGGCCCTCGGCGGCGGTCCATGGGTCCTAGGATGGAGGAGGCGGAGCCCCAAAGTGCAGTAGGGTGGCGCACAAGCAGGGTTTGCGCAAGCTTGAAGACGATGCGGCCGATGGACGATTCTACCCTCCACGGGAAATAGCAATGAACAACTTAACTAGGGGTATTATCATAATCTGGTTATAAACTCAAAGGCAAGCCGCGTTGCATGCATAGAGTGACGTGGCGCTCCCGGATTGGTTCAACTAAGTCAAATTTGCTAAATTCATAACTAATTAACGGTAGCTCGGATAAATGTGCATTATACATGTATTTTGCTCAAAAAAACGGGAGGAATCCATTAAAAATATAATTGAAGCCTGATTCCTTTTGAAATTCGAAAAGTAATAGAAGATATCAACTATAATGTATTAATGTTTAAAGAACCCTATTTTGAGATGAATAATATATTTATAAGGATTTAATAGATGATTAAAGTTGATATTAGCCTGTTAATGATAAAAAGGAACATTAGGAAGAAAAACAATGAACTTTGCATATAATTAGTTAATTTAGAGTTTCATATGCATGAATAGGCTTTAATGGGCCATGAAACCCTAATGTTGGTAATTAGGACTACTAATGGCTTTAAATACTCGATTTCATGTATAGAATCGAGTTTTCATGACTATAAGATATTTCTAGCATTAAAGTTCCTAATTTGTGGATAAATACCCTAAATGTAGTAATTAGGGTTTTCTCATGAATAAAAGGTAGAATAAATGATAAATAATGTTCATATGAGTATTAGAGCATAATGAACTACAAATTGATGATAAACAAGTGTAATGAATTTGTCATGGTTTAAAAAGGATAAAAATAGTAGCTTTGATGTAAAAGAAGCTTAATGAAATTAATTGATGGTTAATGGTGCCATTAAATCTGAGAATAGGGTTATATGTCGTTAAGATAACCTTAATGTTGAAGAATAGATAAAATAATAAGGGTTTATGAGTAATGGTATAAAATTAGGGTTTGAAATAGTAAAAGATGAAGGGAAACCCTAAAAGTGAAACCCTAGGAAGCGAGCTAGGTTTAATGGATCTTGATGACTTGAATAATAAAAAGGAATTACATGATTATTTCAGGATCTTGTTGAAAATGCTTGCTTGCTTGGATTCTTATTTGCATGGATATTTCTGTTCAAATCATCAGATCAGGTATGTGGTTAATTATGAATAACCACCTTAGTTTCTCGAGGATTTTCCGGATGGTTAATCGCATTGAATGCAAATTATCAGTTTGGATGTTCATACTTGCAAATCATAAAGTCACTATGATTATCACATTAATAATAGAAGTATGTATTCTCGCACCTACATGAAACCCTGATGGATGATGCCAAAGGTCAGGCCCAAATGGGTAGACCAATGGACACCTTGAGTGGTGACCGCAGGAACCAAGCTCGGGAATGAGAAGGTGGCCTATGATATTGCATGACTAGTGGGCACCATGGGTGGTGACCCCCAGGCACCAAGATCGGGATTGAGAAGGTGGCCTTAAGTCATTGGAAAAGGAAACCCTAAGGTGGGTATGCCAGGGTTAGGGCAAAAGCGGTGGAGAATGTCATACTGAAAAGTGTAAATTGGCTTGTTAATTAATTTGATTGTGATTATTAAATTGTTAGCTATATTTTGTAGTTTTTGGTTGTTCCCACATACCAGCATATTTTGATATACTGACTGACGTTTTGTTTGTTGGCATTTTAGGAACAACAATTGAAAGAACAAACAGTAAAGTGACACCATGTGGAAATAAGAAATAAAGTGCAAGGAGGATTAGATAGAATAATTCAAGCTCTGGATAGATAGATTTCTAAAGTTTTCAAAGGTTAGTAAAGTTTTAATTTTATACCAAATTCTAATTAGTTAGTAGAATTTCTTAATTATTATTGATTATTTGTCGAACCTTTGATCCTGTTAATTGAATAACGGCTCTGACCTTCGGGTCTCCCTTAATTGTGGGTTAACGGGAGGCGGGGTCATTACAGATGACCATCTTGGTTATGAGATGACTGTTTTGAGTTTTACAGGTTGTGAAATTTCAACAATTGTTGTGAAAATTCAAGATCTTCTGGTCCCTTCCAGTCCCGCATAGATTGGGAACCCTGACCATGGACTCTACAATAAATAGAGGGGTATTGGAAGCTTCCTCACACACAACTGGGAATTAGTTTCTCTAAAAAATGATGTCCTCTCTAATTGTGGTAACCAAGAGAGCCCAAGCAAGTCCTACCTGACTAGGGAGGGAAAATAAGGGATAGATCAACTAGATCCATTCTAGGAGAGCAAGTTGGTGACTAGTATGCCAATAGGAGGGGCAATTCTTTCTGGTCTGTTCTAGCAGGGTGACATGAGTTCAAGGTAGTCTGTATGGACTTCTCCAGAAGTGGGAGATTGTTGTCTACCATGAGGAGGACAATGTCAGGCTATAGTTCATGGAGGAGCTACTACATACACCGTCCGAGTCTGCCATCCGTGGTATAGACTAGGCGGCGCAACAGTCCCGTGTCTGTTGTCCAAACCAGGAGGGCATAACACTCAGACAATTCCCATTGAAACTAGAATATGGTTGCACATCTACAATGATGAGGAGATGTCACTAGACTTGCTCCAGGACCATGTATATCCTCGAAATCATCCTTCCCAGCTTATAGTAATTGACGCGATTTGCTAGTTTATGGGGAATATGGAAGATAACAATTTTGTTTCCGCTGCCTATTTTGTATCTATATTTCCCTACAATATGTTCTCATAAACCTAAAAATTTATGACTTTTATAGAGTACTCAACATAGTTGTGCTGATGTGTACCCATTTTATGGTTTTAGGTATCTGGTTCGCATGATAGTACTACAAAGATTATTGCTTCCGCTCAAATATGATTGTATATTGCTCTTACTTTGTGCATATATAATGATATGCACATGGAGTTCACAAGATTTTAAAATATGAGGATTAATATCTTATGCAAGGTAGTAGGTTAGCATTCTTTTGATATGCAATTTTGTGTAATACTTAGTTCATCAAAGTTTTTGTTTGTGGTTTTATTCATGCATATGTTATGTGATCCATTCTAGGAATGTATGTGTGGGTCTTCACACCTTTGACTTTATAGCCATTAGGGGTTTGTATTTGGGTAATAAATAGTTCTATGACATTAGTATTAGATAAATCATATATCGTTTATGCATGTTTAATAATGCAATTCTACACATCTTAGTTAGTTTTCTAGCATCTCTTCTTTAAGTACTACCCTAAGCCATCCATTCGATAAAAATTAATTATTTTCTTACCTCCTCACGGGATATCTATCATGAGAATTAATAAAAAAAATCTCGATTATGAGTATCTTGTGTACGGGGAAAGCTAAAACTTTAATAAATCTGTAAATTTTGAGTAATATAGAGGTGCCATGATCATATTTCAATTTGAAATTCAATTATGACTAATGAAAGTACTATTGGGGATTAGTACTCATGTATAATCCCTTAGATCATTCTTGATGGGACCCATAACCACTAAATATAGCTTAGACCCACAAAAAAAGGATTACACTAACCATTAAATTTTAAACAATCTGAAAATCAACCTTATATATTTATTATTTTTCTTACCTTAAAATGAATAGACCTTACAAAATATCATGTTACATTAAAAGATAAATTTTGATTTAAGAAGAAGCATCACACATGCCCAAAAATGTTTTACTCTTATATCATGATCATCTAAAATAAACTAGTTCTTACTTCAATGTACATCAAGTACATCTTATTACAAAATTCTCTAAATCCTCACTATCATATTATGAAGACTAGATGAAGGATGAGAGACCATCTAACTAAGATAGTTATTCCTCTCAAGTCCTTAGTTGATCTAGTCCTGATGAAAGCTAGCTTCAGACACCTTCTATAGAGATAGGCCCTTTCTTAAAAAAAATTTCGCTAAATTGTATGAGCTACTGGCTAATTGCATATAAAATTAATAAGAAACCATGATAATTCAGTCATATATAATTAGCAAAATTATATACAAAAGAATATAGTCATGGTAGTTTAGAATGGTAAACCATCCAACATGAAACAAATATAAAAACAATAGTAATAAATAAATAAAAATATAGATTTATTTAATCTTTTATTTCATTTATTATGCCCTAGACTCACATGAAATGTACCACATCATGCAGAAGTATAAAAACAAGCTAGGATCTTACATTGCAAGACTTAGAGTAGAATTGGGACTCTAAGTCTACTAAACTAGATGTTTGGTATGTAGCAGTGCTTTCTACATATGGCCTCATCAAATAAACAACTGGTTGAATAATCTGGACTATTCCTCTGAGCTTGGGTACTCAGGCAGAGAATCAAAACATTTATCTTAAATACCTACATTGATGATTCCAAAACAAATGATCAACTAAGAAGTATTTGAACTAACTAAGATACAACAGGTACAACTAGGTTTCTCCGATTAATGTTGGGTACCTTACTCATTCAAGGAGACCGTCCTCACTGAGAGTAGTCCCCCTTACCTCTCTGGTACACTCCACCTACCTCATCCTGGACTCTTCCAGCTGGTAGGCACATTTTCTCCTTCTCAGTACAACCCTCAATGATGGATTGTATTGTGTTCATGGAATCCAATATCTAGTTGATTCTTTAATTTCACTGATAAACTTAATATTGTATTTTTCTTGGATGAATTATTCTCTTAAGGCTTCTATCTATTTCTTTCTTAACACTAAACTTAAAATAAGTAACTAGAATCAAATAAGTGATCTACATGGACTGATAAAGTGAGTATATCAATAATTACTGGAATGAACCATTCTTTGAACTTACTAAGTATCTAACTTGAAACAATCATCGACTAGAAAATAGATTCTAATATAATTTAGTATCATAGAAACTAGGACAATCCTAGGGTTTCAGTGCCTCTCATTGTACTATTATCATTCACTACAACATCATAGAAAATAAATCTAGAGCTGAAACATATGTTCTCCATCATGAATATACTAAAACTATCAATACGTCAATTGAAATATCATGATTGGGCTCAATAACCAAAAATAATAACTTTCATTGAAGACAATACATGTTCCTTATCATTTTTTGGCATAATTTTAATACAAATCAACGTTTATAGGTTATTTTTCACCCACGTGTATACAATCCTAGCTTACTGATCACATACTTGAACATGATATAGTCAGATCTTAGTCTTCTAAGATTGGATTTGAGCTCCAAACCTTAACAACCAACCCTGAACGACCTGAAAGTAGGTAATCAAACCTAAAAGATTCTTGTTGGAGGTGGAAGATGCATATGAAATTTCAAGAAAAACCTTTGATTGGTGAATCAGAGGGTTTTAAGAAATGGAACATAAAGAGAAGAAGAGATCTATGGTTATAAATTTCTTAATAGGTCAGATATAAGACAAAACCTTTGGTTTTCCTCCATTCTTCATGTTCTTCCTCAACAACACTATAAAAAATCATGTCTTCTATCACCCTTTTTGCACTCTAGGGTTTTAGGTGAGAGGAGGGTCAAAACACAAAGCTAACAAGTCTAATTCCATCAAATTCCACAAAGTATATACAAAGGTCAAAGCATTTTGTGATTGGTAGAGATGTGCAGTGTCACAGATAAACCATAAAAATGAAAAACTTCTATTATCAATCTATCTATTGTTGCCTTTGGCAGGCGGATAATCAGTTTACAAGGCCAGTGGTTAACATAAGCGCCAGTATGCAAATACTTTAGTTGGAATTCTCTAGTGTGACCTTTGACTGACAAATCATTAGTTGGTGTCTAACTTGAAAAACCAATAGTGGATGACTATCTAAAGAAACCTTCAAGACTACCCATTAAAACCTTTGGAAGGTAGCCTAACAACAAAATCATTGCAAAGCACTTCCTTGCTAAATCATTGGTAGGTATCTCCCACCGCTAAACCATAAGAAGGCTTTTCAAAAACTTTGTTCTATACACCATTAGTTGATGAATCGATGGTTCTCCTAAGCAAACTTAAAGGATTGTCAACCACTGATCCGTCAATCTTCAAACCATCAACCTCTAAACCGTTGATTAACAGCTTAAGGTAAAATCATTGCTCAACAATTGATGGCTATTTTACAACCATCTCCAGAACATCATGACCCCATTTTTTTTTAGAACCAAGGCCTTTTATTTATTGATCCTGTGCCCTAGTACAGGAGGAAACAAAGGCAGTAGTTGCCTGAATATTACAACTGAGCCAGGTAGGCTGCAGTGATGAGTAAAAGGAACGCCTAGTTCTTAGAACATTTTTTGCTATGCTATCCGCAATTACATTATGATTTCTAGGGATGTAGACAATCTTTCCCCAATCTTGTCTTCTGAGATCGTGGTATCTCCGGATCAGAGGTATAAATTTGCCTTCACCGTTACTGCTTCCTGTATATTATTCTTTTAGAATTGTATTCATAATTGGATTCTCTTTAATTCTAAGGAAAAAATATAGGAAGATCTTGCATCATGATTTTCTCTATATTTCTCTTTTTAAATTATCTATAAAGCTTGATCTTAATCATAAATTAGTTATCTCTTTTCTAATTTGATTCAAACTTAATCAAATATCATTTCTTATTAACAAACAAGTTTAAAGTGAATTGAAATGTAGTAAATCAACAAACTTTCAAAGAATTAATAAAGGTACAAACAACTCCAAAATTATCTTTAATTATCCAATTACTAGAAAATCAAGTTGTGGGTTGTAATACTCTTTCCCTCTAATACTTGTACAATTATCAAAATATACTCCTATGTAGATTCTTCTATGCCTTGATTCCTCTAAAGAACATTTACTAGAGATATCTTCCTCTGTTTAAGCTTTCATATTCAATGATCTAGAATCTACTTAGGCCTTCCACATAAGGGATATCTTCTTTAAGTTGCATTGTCTTTGGGTCTATGACCCTCTCTCTACATGTGTGGCACTTCCTCAACATGAACACGTGAAACACATAATGTAGGTTGGCTATATTAGGTGGCAACTATAGTTTTTATGCCATTGTTCCAATTCTGTGAATTATTGTATAGGAATCCATGTATCTATGATTTACTTTTTCCTACTTTAAAAACCTCAATACACCTTCCCATGATGAAACTTTTAAGTAAATGTAAGGCCCCTAAACTTGCTCAATGAGTTGAACAAGCTTAATTATAATAATTGAATTCTTATAACCCTAATATAACCTTGTGATATGCTTTGAAATTATAATATAAGCTTAAGTTTCAAATTTGGTCCAATTTGGACACTATTTGAGCAAGTTATGCAATTTTATACACATTTTGGACTTTTCTAAAATTTACCCAATTGAGAGGTTTTCTTTGCAATTTATCACTTTATTTTGTTCCTTGGATATTCTCTCATCATTCTTGATCTTTTTGAGCCATGGGACACCTATTTAAACCTTGGTTTGAAGGTGTTTTCTCCAAGGGTATGTTAGGGTTTACCCCTTGACAGATGAGCTACCTTTAGTAGCTATCAACTAATGAATTATTTCATTGGCTGGGAAATTCGATGAAGGAAAGCTAAGAAGGTTTATACACATGGTGGGTGATCTTCTTGTGTGTGTGCTTGTATATTCTTAATAAATTAAGGCCATGGACACTTGGATAGATACTAGAACTTCAACTTTTTCTTTTTCTTTATCTTAAAGTTTTATATACTTATCCCCATGCACCAAAACGAGCCATTTTCTCTCCACCACTTCCCTCCTTCTCCCAACCTTGTTCTCTCTCTGTGATGCTATCCAAGGAAGAAGAAAGTGGGGATCTTCTTGGAAAAAGGATCTAGGGTTGCATTTGACTTCATTTTAGGCTTGAAAAGGATTCCTTCTAGTGATCTTGACCTAAAAGAGTAAGAATTCCCTTCTCTCCTCCATTTATTTATATTTTATCCTTCCTCATAGCTTTATCCAGGTCGGAACCTTGCTTTTCCATCGTAGAAATTGCTCTAAAGCTCTAAAACCCTACCTTTCTTGCTCCTTATGCTTAGGGTTTGCTCATTTGATGAAGAAAGATGCTAGATGGACGAATTCATAGCTTATTCTTGGATTTTCTACCCTACCTGCTTGAGATTTCTTCTATTTAATTCTCATTAGAGGCAAGTTTTATAACTTTCTCCACGTTTATTGCTTACCATAAGCTTGCTAGCTCATGTTCTTGCTTGAAAATGATGATTCATGCACTAAAAAGCTATGCTTGGCTTAGATCTCGATTTTTATAATGTTCCCTGTTCTGATTTCATTTCTAGATGAACCTGTAATCATGTGTATGTTATTACTAAGGTATAATATTACTTGAATCAGGTTGGTTTGACAACCTATGGTGCTAAGCACCTATCAACAATGGTCAATTTTAGGGTTTAAAGTTGATTTCTTCTATAAACCAATGACCCGATGATGGTACCATTGCAACAACCCCATGGTGTTGTCTTCATGACAACTGATGGTCGAGATCAAAGGTGTCAGATGATTGTGACAACCTCTAGTCACCCCCATAGGTCAGGTTTTGGATCAATTAGAAGTTTCATGATAAACCATAAAGCACCCTACTGATGTTATCAATCAATGATGACATTAGCTTAATATTTGATGTTGATTTATGAATATAGTGTTGATCTAGCTACCTATTATGACTTAATGGTCACTAATGATTGTGGATGAGGTCTCTACAACCTATGGTGAGTTAAGCATTGTATTTGTAGCATCAATTAAGCCTTAGACCAATGGTTTCTTGGGTCACTTGATGCAATGGTCCGACCTATAATGTTATTGATGGTTTTAACATATGAACTTGACCCAATGGTCAAGATATAATGTTTATTCCTACAATAAGGTGGAATTATGGATAATTTAATATGTTGGTCCTAATAATGTGATTTGTATGGTTTCCTTTATATGATCAACTTAAGGAGCTTACTTGTTGACATTGGATGGCTTGTTTTAACTGAACAGTCGATTGTGGGTTTTACCCTACTCTCAATGGAACTTGTAATGTTGTTAATCAAGGGATGTAGAGGGTTAGATGGTGACTCTAACTAGTGCTCAAATAAAGGACTTAATAGGTGGTTTATCTAAGGTGTTTACTTATGTAAACAACCAATGGTCTTACCTTTTGAACATTCAATAATTCTAGGTGACATTGTGGTATGGTGATATTGGTTGAATGATGATGGAACAAATGGAGAGTTACCCTTAATAAGGTAGTCTTACCTATTGACTCATATTAATAGAAGGGATGATAATCATAGTGTGTTGATATGTAACCCTAATGAGGTATAGCTTGTTATACCTAGCTTTAATATAACTAAATGATGGTAATCAGGTTTGAATAATCCTTAAATGACTAATACAATCATGGAATACCATGTTACTGTTGTTGAAACCCTATATGCTATAACCCGATTGTAACACCTTGATTTATGTGTGGGTTCATACTTGAGTATAGTATGGAATGTGATGGTGATGCTTCACCTTATGCATCCATGATCCAATGGGGATGACGTGAGTTAGGATTTGGGTATAAGTGCTGATTAGTATCATTGATATAATTTATCATGTTGAACCTAACTCTAATGCAAATAGATAAAGATGAGTATTTGTGTTTAACATTCTTATATGATGGAATGATGGTTGAATAACCTCCTTAACATGACCATAACCTTAATGTGTAAATTGGTGGTTATCATAGCCACATGGTTGATACTTTCTTATGCTAAACATGTGCATTATGAATATGATGAGTGTTAATCATATCTAGATTCCTTGAATGTTGATGTAATAAAGGATGTTCTTAATATTAATATAACTTTGCTATGATTGTTTATGAATATCTCCTCGCTCATTAATGTAATATTGTGCTGATTCAGTGTACTATATGTAAGTGATGTTGTTGAGCCTTGTTATAAGGAATGGAAAGATGATGATGATCTTGCAGGGACTAGTGTGATGATCTTAATGACCATTGGGCATGGTTGAGCCTTGAATGAGGTGTAATCCTCTTGTGTTGATAAGGGTCGATACACTATGATACTATGAAAAGGATTTATATCCTGTGATAGTATGATGGTCTTAATGACCTTTGGGCAGGGTTGATCCCTGAATGAGGTGTAATCCTCTTGTGTTGATAAGGGTTGATACCCTATGATATTGTGAAAAGGATTTATATCTTGTGATAGTATGATGACTAGTGTGGTCTCATGAATGGCAAGTGAATAGTACCATGTGATGATGAGATGAGAAATTATGTTTCACACATTTTATATCTTTTGAAGTTGTGATATTTATGTGATTGTTAGAAGTGAATTAGGGTTTCTATGTCCACTTGATTAATGCAGCCTTAATTCACCCAATTGGCATAACTAATCAAGTAAAACTCTAATCATGTAGTGCCCTGTGCCATAGATCCATCTGAGTGTCAGAATTTTCCAGATGGTGAAACGAGTATTTCTAAGGGAAACTCTGAGTGCATACTTTTAAGTATGTGCAGGTGGAATGTTGAGGATATATCCTTGTCATCCACAATACAGATTGTGGAGGTTGGCTATCATCATGCCTCATACCTCTGATGTGATTGAGAATGACTGTGGTCGTGTCTCGGTGATTATATATGTGACAAGATTGGAGGACAACTGTGGTTGTACCTCAAATGGTAGGGTATGAGTACCCACCTCCTTTCACTAGTGACATGACCTATACTTAGGACGGACTAGGTTGTTAGTAGCTTGACCTTATATGTCACTGTGGCGGACCCATACTGATTGGGGGTGGAGAAGATCTTAGGAGTACGGCTCTTCCTAGATCTTGTATGGCACTGATTTTGACTTAACAGTGGTCAGTTGGATTTTGAATGGTATCCTCAAATTCCTTAGGGCATAATAAAAGATGTAATACAGTCGTATAGCATATCTTTTTAGGGTTATACATGACGCTACACATTGAATGATAACCCTTGTTTGTGCACTTTATATAAATATGATGCTTAGTGCAATTAAGAGATAGTAGATATGCTTATGTTGTGGATATGCTTAACATTGTAGATGCGTACCTACAGTAGCCATGATTATGTTGATAACTATACTTCTATTGCTGATTATAATCATGATGCTAGCTATCTCATGTTGTTAGTTATGTTTAGCATGCTAGCCATGCCTTCATAACTAGACATGCATATAATGCTAATCATTCTTATCTAGGTAATTGTGCTCATGTTGTTAGCTCTTTTTATGATGTTGATATGTTCAACCTATTGGATACTAATGTTGTTAGCTATGCTTATGTGGCTAGACTTATTCATAATCATAGAGATTCTATGTTACTAGACTTGCTCATGATGCTATATATGCATGTGCTACTGAATTGCTTATATTATCAATAAGATAAAGGATGATAGTCTGGCTAATGGTGATAGTTATTATCTGCTCCTTTATGTATTTTGTTAATCATCAGTGTTGTTGAGCTTATTTGTTATATCTAATTAAACTGATTAATTGTTTAATTACTTAAAAATTTTGTAATCAATAATTCTTGTTGTAGGTTATATCTCTTGCTGGGACATGGGTCTCACCCTTGTGGTTCGCAACATATTTTTAGGTAATCTGAAGTGACGAAAACAAACTTGTGGAAGCAAAAAGGAGCTATAGCAATAAATCTATGAGAAAGTTGATTAGACGTCTAATGTGTCCTATAGTCATTCCTGTACTATCAGGTCTGGGTGAGAAAACATTTGTATATGATGTTTCAAACGAATCAGACTTTTGTTAGCATATTAATGCTTGTTTGTGTGGCATATATCAATATTGTTCTCATGTGTTTATATGTGGTGGCTATGATGATAGAACAATTTGTATCAAATTCTTGGCATAGTATGGATATAAGAAAGATTTTGGGTTCTTATGCAAATGTTTCTGAGCAGGTGCTAACGTTGAAATCGGTTTTAATTTACCCATATTTTTGGGTATGTGATTAATTAGTGATTGATTGTGTTTTATGTTTTGAGTAATCTTGTTTAGTGTAATGGGTTCTCACAATTTCATATCAGAGCTTTAGGTTCACTGAGTCTATAGGGACACTAGGACTTAGGACTGGGATGATGTCTAAGTTAGGAATGTGACACAAAAACATGGTGCATACTGTCTAATCTCAGTACTTTGATGCCCTGACCAGGTATTTAATTTTTGAAGAAAGGTAAGTATGGAACTCTTAGATTGTTATCTTTCTGATTACTCCTGATCAAGTAGTCATTTTGAGACAATCTAAAGAGTAACAAATAAGAAATTATGGTGTGAAATATCTCAATCCTACCTTAAGGAAGATGAGAATTGCATCATTATCTATCAAAACTTGAATGATTGGTAACTATAAGAGAAAGATACAACACCATAAAATCTAAATCTGAATACAAATTAGAAAAAGAGGGGTTCTTGAAGATGTGATTCAAGAATATAATAAAATAAATGACAGATAAGTCTATGCTTATAAAGTGAAGCAAGGTATGAAATCCACATAAGATGGAAAGAACTCCTACAACAAGTACAAAATGAGAAGATAAATGGGAACAATAACAAAGGAATAAGGTGGAACCTGAGTTAATCTCATACCAACCTATGTGTGTAAGAAAGTGTTAATGTAAAATAATCATAGCATGTGAAAGAAATTAAGGCAGATGATCAATTTTTAATGAAGAAAATGTGGAATATGATGATTTACCTGTTGATAAGTGGTTGAAAAATAGAATAAAATAGGAGAACATACCCAAGTGTGATAAATTTTCATTAAGGAATGAGTAATGAGATAATGTTAATCATGACGATTCCTATGCTAATGGCAAGGAACAAAAAATGAAAAAGGTAAAATAATACATAAGAAGTTGTAATATGCATAATGAAAATAGAATTGGTTACCTTTTTGCTAATGACCCCTGAACAATGCTTCTATGATGTGGGAAGTATGTTTCCCTTTGTGTATTTCCTTTCTAGGGCATATCTTTCAAGTGGATCATTGCCACTTGGTACATGTGGATTCACTGCAAACATGAGAGTGGATAGCTTATTATAGCATAAGGTTTCTTGGACTACGGTTCCAAGATCATAAAGTTTGTAATGAGTTTGCTTTTGATCATTCCAATAATTAGGAATAATCCTCTTATATGTATTGATATTTGATTATGTTGGTAAAAGTAGATGAGATAAGGATGTGAGTTCCTTATATCACATGAGGTGGATACCAAGGTAATGAATCCTAGTATCCAAGATGTATCACCAATATGAGAAATATGTGAAGGTTGGAGATTTTTATTAAATGAACATTCCATGTGTTTATCTCCCTTAGAGAGAGAAAGAGAGTTGACGATGACCCTCCAATTGTTGTTTGGAAAGAAGAAAAAAAAGTGATTCTATAATGTTGTATATGGTTCAGTGATAGCTAGGAAAGACCACTATCAATGATAGATGGTTTGTTGGTCAATAGATATGTGATACCATGTTCCTTTAAGATAAACCTATGATCAAATATCAATGCATAAGAGTTAGATTGAATGACATAATTCACATGACCATGATGAGTTTATAGTTATGTCCTATAGACTAACCAATGTACTAATAGAATTTATGAATAGGAGGAACAAAGTGCTCCAGTCATGTCATACAAGTTATATCAAACTTTGAATGATGACATGTCAAAGTATTTAAAATATGGTCAAAAATATGATAAATATTTCTTTAAAAACCTTAGGGTTGCCGAAGAAGCAATAGCTATGAGAACAAGTTGAACACGAGTGAGATGGGGTTGACTAAATTTCTTTATGGGATCATGATGTGTCTTCTAAGTAAGTTCTATAAATCCTAGTAAGGTGAAGATAGTGTTGTTGTTTAACCCCTAACAAGGTTGAATAGGAATGATGTTTCCTTGTATGGAATGATATCTGCCAGCGTCGGTATTTCTTTTGATGCGGAAAAAGAACTGACAAGTGTTCCAGTGTCAGTGTATAAAAAAAAGAATGGATACATCGCCTTTTTTTATGCTTCAAGGAATGGTATGGTACACATGCCATGATTGGTAAAAAAGATAGCAACTATGACTTTTGAGTAATGCATTGATACAATAGATATAATTTTTGGATGACAGCTAGAATTTAAAGTTGAACATTACTACTAGAGTTGTACAAATGACACAACAAGTTTCTATGTTCAATATTTGTAAATGTCTTCTTATGTGGGGGTTTTTGTGTTGACCCAAGATGAGATATGTATGAATGATGTGACATCACCATGATATGAAAGTAACTGTGTGTAGGTAATAGTATTAGGTGCAAAGGAAGTACCCATCTTTGTTTACCTTGGATTTTGGGGGCAAAATCCCTGTTAGGGGTTTATAGTTGTAAGGCCCCTAAACTTGCTTAATGAGTGGAACAGGCTTAATTATAATATTGTATATTTTCTCATAACCCTAATATAACCTTGTGATATGCTTTGAAATTATAAGACAAGCTTAAGTTTCAAATTTGGTCCAATTTGGACACTGTTTAAGCAAGTTTTTATGCACATTTTGGACTTTTCTACAATTTACCCAATTGAGAACTTTTCTTTGCAATTTATCACTTTCATTACGTTCCTTGGATATTTTCTCATCATTCTTGAGATTGTTGATCCATGGGGTGCCTATTTAAACCTTGGTTTGAAGGTGTTTTCTCTAAGGGTATTTTAGGGTTTACCCCTTCACGGATGAGCTATCTTTAGTAGCTATCAACTAATGAATTATTTGATTGGCTGGGAAATTCAACAAAGGAAAGCTAAGAAGGTCTATACACATGGTGGGGGAGCTGCTTGTGTGTGTGCTTGTATATTCTTAATAAATTAAGGCCACGGACACTTGGATAGATACTAGAACATCAAGTTTTTTCTTTTTCTTTATCTTAAAGTTTCATATACTTATCCCCAAGCACCAAAACGAGCCATTTTCTCTCCACCACTTCCCTCCTACACCCAACCTCGTTCTCCCTCTGTGCTTCTACAAATTTTTCTGTCCAAGGAAGAAGAAAGTGGGGATCTTCTTGGAAAAAGGATATAGGGTTGCAATTGACTTCATTTTAGGGTTGAAAAAGCTTCCTTCTAGTGATCTTGACCTAAAAGAGTAAGAATTCCCTTCTTTCCTCCATTTATTTCTTTGTTATCCTTCCTCTTAGCTTTCTCCAGGTCAGAACCTTGTTTTTCCATGGTAGAAAGTGCTCTAAAGCTCTAAAACCCCACCTTTCTTGCTCCTTATGCTTAGGGTTTGCTCATTTGATAAAGAAAGGTGCTAGATGGACAAATTCATAAAAAGGTGCTAGATGGACGAATTCATAGCTTATTCGTGGATTTTCTACCCTACCTGCTCGATATTTCTTCTGTGTGGGGTTTCATCTTCTTATTAGAGGCTAGTTTTATAACTTGATCCACGTTTATTGCTTACCATAAGCTTGCTAGCTCATGTTCTTGCTTGAAAATGATGATTCATGCACTAAAAATATATGCTTGGCTTATATCTCAATTTTTATAATGTTCCCTATTTTGATTTCATTTCTAGATGAACATGTGATCATGTGTATGTTATTACTAAGGTATAATATGACTTGGATCAGGTTGGTTTGACAACCTATGGTGCTAAGCATCTATCAACCAATGGTCAATTTTAGGGTTTAAAGCTAATTTCTTCTATAAACCCATGACCTGATGATGGTACCATTGCAACAACCCCATGGTGTTGTCTTCATGACAACTGATGGTCGAGATCAAAGGTGTCAGATGATGGTGACAACCTATAGTCACCCCCTTAGGTCAGGTTTTGGATCAATTAGAAGTTTAATGATCAACCATTAAGCACCCTACTGGTGTTATCAATCAATGATGACATCAGCTTAATATTTGATGCTGATTAATGAATATAGTGTTGATCTAACAACCTATGGTGACTTATTGTTCACTAATGATGGTAGATCCGGTCTCTACAATCTATGGTGAGTTAAGCATTGTAGTTGTAGCATCAATTAAATGTTAGACCAATGGTTTCTTGGGTCACTTGATGCAATGGTCAAACCTATACTATTATTGATGGTTTAAACATATGAACTTGACCTAATGGTCAAGATCTTATGTTTATTCTTCCAATAATGTGGAATGATTATAATGTAATATGTTGGTCCCAATAATGTGATTTATATGGTTTCCTTTATATGATCAACTTAATGAGCTTACTTGTTGACAATGGATTGCTTATTTTAACTGTGAACAGTCAATTGTGGGTTTTACCCTACTCTCAATGGAATTTGTAATTTTGTTAATCAAGGGATGTCTAGGTTAGATGGTGACTCTTTCTAGAGCACAAATCAAGAACTTCGTAGGTGGTTTATCCAAGGTGTTCACTTATGTAAACAACCAATGGTCTTACCTTTTTAAACATTCAATGATTTTGGGTGACACTGTGGTATGGTGATATTGGTTGAATGATGATGAAACAAATGGAGGGTTACCCTAAATACGGCAGTCTCACCTATTCACTCATATTAATAGAGGGATTGATAATCATATTGTGGTTATATGTAACCCTAATGAGGTATAGTGTGTTATACCTAGCTTTAATATAACTAAATGATGGTAATTGGGTATGAATAGTCCTTGAATGACTAATACAATCATGGAATACTCTGTTACTATTGTTGAAACCCTAATATGCTATAACTCGATTGTTACACCTTGATTTATGAGTGGGTTCATACTTGAGAATATGGAATGTGATGGTGATGCTTCACCTTATGCATCCATGATCCAATGGGGATGTCATGATTTAGGATTTGGGTATAAGTGTTGATTAGTAACATTGATATAATTTATCATGTTGAACCTAACTCTAATGCAAATAGATAAAGATGAGTATTTTTGTTTAACATTCTTATATGGTGGAATTATGGTGGAATAACATCCTTAACTTGATCATAACCTTAATGTGTTAATTGGTGGTTATCATAGCCACATGGTTGATACTTTCTAATGCTAAACATGTGCATTATGAATATGATGAGTGTAAATCATATCTAGATTCCTTGTATGTTGATGTAATAAAGGAATGTTATTAATGTTAATATAACCCTACTATGATTGTTTATGAATATCGCCTAGATCATTAATGCAATATTGTGTTGATCTGGTGTATTATATGTAAGTGATGTTGTTGAGCCTTGTTATAAGGCATGGAAAGATAATGATGATCTTGTAGGGACTAGTATGATGGTCTTAATGACCTTTAGGCATGGTTGAGCCCTGAATGAGGTGTAATCCTCCTGTGTTGATAATGGTTGATACCCTATGATACTGTAAAAGGATTTATATCCTGTGATAGTATGATGGTCTTAATGGGCTTTGGGCCTGGTTGAGCCCTGAATGAGGTGTAATCATCTTGTGTTGATAAGGGTTGATACCCTGTGATATTGTGAAAAGGATTTATATCTTGTGATAGTATGATGACTATTGTGGTCTCATGAATGGTAAGTGAATAGTACAATGTGATGATGAGATGAGAAATTATGTTTCACACATTTTATATCTTTTGAAGTCATGATATTTATATGCTTGTTAGAAGTGAATTAGGGTTTGTATGTCCACTTGTTTGATGCATCCTTAATTCACCCAATTGGCATAACTAATCAAGTAAAACTCTAATCATGTAGTGCCCTGTGCCATAGATCCATCTAAGTGTCATAATTTACCAGATGGTGAAACGAGTATTCCTAAGGGAAACTCAGAGCACATAATGTTGAGTATGTGGGGGTGGCAAGTTGAGGATATATCCTTGTCATCCACAAAGCAGATTGTGGAGGTTGTCTATGGTCATGCCTCATACATCTGATGTGATTGAGAATGATTGTGGTCGTGTCTCGGTGATTATATATGTGACAAGATTGCAGGACAACTACAGTTGGACCTTGGATGGTAGGTTATGCGTACCCACCTACTTTTACCAGTGTCGTGACCTGTACCAAGGACAGACTAGGCTGTTAGCAGCTTGACCTTATCTGTCACTATGGCGGACCCATATTGATTGGGGACGGAGACGATCTTAGGAGTATGCCTCTTCCTAGATCTTATATGTCATTGATTTCGACTTAGTATTGGTCAGTTGGATTTTGAGTGGTATCCTCAAATTCCTCAGTGCATAATAAAATATGTAATACCACCATATAACATTTCTGTTTTGTGTTATACATGACGCTTCACATTGGATGATAACCCTTGTTTGTTCTCTTTACATAAAGATGATGCTTAGTGAAATTAAGAGATATTAAATATACTTATGTTGTGGATATGCTTAAGATTGTAGATACGTACATACAGTAGCCATGATTATGTTCATAACTATACTTCTACTACTAATTATAGTCATGATGCTATCTATCTCAGGTTGTTAGTTATGTTTAGCATGCTAGCCATGCCTTTGTAACTAGAGATGCATATAATGCTAATCATGCTTATCCAGGTAATTATGATCATGTTGTTAACTCTTTTTATGATGTTGATATGTTCAACCTATTAGACATGCTAATGTTGTTAGCTATTCTTATGTGGCTAGACTTATTCATAATGATAGATATTCTATTTTACTAGAATTGCTCATGATTCTAGATATGCATATGCTACTGAATTGCTTATATTGTCAACAAGATAAAGGATGATAGTCTGGATAATGACGATAGTTATTATATGCTCCTTTATGTATTTTGTTAATCATCAGTGTTTCTGAGCTTATTTGTTATATCTAATTAAACTGCTTAATTGTTTAATTACTTAAAAATGTTGTAATCAATAATCGTTGTTGGATGCTATATCTCTTGCTGGGACATGGGTCTCACCCTTGTGGTTCGCCACATCTTTTTAGGTAATCTGAAGTGATGAAAACAAACCTATGGCAGTAAAGAGGAGCCATGTAATGAATCTATGAGAAAGTTGATTAGATGTCTAGTGTGTCCTAGAGTCATCCCTGTACTCTTAGGTCTGGGCGAGAAAAAGTTTGTATATGATGTTTCAAACGAATCGGGCTTTTGTTAGCATATTAGTGCTTGTTTGTGTGGCATATATGACTATTGTTCGCCTGTGTATATATGTGGTGGTTAAGATGATAGAACAATTTGTATCAAATTCTAGGCATAGTATGGATATAAGAAAGATTTTTGGCTCTTATGCAAATGTTTCTGAGCGGGTGCTGACGTTGAAATCGGTTTTAATTTACCCATATTTTTGGGTATGTGATTAATTAGTGATTGATTGTGTTTTATGTTTTGAGTAATCTCATTTAGTGTAATGGGTTCTCATAGTAAACCTCATCCCAACCTCAAATTGAAGTATTCTATGATGTTTCTTTGCATAGATTTTCTTTCTACCATGTACAACTTTCAACTATTGTCTTACCAAAAATAACCTTTCATTTATCTCTTGCACTAACTATGGACCTAGAATCTTCCTTTCACCAACTTCATACCCACAAATAGGATATCTACACTTTCTCCCATATAGAGCTTCACAAGGGGGCATGCCTTAATTGGATTAGTAACTATTGTTATCATCAAACTTCACAAGACTAAGAGGGATATCACAATTGAAACTGAGTGGTAATACACATGCTCTCACAATTCCCTCTAGAGTTTCTATTATCTACTCCACCATTCATCTATTTGAGGGTGAACTGTAATGTTGAAATTCAAACCTATTCCCAAGGAATTATGTGGAATAATTTAGAATCTAGATGTGAACTTTGGGTCTTAATCATATAAAATTAATGTTGGTATTCCATGTAATCTAACTATCTCATATGTGTAGACTTTAGCTAGATGGGGTACACAACAATTTGTCCTATGTAGAAGAAAATGAGAATATTTAATTATTTTGTCCATGATCACCCATACATAGTCAAAACCATGTAGTGTTCTTGGTACCTACCACAAAATCCCGTCAAAACCATGTAGTGTTCTAGGTACCTACCACAAAATCCATGGTCACATGTTTCCACTTCTACATAGGAATAGAGAGTAGTTGTAGGGTTCATGCTAGCTTCTGGTGTTCAGCCCTGACTTTTTGGCACACACCACACTTGGTTATGTACTCAGCAACATTTCTCTTGGTACCTGGCCACCAATATAGTTCTTTGATATTGTAGTACATCATGAAACTACCTATATGCATTGCTTACATCAAAGAGTGAGCTTTCTTGAGAAAGTGCTTATTTAAATCAATATCATTTAGCACACACAATCTATCATGCTAGAATAATAATTGATTGTCTGAATAGTGAACTCTTTCCTCTTACCTTATGTCATATCATGCATGATCTACTTCCATTCACTGCCACTCTATTAAATCTCTTTAATTTTCTCATAGAATGTAGGTCTAACCGACATCTATGTAATCAATCCACCTTGTTTTAAAAAACTCAAATCTAAATTCATCTCTCTCATTTTGACCAACAAGTCTCATTCTACACATGCCAAATAATATATTTCTAGAAGTGATGTAGACTTTCTAGGATGAGCATCTGCCACAACATTAACCTTTTCAAAGTGGTAATCAATAGTAACATATAATTCTTTATAAGCTCTAGCCATCTACGTCATCTTAGGTTGAGTTCCTTTTGTGTGAAAATGTATTTTAGACCCTTATGGTTAGTAAAGACCTGACATAACTCAACATAGAGATGATGATTCCATGTCTTTAAGACATGTACTACTATTTCTAGCTCCAGGTCATGTGTAGGAATATTGTCCTCATTCTTCTTGAGTGATCTATAAACATAGCCTACCACCTTTAGTTCTTTCATAATAACACATCCTAATCCTCCACCATAGAACACCACATAATCCTCGTCTGCCTTTGGTAAAATCAAAATTGGTATTGTAGTTAAATTCTTCTATAGTGTTTGAAGGCTTTTCTCACATGTTTTAGATCAGATAAAGGCATATCCTTCCTTGTTAAATGAGTGATAGGTGCTCCTAAAACACTGAAGTTCCTTATAAATATCGTATTATATCCAACTAAATCTAGAAATTTTTGATCTCAATAGGAGTTGTGGGTTGTTCCCACAGAGAGCATATTCCACTTTTTAAGGGTCTAACTGACTCTGTCTCTAGATATGACATGCCCAATAAAGGAAAATTTAGACAACCACAAATCACATTTGCTGAACATAGCAGACAACTAATTTTTTATCGACAATTGCAAATCTATCCTTAGATATTGTTCATGCTCGTTTGTATCTCTACGATATATAAGTATATTATAAGCACTACAATAAATTGATATAGATGCGGTCTGAAAATTTTGTTCATCATATCCATACAAGCTACAAGGGAATTTGTCAGTCCAAAAGACATGACTACAAACTCATCATGTCCATTCTTATTTTGGAAGGTTGACTTCTATCCTCAACTATTGATAACCTAACTTGAGATCAATCTTTGAAAATATTGTTGCTCCAAACAACTGATCAAATATACCATCAACTCTAGGCAAAATATATTTGTTTTCAATTATTATCTTGTTTAGTTGCCTATAGTCTATGCATAATCACATAGCTCCATCCTTGTTTTCCAAAAAAAGCACTGGAGCTTGACAAGGTGATGTACCAGGTTGAAAAAAACCCTTATCCATTAACTCATATAACTGAGTTTTCGATTTTGTTAACTCTACAAGGCCATTTGACATGCTGGTATTGTTGTTGGGTGACTACTAGGTAGAATATGTATCTAAAAGTTAATATCTATCTCTAGAAGTAAACCTGGTAATTCATCAAGAAAAAGACTTATGAACTAGCACACTATGGGAACATTCTCTATATCAATTGTTCTTTTCTCTACATTTCCATTTACCACATGTGCTAAAAAGGTCTCACATCCTATTATCATCATCTTATTAGCTACAACAATTGAATTATACACTTGTGTAAGACTTTCCTATATCCAGTGAGGATACAGGAAAAATGACCTTGAAAAATATGTCATCTTTCTTCCAACAATCTAAGTAGAAATGGTATGTCTTTAGGAAATCCATGCCCAAAATTATTTGAAAAGATCTAATGTCTAAGGGTATGCGATTAACCACTATGGTATACCCACTAAAAATCAAGAGACACCGGGGAAATACTTCTTCTAAAACTATTGGCTTGTCTAGTTGTACTCTTAACAACAATTCATAATAAAAATCATAAGTTAAGATTCAATACACTATCTAATGATCTCTAAATAAAAGAATGTGTCACATTGGGGTCTATTAAAACTATAACTGAAATGCTATTGAAAAGATGCATCTCACCTATCACAACTATGCACAAGACTACTCCTTTTGGTTAAGTCATAGACAAAAATGTCCTATATCTCTCTATCTACCACAGTGTCCTCACTGTCCACTGGGGCTACTAGGAGCTCCCCCTCTAAGTCCTAAATCCACTGAAGAACTTGCTCCTCCAGATGTAGCATATCTATGTCAAGTGTGAAATTGAGACTGTGAACCCTATGCTCGTATGATCTAATGCTTAGGACGGTCTCTTTTAAAATGCCCTACCTATCCACAGTAATGGCAACCTTGAAATTATATATGTAGAGAAATATGGCAGCGGAAAAACAATTTTTACTACCATATTCCACCATTACCCGTGTATCTGTCTCAACTAAGGATTGGGCAAAAGGGTTCCAAGGCATATACATGGTCCTGGAGCAGGTTCAAAGACTATCCTTGCCGTAGCCCACTTCTTTCTTCAAGTTGCACCTTGAAGTTGATAGTGGCCTCCTGGTTTACCACCATGGATGGAGGTTGACAACATCCTCCTAGTGGGTGGAAAAGGCCTCCTCACCTCTATAGTAGTTCACACGAACCACCCAGAACTCATGTCGTTCTTTTGGAATGGACAAGAAGGAGTTTTCCCTTCTAGTCAACATGCTAGCGTACATTTTCTCTCCATTGTTGTCTCTCCCTTGATGTCCCTCCATTTGATGGGTAGGGCTTGCTTCGGTTATCAAGTTACCACAACTATGAGAAGATAATGATTGTCAGAGCTTATTGCTGGGCCTATGGAATACCTTGACTATCGCTCATTTACAGGAGCCTCTGGGTCTAGATTTCTAGATAAATCCACAGTCAAAGAGATAGAATTTCATGAATTTCTAAGAACCTACAAACCATAAACAGGTCAGTTAATTTCTGAATCGGTCAATTCAACCCTTGAAACGATTAGTTGGCCATGTTTCCTATTTTCAATCACATTGGCTTTTAATATTGGATTAATGTACATCATGACGTCAACATCAATCCTTGATCTAATGTTATTGACCAACCAAATAGTCGGTTCACAACCTGAACTGGTCGGTTCATACATATGAATTGATTGATTCACTTGATGAACTGGTCATTTTAGAATTCTGATTGCCCATCTTATTTAAATTGAATACCTAAACACTTTAGTGATTAAGTTAAACATCATCTATTAATAAACTACTATTCCAAGTGCATCTTATGTGTGTGACCCTTTTAGGTTCCAAGTTACATCCGCAGTGAATGTCCATAACCAGTTTATGACATCACAAGCAATGAGTGGTATCTAGCATGACATCATTGCTACCCACGTAATTAGAAAGTTGGAGCACAACTTCAACCTACAATATGTGATTAGTGTTATATTGATCGTATAATTCCTTTTTCTCTAATATCGAGATTCAACTCGAGGCCTAGAAACATCATCCTCTTAAACATTCAATCCATGTTCCTTAAACTAGATCAAGATGTCTAAAATGTATGTGAGATCAATATCACATATTGATAGAATCCCCTTGGTATGTGCTTGGAACACTGATGTGATCTGGGTTTCTTAACTTGTAAAATAGCTCCATTGTTGTCACATTATAGCTCAATTGTATAATTGATGCTTTGAACCACCCCAAGTTTAGAAATGAACTTCTTGATCCAAACAACCTCCTTTGTTGCATAGAATGTAGCAATATACTCAGTCTCTATTGTAGAATCAACAACTGTTGCTTGGATCTGTTTCAATTTACAACTCTGTTGTATAGGCAAAACATAAATTCAGACTACAATCTATAGTAATTTTTGTCAGTTTGGAATCTTTCGTCGGTGTAACCCTTTACTACGAGCTCTTCCTCACCACTATAGACAAGGAATGATCCTTAGTTCTTCTCAAGTACTTAAGGATGTATTTCACGGCAGTACAGTGGGCTTTACTGGGATCTAACTGATATCTTCTCCTCATGCTCAAGGCATACGAGACATATGGACATAATGTTGCATACATGATAGATCCAATTGCAGATGCATATGGAATCTTACTCATGTGTTTCCTTTCTGTACAAGAATAGGGACATTGAGTTCAAAGATAGTAACACCATGAGACATGGGTAGGTTTCCTCTATTTGAGTTCTCCATGTTGAACTTCTTCAACACTCTCTCAATGTATGTTCTCTGACTTTGACCAAGAAGGCTTCTAGATCTACCTCTATAGATCTTGATTCCTAAAATATGGGATGCTTTGCCTAAATCCTTCATAGAAAATGTATTTCCTAGACAAGTCTTTACCATTTGTAAAGTAGGGATCTAGTTCCCCATCAATAGTATGTCTTCCACAGACAATATGAGAAATACAATCATGCTACCATTAACCTTCTTGTAAATACATGGTTCATCTTCATTTTAGCTAAATCCAAACTCGAACTATTTTTCCAAATCAATGATTCTAGCTTTGAGATGCTTGCTTCAATCCATAGGTTGACCATTGAAGCTTGCATACCTATTTGCATCCTTTGGATTTATAAAACCCTCGAGTTGTGTCATGTACACATCCTCAAGAAGATTCCCATCAAGGCATTCAGCTTTAACATCCATCTACCAAATCCCATAATTTCAATGCAAAGCTTGATCTTAATGGACTTAACATAATCAACACCTTGAACTTGTCTAAAACTTTTTGCAACCAATTGACCTTCGTAAGTTTGTACATTACATCCATTTCAGTCTTCTTCTTGAAGACCCACTTGCACCCTATGGGTTTTACTCCTTTAGCTTGATCCACAAAGGTCCATACCTTGTTGGTGTACATGGATTCCATCTCAGATCTCATGTCCTCAAGCCACTTCTCAAATTATGGTCCCTTAATAGATTCTAGGTAGGTAGTTTGCTCATCATTAATGACTAACTCATCTTCTTCTTATGTCAAAAGATAACCAAATTTTACCTGGGTCAAGGCGTGTCCTACTAAATCTGTGTGGTTCTTGTTTTACATAAGGAATTTGAGATTCCATAACGGTTTGTGGCTCTCTATGTTCCTTTGTACCTCTACAAGTTGGATGCTTTCTTTTTGGTCTTGAACCTCTTTGACCTCTACTTTCTTCCAGCTGATTCTTTTGGATATGAATTCCTTTTCTAGAAATAAAACATCCCTAGGAACAAACATTTTGTTGTCAAATGGAAAATAAAAGTAGTATCACTTGGTTTCCTAGGATATCTAATAAAATAACATTTATCTGATTTGGGTCTAAGATTTTTGGGAAACTACTTTCTCACATAAGCTTCACATCCCCAACTCCTCATAAAGGATACATTGGGACGCTTTCCATACCATATCTTATATGTTGCCTTTTGGACCGATTTAGATGGTACATGGTTTAGTATAAGTACTACGGATTCTAGAGCATAACTCAAGAAGGAAGTCAGAAGATCAACAAAACACATCATTGATAAAACCATATCTAGTAGTGTGTGATTCCTTCTTTCTAATACACCATTACACCGTGGTGTTCCAGGTAGAGTCCATTGTGATATGATACCACAGTCTCATAGAAGGTCCTCAAGCTCTTGGCTTAAGTATTATCCACCTCGATAAGAATGAACACCTTAAAACTTTTACCAAGTTGCATCTATACTTCATTCATGTAAACCTTGAAATTTTCAATAGGTTTTGACTTATGTTTCATCAAGTAAACATAACCGCACCTCTTGAAATTATTAGTGAAGGTAATGGAGTACTAATACCCACCTCTAGCATTTGTTCTAAAAGGGAAACCTGCATCAATATGTATGAGTCCTAATAGATTACTAGCCCTCTCATTGTTACTAGTAAAGGAAGTCTTTGTCATCTTCCCCAACAAACAAGACTTACATGCCTTTATGCATATGAAATCAAAATAGTTTAGACATCCATCTTTATGGAGTCATTTCTCATCAATGTGCCCTAGGCCACAATGCCAAAGACATATTTTGTTTGACTTGTTGAGTTTTAGTCTTTTGGTATTTATGTTATCAACATTTGTATTTAGATCCAAAAAATAAAAACCACAAGACATTGGGGCACCTCCATAAAAGATTCATCTTTTGAAATAGAACATTGATGATTCTTTATAAGAAATTCATATCCATTGTTGTCCATACAAGATACAAAAAGAATACATCTATTAATGGTAGGTACAAAATCACAATTCCTTAACTCTATTGAAAACCCTATGGGTAGAGATAAATTAAATGTTTCAACTATGAAGGTAGTGGCTCTTGCTCCATTAGCAACACACAGTTTGACCTCACCCTTTCATAAAGGGTTCTTTTTATATTTTTCATATTCGAACATATGTGAGATCCACATCTGGTATTTAGTACCCAAGATGAAGAAGTAGATAAATTTATCTCAATAATGTATATACCTAAAGTTGAGATCCATATCCCCTCCTTCTTCTTCCTCAATTCCTCTATGTAGAGAGGGGAATTCCTCTTCCAGTGTCTAGGCTGGTGAGAGTGGTGACAATTGCATCCCATGGCCACCCCTCCCTTTGCTTTGAGTGCAAATGACTTTAGATTCTAGCTAGATTTAGAACTCTTCTTAGCTTTTCCTTTGCCCTTAGAATTCCCTTTTCCTCTACTAATCATCATCATAGACTTGTTCTTGTCTTTATTCATTTGCACTTCAGATGTTCTCAAAATGCCAAGTCTATCTGAAAATGACTTTTCAAAATTATTCAAGTTGTGGTTCACTACAAACTGGTTGTATGACTCTAGTAGTGACTACATAATCACATCTGTGGCCAACTCTTAGCCCAAGAAAAATCCTAGACAAGAAAGGTCTCCACATACCCAATAAGCTTAAGCATATGGGGACATATTAATCTCATTCTTCCATGTTGCACTTGAACAATGCTTTGGAGACATCATATCTCTTCTGTCTTATCTGGTCTTGGTACATGTTCTTGAGATGTGTTACTGTCTCAATAACATCCATTTTATTATATTGTCTCTACAACTCATACTTCATTGAGCATATATTAGGCACTTTACATCTATGATATCTATATAGTGCTTCTTATAGAAATCTGTGTTAGCCTTAGGAGCTGTCTGAGATGGTTCATCTAGCTATGGTGTCTCCAGGACATAAAGTTGACACTCTTGTATGAGAACAATTTTCAATGCCTTGAACCAGTCATGGAAAGTATTTCCATTCAACTTGTCCTTCTCAAGGACCAATCAAGGAAAATGTTTTATTGGTTTCCATTCGATTCCACAAGAGAAATTTGCAATTTTTCAAAAACACTTTTGATTTGATTTGATTAAAATAAAACTTGATTATGTTTAATTAGGCCTTTAATAAACTATCGCTCCCACTATTTTTTTCAAATTGATAGCCCTCACATATCAACTTAGAAGATTGCAATGTATGACCGTCTAGTGAGCCAATACCCAAAACAATTAATTTATTACCTGATTAAAGCCAGCGTCCATAATCAATTATTAAGGTAGGCAACTTTTGACAATTTCATCTTATGTAATTCTTGGATAGATGATATGTATAACTCTTTGCCTTAGTCATCTGCATGCATCTAGGCACTTAATCTCATTAAGGTCACCTAGTTAAGTCTGACCCAAAAACCAACACGATAGCAGTGCACCCTGCTTGGCATGCCCACATGACTACCATCACACTTGCACAAGTTGGACAACACACCACTCCTTGGCATGCCCACACTTATTCGATTAAGATTTCCATATGTGCTGCTTATGGAAAGAATCTAAGACTTAATATTTTATTTAGGGATTTTATATTTGTATATAATCACTCTCTCCCTCTCTATCCATATATATATATATACATATACATATATATATATATATAATCACCACATACTTATATGTGACGTGTACATACTATATCCACAAATGAAACATGCAATAATAAAACATGAACGATGGTTATGGACATTCTAATGTAATTACTTGGAGCCCTAAGGAATTACTACTACCTAAGGTCCATGTCATATGTAGCAACATGTTTTTTATGACGATCTATGTTGGAACTAGTCTGGGTCGATCAATTCAATTCTTGAGGCGATCCGTTGGCCACCTATTTAGTCAGTTGGTTTCTATAAATGGTTGTCTTGTCTCTAGTTCAAGATATGTCTAGACTCCTCCAGTCGATCTGTTGGGCCATCAGTCAAGAGTTTTGTCCTATCGTCTGGCCTCCTCGGTCCTCTAGTTGATCAAATCATCACCTAAGTTGGTCGGTTAGTCTGGTGTAGGTTGCCTTTATTTTCCATAAAAGGAAATAAAAAATCCTAATCCTATTTATCTTATTACAATGCAATAGGGAAACCTTGAGTTACATTCGAAGGGAGCATAGGAAGATAAGCATTAATACTTCTACATACAGAAAAGGAGAGAGAGGCTCAGTATGTAAACTGTGATATAAACAAGAAAGAAAACCAACCAACCAAGCACAAAAGTCCAAGATGTATATGCCATATATATTGAGATCATATGTGTTATGTAATTGGATATGCACATTCATCATTTTTCAGCATTCACATTTAATTCAAGATAAATGATAAAACACAAATCCAATCATATCGATTAAATACCAAAACATTATAAATTGATGTGGCTCTAATACCACTGCACAAAAATATGACATCATATATGGTAGCGGAAACAAAATACTTACTGCCATATTCCCGTATTACCAACAGATCTGTCAAAAACTATAGATTTGGAAAAAGGGTTGCAACGCATATAACTGTTCTTGGAGAAAGTCCAACAACTATCCTTATTGCAATGTGCTTCTTTATTCAAGTTACACCTAGACGGGTGTCAGTAGCGGCATCCTGGTTGATCACCACAGACGGCAATTGATAACGTCCTCTTAGAGGGTGGCAAGGCCTCCTCACCTCTATTGTATTCCATGCGGACCACCTAGAACTCTTGCTATTCTATTAGAACAGACAAGAAGGAGTTGTCCCTTATAGTCAAAGAGCTAGTGTCGAATTGCTCTCCCTTGTTGTCTCTCCCTTTCTATCCCTCCCTTTGACAGGTAGAAGTTGATCGAGTTATCATGTTAGCACAACTACGAGAAGACAACAATTGTCAAAGCTTATTATTATGTCTCTGGAAGGCCTCAATTACCCCTCTATTTATAGGAGGGTTAGGGTCCATATTTTCATATCTATTGGGAGTCAAGAGATTGAATTTCACAATTTTTCCGAAACATGTGAACCATGAACCCGTTAGTTCACTATTAAACTGGTCATTTCACATGTGACACGATAAGGTTAAACCCTTGAAATGATCAGTTTATCATGTTTCATATTCACAATCACATTGGCTTTTAATATTTGAATAATGTACAACATGACATCAACATCAATCCTTGATCCAATTTTATTGATCAACAAAATGGTTGGTTGACAATCTGAACTGGTAGATTCACAAATCTGAGCCGATTGGCTCACTTTCTCAACCGGTTATTTCAGAATTCTGATTGCCAATCTTGTTTAAGTTCAATACTGAATCCCTTTAGTAATCAAGTTAAACATCATTCATGAATAAAATCCTATTCCAAGTACATCATGTGTGTGTGACCCTATACTTTCCAAGTTACTTTGGTAGTTAATATCCATAGCCAATTTATAACATAACAAGTAATGAGTGGTATCTAGCAAGACATAATTTCTGCCTAATTAATTAGAAAGTTGTGAGAACAACCTCAACCTAAAATTTGTTATTAGTGTTACATTGATCATTTTGTTGATTTGTCTCTGATATCTAGATTGAACTTGAGGCATAGAAACATCACCCTCTTCAATGTTCAATCCATGTTCCTTGAACTAGAGCAGACTGTCTAAGATGTATGTGAGGTCAATATCACATATTGACTCACACAAGCATGGACAAACATTTCTTAGTCTCTCTTATCAAGTGGCTAGGATATCAAACTCGTGTAGGTGGTACAAATCTCATCTACACCACTCACAATCATTCTCCATGTGTCATGATGTTTCTGATCATCATCTTTATGGTAAACCTTATTCAAGGTCACATTGGATGATGTCAAAGTATGTCGAACAACATGTGATGAGTGTAATGCTTTTAGGTTTAGGAACCACAATCACTAGAGAGATGATTTCGACTAACATTGAATGGCTTTCATGCAACACTCTCAAGGTGGGTCTGTCTGATACATTGTTCTCTGACAAGTATTTGCATGCTTGGTTTGATGTCGATATCATGACTAATGAGATTCTATCATCAATCAACACACACTTGTGTATTATATGATTTTGATTCCTATCAACTTCCACAATAACAACTGACTAGGGACATAACAAGAATGTTTATACTCTTGACATATGCTTGATCCCATTCTTCAGGTCCTCAACCTGATGATATACATTATCGAGTAAAATCATTCTTTAGACATTTATTATGTAACATCATTATCTCATAAATTAATAAAATAGAATAAATTGAAGATTTCCTTTATTATTAATCATTTCATTTACAAGATATGCCATTATAATATTCATATGATTGTCTCTTTGGGCATACATACCAAAAATATTCCCTAGCACTGACCAGAGTGTGCTCTACCAAGTGTCACATACAATTGTATCTTATCTTTGTGGACCTATCATTAATGTTGATGACCTGGAAGGCCTTGATGAAGGTGCCCACATAGGTGGTGCATTGCTATTGCAGAACTATATCAATCCCTACTATGAGAATACACAACATCACTTGACCAAAATTCTTTCCTTAAAAAATAACTAAGATCTCATCCTATTCTGGAGAAGAATCCACTACCTCCTCAGTGTCCTACTAATGTGTCATCCACTAGTAAATTCTCTGGATTTTTCCTACCCTCAAAATGTTTATCAACATTAATTGACTCTTCCATACGTCTTGCTACCTCCAAAAATTATGCTAAATTTTCTCTATCCCTTTGGCCAACTGGTGATATGATGTGTCTGATTTCTAAGCTTGAACATGCCTGAAATCTCCTACATTTCTATATGTCATTAGGTTCAAGTTGTGGATAAATGTTAACCAACCTTGTACAATATGCTTCGTACTCACCAACTATTAGACTACCCTCTCTAATACTCTCCAACTATTGGATTTTGTAACTCATAAAGGTAGGAGAGAAAATATTTCAGGTAAAACTCATCCAAAAATTGCTTCCATGTCATTACCACATTTCTCCTATTATCTTCTACTCCACACTACCGTAACTCAAGATCTCCTTTAAGTATATAAATAGCATGATTAATCTTCTTCTCCTATGATAACTCCATTAGCTAGATAACTTTTTTTAGATGTGATTGCCACACATCTACCACAATTGGGTCTGTTGTTCTAGGAATCTCACTCCCACTGAGTTTCTTCACCATCTCATAATATCTCATCATGTCCTTGATAGAACATGAAGAAATCCTATCCAAATTATATTTCATTTTTATCTCTAGAAAGATATGATACGCCCTAGCCACCTCTTCTCCTTCATCTCCACATTGAGCCATTGCTAGAGGGTCAGGGCCACAATGGCTCTTAGCCTATTCGTCACAATGATCACATCCCCTTCCTATTATCTTCACATCAAAAATAGAACATAAATGTTATGGAGTTGTAGTTATAAGATGAAAAAACCCTAACCTATTGGTACTTACCACCTCTATCCCAAACCTGAGCTCAATCTGAGCTGTACTACTAAGAATTGATGTGATTGATACCAACTAAACATGATTTCAGCCAGAGAAAGATTGATAAGACTAACAATTCACTTTTAATAACTAACTCAAAACAACTTCATTTTATCATTTTTTATTTCCTCTATGTTAATGGAACTAATGAAAAATCATGTTAAATTAAAAGTTAACTTGTGATTTAAGCATAAGAATCACATATTCACAAGTTAATTTTACCCTTACATTATGATCAATTCAAAGAAACTAGTTCTTACTTTTAATACACATCCTATACATCATATTGCAATACTTCTCTCAATCCTCACTCTCACATTCTAAAGACCAAGGAAGGATATGATACCATATAACTAATATATTCCTGTCAAGATCTTCACTGGTCTATTATTGATGGAAGCTAGCTTCTGACTCCTACTGTAGAGATGGATCCTTGCTGGAAAAATGTTTCAGTAGATTGTATGATATTCTGGCACATTGATTAGAAAATCAATAAGTAACCATGATAATTCAGTTTTATATTGCTGATAAAATTTAATATAGAAGAATATAGGCATGTAAGTTTCAAACTTTGATCTATCCAACATGGAATAGATTTAATAAAACTGTGATAAAAAAATAACATAATCCATTAGTTAAAACTTTTATTTTTATTATTATTCCCTAGACCCACATGAAGTGTACCACAATATCGAGAAGTATCACAACAAGCTACGATCTAACTATTAAAGACCTAGAGTAGACCTAAGACTCTATGTCTACTATACTAGCTCCCTGATCTGCAAAAAGGATCACCTTGTCTGTCCTTGGTGGCTAAATATCTGGTCAGATTATTGGATTACTGTAACATCCCATGATCTGAGGACTCATATAAAATATCTTAAAAGGAATGATTGGACTACTCATATCACTAAGGTTCATGTCCTTCTCAGGGAGCCTATAACTAAAGAACTCTATGGTTAAGCGTGCTTAACCCTGAGTAGTACTAGGATAGGTGACCTATAAGACCCCTTACCTAGATTAAAGGTTAAGCAGAATTGATTACTATAATTTTGTGCTTAGTTCTGTAATTAAACATTATATTATGTTTTCATATCAATTGACAAAGCTAGGTTTCAAATTTGGTCAAAATTGGACTTCATTTTCTCAAGTTTGGCTAATTTATATACTTGTATGGACCTCTGTACATTTCCCTTTTCTAGGGATCTAACTACAATTTAACCATATTCATATTTTTTTATCCATTGTATTCTTCATAATCTGATAATTATTTTCTTATTTGAATGTGTTGGAACCATTTGTTGCATAGAGGTATCAATCCTTGATGCTTGTTTTTTGTGGAAGTGAAGCTATTTGCACCTTCCGATGTTTGTTTGGGTTCAACAACTGATGGTTGTTCTACACTCTCAAAAACAAATGGTTTTTATTGAGGAGTCACAACTCAATGGTTGCACTGGTTTACAATCTGATGATTTTCTTTGAGAAGTTGCAACTTGATGGATGCACTGGTGTATCATCATATGGTTGCACTGGTTTTCATATGATGGTTGCACTAGTTTATAATCTGATGGTTTTCCTTGAGGAGTTGCAACTCAATGGTTGCACTGATTGCAAACCATTGGTTTTCCTTGAGGGTTTTAACTCAATGGTTGCATTGGGTTTCCAAGCCAATGGTTTTCCTTGATGGATGTCAACCCATGGGTCCAGTGGGAGTGCAAACCAATGGTTTTGATTGAGGGCTGCAAATTGATGGAGGTTTTGGTTGTTCAAATAGATGGAAAACTTAATTGAAGTAGTTTTTGACCTTTGACCTCCTTTATCTATGCTCATAAATATAAATACCCCCCTCTTCACTCAAATGAACCTTTCTACACCAAAATTTTTCTTGTTGTTGGAGACCAATTAAAACCATCGATTGACAAAGGAGGAGCTTCATGAGGTCAAAGTTTTACTAAATTTTTGTTTCATGTTTCTATAGGACTTGAATCTATCTCTTCTAGGATGGATCAAAGCATTCTTACCATGTTTCTTGCTCCATGTACAAATGATCTTCTTCCCTAACCTCACTTTATAACTGCCTTCTTTCTTCTCTCTTCTTGTACCTAGCCAGAAACTCAAACACATGGTTGAAGGACTCTCTTTCTTCTTTCTTTTGCTCTACATCTACCCCATTCTGGAATATTGGAGTTACCTTGGATCTTTTAGAGTGCAATGCTCGAGTTTTACATTCTATTCTTCATGATACCTTGTTGTTTGGACGTTCTTCTTCACCTTAAGGTGAATGATATAACCTCTAATATGTTTATTACTTACTTATATTTTATGAAAAGCTTGTTCTGGAAAACCCATAATTGAGAAAATATGACATGTTGCACATTGTTTGATATGAGAATTATGAGAATACAAGTTGTTAAACCTTCCCTAGATGCTATGAATGTTTCTTCTTCTGTGAATGAGCTTTTCCATGAACATGCAAGGTCTAAAAATTGAAAATATTGGTGTTATGACCTCTAAAAATGTCATATATGTGATGTTTTGGTATCCATTATACATAAGTCTAACACACACTTTAAACCTTGTTGTATATTGGTTAACTGATGGTGGGTTTAATACTTTTAATTACTATTTTGATGCTAAAATGATAGTAGATGAAATCATAATGCTGAAAGTAGATCATTCATGCTAAGTTTGGGTCACATAAATGGCTAGTTCTTATAAATGACATAACTCTTACCTGTGATCCAAATCTGTGCTGAAATTTGGTGTGGTATCTTGTGTATGCCATGTGAAATTTTATGCAAAGTTTCAGCTGATAATGATGTTGCTACCTCAAGTTAATATTGTTTTATCTAAATGACATTTTGGGGCCGTTATGCACCGTAGTTGAGATCTCATTATTATGGCTGGGAATGGATGAATATACCATGATGGAATAACATGGAACAAGTTTTGTACCTTTCATATATTCGAAAGTTGTATTTTAAAATTTATTTGGTAAGCATACTTTAGAAGTTTGTATGTAACATGGTTGATGCAGTAAAAATACTTAAATAATGTAATTAATCAAGTGTAACCCTAATCATGTAGTACCTTAAGACTGTAGACCTATCTCAGTGTCAAAACTTGCTAGATAGTGAAATGGGTAATCCCAAGAGGAACTAGTATACTTTTGAGTATATGCAGGTGCAGGGAGGGTTATATTTGTCATCCAGATCCCAAGGGTTTAGAGAACATTTGAGGTCGTGTCTTGGAGTTGATATGTGTTGAGAGATAGTGTAATCCTAACTTAGATTCTATGGTTCATACCCTAGTTTCTAGTGTCATGGTCTGTGTACCTAGTGCATACTAGGTAGTTTTAGTAGTTGCACCGATGTGCCACTACGGTTGTTACTCGAACTGACTGATTGGAAGAGGTCTTAGGAATTTATTCATCCTATAATCTTATACAGGACTGATTGCAACTTCACAATTTTTAGCTAGTAGTTTATGTGGTCCACTTCAAACTACCTAGGGCTTAATAAAATATGTAATTCATCAGTATTGTATGACTGTTAGGGTTGTTTGGCAAATCACATTTGGATGATAATCCTTGCTATGATTCTTTGACTAATAAATGTATTATAATACAATAATAAAAATAAATTGTACTTATGATTCTAGTTATGCCTAATCTTTTGTGTAAATTATATACCCTTCAACTCTAAAATAACATCTACTTTAATAGTGTAAAGTCCATAATCTTTCTATAAGTGATAGATTATTTAGAAGTTATATCTCTCTCTGGACATGGATCCCACCTCATGGGTCACCACATCATTTTAGGTGATGGTCAGCAACACCGTTAGATCCATGATAAAGAGGAAGATCAGTTTGGAGATATGCAGAGGAAGAAGGTTGGTGGGTTTTTAGTGTGTCCTAGAGTCGTCCATGTACTCTTAGGTATGAGTGGGGAAGTTTTGTAGATATTGTATATCAACATGAGATTTTGATAGTGTACTCATTCTATGTACATGTTGTAGATATTTGGACAATATATTTTTGTATAACAAGTTGTGGCTGAGACCATGGAATAGATCTAAAGATACTTGGTATGGTTGTATATATATGCAATATGTTGGACCGTTGTGTAAATGCTCTCAAATATGTTTAACAAGTTTTATTCAGTTTTTGTTCTGCACCTTTTTAGTAATATTTAGTGGTTGATAAACATTAGTGATTTGAGCAATCTCATTTAGTGTGATAGGTTGTCACATGATCAGTAGGGACATTTATACAGGCTTGTGGGTGAGTGAGGAAGAAGCACATAATTAAGGCTAGTGGTTGTCTATCAAGCCATTCGTCATTCCTGAAACTCTGCTAGAGCCTTAGGCAGTGGGATCGGGTGTTGCAAATGGTATCAAAGCCAATTCCTCTCCAATAGGTGGGGCAGACATGGACCTATGGCATGCTAGCCTTTAAGCCATGTGGTCCAGGTATTTTAGGAAGGTCTATTTGATTTTATGGAGCCCCCTTGGATGGTAGTGTCCAGGCATGTTGGAAAGGGTTATCCTAGTTGATTGAGCTACCCTTGCACTAGTAGCCATGATTAGGAGTTGGGTGTACATGGGACATTTGGGTCTGCATTGCAATGGGTTAAGATTATGAGGCCATATAGTTGAGACTTGACGAGAACGTCAAGAATCTAGTAGGAGAGATTGTAACATCCCAATATTTGAGGCTTTGGATAAAATGATCTTAAAAGTAATGATTGGACTACTCATATCATTGAGGTGGATCTCCTTTTTGGGAAGCCCATCACTAAAGAACTCTTTAATTAAGTGTGCACATCCAAGACTAGTACTAGGATGGGTGATGTTACACCCACATCACACCATTACCATTTATCATGAGATTAGGGTATAAGTTGAGAATTTATCATATACAAAGATCACACTTCACTTTTCTTTCTTTCAAACTCTTTTTTTTCTCACATTCAATCATATAAACAACTTTATAAGGGAAAATAAAGCTTGAGTTCTCTAATATGATCTATAAAATAAAGATACATGTCTAGACATTCATTCCGTTTCTCACACTTCCATGTACATACAACTTGATAATGGATACATTCTCTATCGCTGATGAATCAAAGTTATGCCTCACCGTTTACAACACTCTCACTACTCTACAAGGGCCTAGAGTGAAAGGGAACGTCTGAAGAGAACTAATATGATACTTAGCTCTTGTGGAAGATCTAATCTGGCATTGATGTTCTTCAGATCCACATGGCTTCCCTAAAAAGTTGCAAGTAAAGGGGTGAGCCTACTCTCTCAGTCAATGAGTGCTTCAAATAAATAGTTTAAAGCACTTATATAATTACATTTATGTTGTTGATAAACTGATATCAAGTAGAATAGAAGCAATCTATTCACAAACATATGTATGTCAGGTTACTCTACATGGCTACAAGGAGTAAATCGATTACTGAGTATTCTTAAGCAATCACAAAGTAAACTACTAATTCAGAAAACATACAAAGAATAATTGAATTGCTACACAAACTTGATTAGTGTCTCATTCATCTTATTATTGCTTGAACCCACATCAGGTGTACCACAACATGTAAAAGTAACACGTCAAGCTAAAATCTCATTGTATAAGAATTAGAAGCATGCCCGAGATCCTAAGTTTGTAGTCTCAATACCACATCTGCAGGTGGCAACACAATGTCTGGTCTTCTTGGATAATGGAAGCGGTTGGATATCTGAGACTCCTATCAACCTGGGTACTTAGGCAGAGAATCAAAGCCCTCAGGTTGGTTGTGTACTAGTGGAGCTACCAAAGATGTCCACTGATTTCCACAATTCATAACTCAGGTACCATCGGAATCCCCTGGTGGTGTTTGATACCAATCATTTAAGGAGTCCTCCCTCATTTTCCTAGACCCCTGCACCCCACTTGTGCATCCCAACTTACCTCAACCTACGTGAGACCTCCATTCGAGAAGAACATTTCCTCCTCATAACACATGCCTCCTATTAGGATTCTATAGTGTTCAGGGCATCTAATGTCTAATTCACTCTTTGAATTCATGATTCAATCATCATATCAACATTTCTTGTCTTAGCTTTGTAAATAGTTCATTTCATATATACTCTATAACATGTACCACAAAATGAACTACTGAGCATCACCACATTTCATACTGAGAAACACTAATATGAAACTAGTTAATTCACTAAATGCTCTATCCTTACAGTTTCATTTGCCTCATTCAGGTATCACATTACTCACATAAAGATTTAATAAGTCATAAACTTTCACTAAATAAACACTTCTTTCAATAATTGACATCCAACCAAACATATATATGAAACCCTATTATGCACTCAACTAGGGTTCCACTGTTGGTATGTATGCCCATAGAGCTATCCCAAGTGATTGCATGGAGTCGGATATTAATTAATAAATTAATATGATTAATTGGTTAATTAATTAATTCCATAATATTCTAAGTAATCCACAGTCATTTTAATTAATACAATCTTTCTGTTTACTGAAGGGTTTAGGAAACACTGCTTCCTTTTCTCTCCTATTTAAAGTAGCTTGATGCTCGATGTCTTTATGAGATATTTGAGAGAGGCTTTTTAGTTTACGCTCACGTACATAAACCCTAGTTGTCACCATCCTCAGGAGAGAAAGGAGAGCACTGCGACTCTAGTACATCATTGCACAGATGCTACTCCTTCCTGTCAGCTTAGAAACAATGACGTGGAGTTCCAGTCCATCTGTGTGGATGAAGTTGAGACACAGATGCTGAGATACCTATGTTCGGAGGACGTCAACGATCGTCCATATGTTGTATGAGCGGCATAGATCATCACACGAGAGGAGTGCCACCAGATCTTCTTGCAACACATTCAGAGGATGGGAGAGAAGTATCATCCATGTAAGATAGGAGCATTGCACACCATCATGTAGCGGGACATCATTGTACTTGTTTTGTGACAAGATATATCCCATGAACACTCTTTCTGAATATGCTATTGTCAACAAGATCATGTTGTGAGTTGTGTGGAAATACATTTACTTTTGTTTCTTCCTCCGTGCATGTTTCCTTCACAAAACCCAACAGTGGTATCAGAGCTGCGTCGTTCTACGACGTATTTGGATTCATTTTGATATGATCAAATCTTTGTATACCACTTTATGTTATTGCATATGATGTGAACTTAAAATAGCTAATGTGCATACCTACACCTAATTCCACATATGTTGCAGGCTTCAATTTTTGACATTTCAAACGGGGTTGACTATGGAAAATACTAATTTTCCTAAGTTCATGGAAGTAAAATTTTGTACAACTTTCAGGGGATTTGACCCTAGACCCCACAAAGGGGCGGCCTCCTCTCGACCCCACATAGTCTGCGTGGGATTCAAAAATTGATTTAATGGGGAATGTCCTGCATTAAAAGGACTATAATTTTAATATGTGTATACGTATATGTAGATATACCTATGATATAATACAAGTCACCTTTAAAATCTATTTTATGTGGTGAATCCATGCATGATTATTGCCTAGAATCCCCATTTATGAATGTTGTGAATGAATATGGTTGTGAATGTTGTGGATATGTTTGTTTCTGAATGCTAGGGATGTATAATGGTTGTGCATGGATCCTTTGTGTAAAGTATTTGGCTTGCATGTTGATCCTCATCTCTTATTTCATAGTGTAATTAACTCTTTCTCTTTATATTTGTACTCATATGATGTAATAGAGATAGGATTAGTTTTAGTCTTTGTAACTATGTAAGGAGGCAACTTGAAGATCCAATTCCAAGGAGTGTCCATGGAGAAGCAATCTGAAGATCGAATTCTAAGGATCAACCTGAAGATCCGTCTCCAAGGAGCATCCATGGAGAAACAACTTGAAGTTCCAAACTCATGGAGCATCCATGAAGTTGTTCATTGTAATTTTGATCCTTACAGGTTGATTCACAGGTGTTGTTGCATGAGATGCATAAGACCTTAGGTGAACTGTATTCCTTTGTGGATCCAAAGGATTGCAATAGTATATCCATAACTGATGTTTTTGTGTTTGTGATTTCATGTCTATCATTTGTTGTTGTGGATATAGTATTATATGATACATACTATAATTATGGGATTAAGAGAGAAAGATTTCTCCCCCCCTCTCCCATGCCCGTAGTAGAGGCCGAACGCTTGGGAGGGTGGTAAATCAAGGCAAAAACTGGGATTCGAACCTGGGTCCCTTCATGAGGAGACACCATGCTTGACCACTTGAGCCACTCCCTATAATCATGTGATGTTTGGATATGTATATGTATTAATAAAACCCCATAATTAATAATATTAACTTTTAGTTGCCTTCCATAAAGCAACACACATTACAAGCTGGATCGACTGTGTGGGCATGCCTCCACGTGGTACATTGTCTGTCTCGTGGAAGTGTGATGGTGGGTGTGTGGGTCTGCATCCGTAGGGTGCATACTCATTATGTTGGCTTATGGGTTGGACTTAACTAGGGAACCTTGATAGGATCGAGTACCTAGAGGCACACAGATGCATCATGGTAAGGAGTTGTGCATGATCATCTATCCAAGAGTTGCATATGATGCAATTAGCAAAAGTTGCCTACCTTAGTATTTGGTCTTTGACACTGACATTGGTTGGGCATTGATCCAATTATTTTGGATCTTGGCTCACTAGAAGTTTGTATGTTGCAATCTTCTGAGTTGATAGTGATGGCTATCAATTTGAATAAAAATAGTGGGAGTGTAATTAATTAAATGCCTAATTAATCTCATTAATCAAATCTTTACAAGTAAAAATATTTTAGACTAAATGCAAACTTTTTTTTGTAGCAATCAAATGGCAAACAACACTCACACATTCTCATTGCGATTGGTCCTTGAGAAGGACAAAATTATCAGAATCAACTTTCAAAACTGGTTTAGGACGTTGAGAATTTTTCATACTTTTGCGGTGTTACTTCAACATAAATAATCCAATCCAACTATCTCAATTCATACAGTTCAATCCATACTATTGTTCTGTACCACATTAGAGTTACTAAAGAGAGTTCACCTTACTATTTTGAATATTATTGTTGTGCTTCTCAAATAGCAAGGCATTCATATCTAATAGACTACATTTAACAATAATTATATAAAACTGATCTAGATTACCTGTATGAGTGAGTAAAACCATAACACTCATTCCAATTTAATATATTGCTTTCACATAAAAAATTGACACCATATGTGAAATCATCCTTTATATACCTTCAACATATTATACTTTATAAAAACAAATTCACATAGTACTGAAAGCCATTTATTTCTCTGATTTCTTTTCTTATTTATTACTACTTGCTTCTTCTTACTTATCCTCCTCATTTTATTCATATAAAACAAACATCCCTAACATTGAGAAACTCAACATAAGAATAAATTATTCATCATTCATGCTATCACTGCATGAATTTTGTTTTTGAATACACTTTTCTTATATTACTATCTCCTTTTGTTCAAATCACAGTTCTTACATATCAAATCTATTTGCCATCCTCTATTCATAGTCATTTCATTATTGTATATATATCTTTCTCATTTGATACCTTTAAGCCCTGGATTACTATCACTACTAGTTTCTTTTTGTATGGTAGATCTCAGGATCTCATTTAACAAAGGTGTTATTACTCTAGATCAAATCACTAGTAACATCCCTTGAACAATACAACTCCAAATGTTATAACATGTGGTCCTTATTAGAAGCATGATCTTATTGAGACATGATTTTACTCCCTTATTTTGATAAGAAAACCTCAAATCTAGATGTTTACTAAAGTATTCCATATTTTTACCACTTGAATGTCCTTTTCTCTTACTTGACATTTATGATAGGTTACTTTATTTATTTACCCATTTAGGGTTTCATCAAAATATTATGTGTCATTAATACATTCAATAGATGTCTCTACCATGGTGGTTATGCATCAGATATAATTCATTTTCTTATCGATTTATTCCCACATTGTTCTCATTAAGGAAGATACAAAAGACAAGATGATTTTGAGATTTAGAATTTTAATCTTCAAGTACTCACTTAACACACTTCTCCTATCTGGTTTAATTAGTTATCAACAAGGATAGTTGACAATTTAACACTTCTACGAATCTCACAACCTTTTTCTTTTATAATCTATATTACTCCCTCATGTTCGAAACCTTCTTTATTTTCCATCATCATCGTATCATATACTACTCTTCTATTTATCATCTTTATCTTCTACTTCTCTTATGATCATATTGCTCATTCATGCTCCAAGACACATATATTTCTTGTTATTTTATTACTAATGTGAAGTTGAAGTTCTAAATCAACATTCTCCCTACTAGTTTCATCTCATGTTTAATACATTTCCTTTGTTTCAAATCAAATGGCTCATGTAGGGGTCAAACATAGTTTCTCTCTCAATCAATCTTTTTAGCTCTGAATATAATTTACCTTTATATGACTTGTTTTTTTTTTCTAGTTGCACCTTTGTTCTTTTGAGAACTAGTTCCATTTCATCACAAGGAACCTATTGAATACAGCTGACAGAAACTAGGTTGAAATTCTATAGCGACTTAAAATCCAAAAGTAGTAAGGATGAATGCATTAAACTTCATAATAGAAGTACACATTCCATATATCAATTATATCATGTAACACTCATCACTTAATCAAACTCATCATTTCCAACATTTCTCTTTGTCTCATCTAAATTTCATATCCTAGTCTTATAATTTACATGTTCATCTACTTTTCATCACTTTCATTCCTCTGAAGGCCCCTCACTTCTATGTACTTATCATATACTTAACTCTTTTCTTTTAATTTCCCTTTTCTTTGGAGTCAATAAATGCATTTTACTTAATTATATGATCCATTCATCATATTTGATTCTTTACATATTCACTTCATATGTAGTTTTCTCTCATCTTTCCTAGATTTCAAGTTGAATAAAGTGCCTCAATTAGTTATAGGATTTAGTTCTATTTATCCATCCTTTCTTCTCCATTTTGTGTGTTACATAATAGTATGTCTTGTATTTATATTCCCTCTTCCTTCATTCCCAATTTAGAATTTGTTATTTGAGACCCCAAAGCTGGATCATAGACATAAATTCCAATTGAATCTTAGTTATTCCAGTATTTCCTTATATATCAATATCTTAGTGTATGCACATTTTCATTACATTCTTAGTTAACCTCTCCATAGTTGAATTTCTCTCATAGAATTTATAAATAGGGGTCATGAGATCCCAGTAACACATCTTGCTAGCTGGAGCATACCAAACCTACAATCCTAAAGCTAAGAGCTACTCAGGATTAACAACTCCTATTCATATCATACATGTAGAAAGAACATTCGTTTATAGAAAACTCATTTAAAGATAACTTCTAGTCTACTTGATGCAATGAATGTAAACATTAATTGGATTAACTTCATATTGTACAACAATCTTAAAGGACCACATATATTTCTAAAAATTGAATATTTGAATCAAATATGTAAGTGCATTTCTATTGATCTTAAATCAAAGCAACAATAAAAGTCAAGAGTTATATCTCATTTTCCATTATGCTCTTATTTCTTTACAACCTTCTCGTCTTTTAACCCTAATATCTCTAGGGTTTATCTCTAGTCCATCCTCCCTCTACATACCTGGCCAGGGCATCATAGAAGAATAAACAGAGTAGCTTGATATTGGTCAACCTAAGTATTCATATATCGGGCCAAGGTATCCAAATACTCAGACCTCCCAAGGCTATTAAGACATCACCTCCTAACTTCATATGACTTTGACTTTCTATCCTAATGGTCCCTGAAAAATCAACCTAAGCTCTCATGCCAAGTTGTTACACCCACATCTAACGGTTACCACTAATCATGAGATTAGAGCATAAGTTGAGAATTTATCATAATACAAAGATCACACTTAACTTTTTTTATCAAACTCTTTATTTTCTCAAATACAATCACATACACAACTTTATAAGGGAAATTAAAATGTAAGAACTCTAATCTGATCAAAACAATAAAGATACATGTCTAGACATTCATTCCATTTCTCACACATATAAATAATAATTGAATAGTTGCACAGACTCAATTAATCTCTCATCCATCTTATTATGACCTAAACCCACATGAGGTGTACAACAACATGTGAAAGTACCAAAAAAAGTTATGATCTCACTTTACAAGACTTAGAAGCATGTATGAGATCTTAAGTTTGTAGTCTCATTACCAGATCTACAGATGGAATCATCACGTCTGGCTCTTGGTGGCTAATGGAAGTGGTCTGATATCTCAGACTCATCCTCTCGACCTAGTTACTCAAGCGGGGAGTCAAATCCCTAAGGCTTGTTGTGTACCAGTGGACCTACTGAAAATGTCCACTAATCTCCACCACTTGTAACTCACATACCACTGGCATCCCCAATTTGTGTTGGATACCGATCATTTAAGGAGTCTATCATCACTAGCCAAACCCTGAGACCCCACTGGTGCACTCCAGCTTACCTCAACCTACGTGAGACCTCCAGTTGGGAAGCACATTTCATCCTCACAACATAGCACTCGTGTGAGGATTCTATAGTGATTAGGGCATCTAATGTCGAATTCATTATTTATATTCACGGTTCAACCATCAAATCAACATTTCCTAGCTTAGCTTTGTAAATAGTTCATTTTACATATCATCTATGATATGTACCACAAACTTAACTACTGATCATCACCACATTTCACACTGAGAAACACTAATATGGAAATACATGATTCAATGAATGTCCTATCCTTATGGTTTCAGTTACCTCATTCGCATATCACATTACTCACATAAGGATTTAATATGTCATAAACTTCCATTGATTAAGGATTGCTTTCACCAATTCACATCTAATTGAAGATGTATATGAAACCCTGGTATGAACTCGACTAGGGTTTTCATGCCATTCATTGAAATATCATGCATCAAAAATAACTTTGAATACATTAATTTATAATTATAAAAAGATCACGTTGGTTGAGTTTCATTATGTCTATTCGGAAACTACCAACTTTCCATTCATCTAGGGTTTAACTCTCGTTACTGATATATCAAGTGGACACTAATAGAATTAAATGAAATCCAAGATAGTATTTGACATGTTTGTACTATGCATTCAGTATAAATATCATTCATAAATAAGGAGATTCAATTAGGAAAACTTATTTTTTCTGTTATACAACAATTTTGAACATAACCAAAAACCCTAGATTTCAGTATATTATTATGACTTCTGCAACAACTTTAGGAATTCAATTTTAGATAATTTTATCAATTCCTAGTATGATTTTATTATCTAGAAATCATCACAACATGATATAATCCATTTTTAAAACATCTTTCATAAGCTTAAACTAAATGGAAGATTTAGGGTTTGTAGTCACATACAAAACAATTGAAGATTATTGATGATTCAACTCAGTTTCGTGTAAGCTACTGATTAAATAAAGTACCCACTCTCCCTAAGGTGTGAAAACACCTTAAAAATGTAGCCCACATCTGAAAATCTCGAACTTATATTAAAAACCCTAGCAATTCACCGCTTTCTTTGTCCTTTCCACTCAGAAACCCTAGGCATAGAGAATTATGGAGAAAGAGTGAAAAATGGGAGTGATTTGATATCATTATGAATAAAATAATAAGAGGGATAGAATCTTGATGTGTGAGAGAAAAAACACCAAGAACAGCTATATAGAGATGACAAACTTACTTAATTTCATCAACTATAGTAAGAGAAACCCTAGATCACCATCTTCTCCACTTTCTCAATCCAAACCCAAGATCCCTCTCTCTCTAGGGTTTCATTTTTTTGGATTAAATCATGAATTATGAGAGCTTCTAGTGTGTTAGGCTGATCATGTAGACCAACTGATTTACTTGGGTAATTTGCAAATTGACACCTCAATATACTTTTTCTTATTTTTGCTAAATTTTTTGTCATAAAAATATTACTATAAAATGTCTACTAAATAGGTCTAAACTCATCCAAAATTTATGAAAATTTAAAATGTTGTTCACCATTGAGTTTTAAAGATCCATTAAAAGTTTCTGATCTATCTAATCTACGATAAATGACTAAAAACCAAATAGTGCACTATTATAGTGCAGTCAGTAGAACAGTGAGTTGAAGAACAAAATGACTTAGACACACCCAGACCGGTCGTGCAAGGTACCATGGCCAAGCAGAAATGGACCCAAAATAACCATTCTGCCTGCCATAGCCATGGTGCATTGGTTCCATCAGATTTGAGTATAAAATTTTCAATCATTATATTTCTCTAAAATGGTTTTGTTGACTAGAATGACTATGCCACTGTCAATCCTACAAGGCCGTGCTAGCCAACACAACCAATCTAACCATAATTCCAATTCCTATTTTCACCATGCTTGAATCACCTTGGCCGTTAGACTCTATTAAGGGTGTGCTAGGAAAACACCATAATTTTAACAAACTAGGGTTTATACTTCTCAAACCCTAATTATTCAAAATGATAGCACACTTGGAGTTCTCATTAGGTTTAACATGACATAATATGAGCTACCATCCTTAATCATTTTTAATCTATGTTCAAGAAAACTAAGCATGTAATCATCTAGGTAAATCCTAATTTACAAATTAAGTTTAGATGCGGTCATAATACATGACTAGTTAGGAAGTTTATCTCGGCTTGCACGTGAGTGAGGACAAAGTGTGTTGTTAAGGCTAGTGATGGTATGTGGGTTATTCTTCTTTCTTCAGACTCTAATAGAGCCTTGGGTAGTGGGCCTTAGTGTTACAACTACTACTCTAAAGTTGGGTTCTTAGGTGGAGAGTCAAACCATTTGGCTTAACTACTTGCTTCATTGGTTCCACAAGGGATGAAATATTGAACAATATTTGAACTAATTGAACACAACTAGATGTTGCTAGAGTTCTCTAGTTGATGTTGGGTATCTTACTCATTCAAGGAGACTTTCCTCATTGGGCTTAGTCCCCCCACCTCTCGAGTACAGCTGATACCTCATCATGGACTCTTCCAGTCAGTTGGCACATTTTCTCCTTAATGATATGGACCACTATGATGAATTATATGGTGTTCACAACATGTAATGTCTAGTGTATGCTTTTGTTACACTGGTAGACTTACGAATGTATTGGTCTTATATTAACGTTGTTGTTAAGGCTTCTTTTTTTCCTTTGTAATATGGAACTTAAACTAAATAACTGGATTCAAATAGGTGATCTACTTGAACGTATAATCGAAGTATACTAGTAATTACTAGAATAAATTGATCTTTGACCTTCATAAGTAGCTACCATAAATAATCATCAACTATATCATATATTCATAATATGATTTAATATCATATAAACCAGGGCAAGCTTGGGGTTCCACTACCTCTAATTTTACCATTATAATTCACTACGACATCATAGAAAATAAATCTAGAGCTAAAAATGTTAAATACTCAAATTTTGAAAACAAATAAAATATATAAATGAAAGACTTGGTTTGATAAATAAATTCCTGAATTATAATTGATAGGATAATAAAGTTATTCACTTTTCTGCATGGGTGCAATTCATGGCCCAAGTAAGGCCCATAAGGATATTTGCTTTGTAAATAGGTCCTTGTGGAACAAGTTAAAGAAATCGAAGGAATTTCAACAGAAAATAAAATACAATGGCGTTTTGAAATGTTGGATAACTGAAATATAAGATAATTGTCAAGTTTCCAAAAAATATTTATGTATGAAGTTTTACATAAATAGAGGAGTAATTACATAACTAATAATGTCAACACAATGTTTAGGGAATCAAATAAGAATATCTCGGCCTAATGTTTGGTATACTAGAAAATAATAATAAAAATAAGAGAATTCTAGAAATTGGAAGAAAAAGGGATTTTCACGTGGTGTGGATAATTAATTTAAGGATATGTTAAAGGGTCAAGTTTCCGCTATTAAACTTATCCCAGTGAATCCAAAAAATAGGATAAAGGTTGGGAAAGATATTAATAAGTTTTCCTTCAAGATTCATAGAAAAAGAAGGCTCATAGTGGCCTATGGAAATTTGATAAGGAAGAGGGACCTACTTGTAATAAGTAAATGTTGTTTACTTGTTTGAAGAGAGAGAGAGAGAGAGAGAGAGGTAGGGAGAGAGAGAGAAAGGGCATTTTAAAACATCACTTTAATACTTGATCTTGCCTAATCTGAGATTTAGTTATTAAGGTTTCCTTTAAAATTTGAGGTTAGAGAAGAGAGGAGAGATCTATGGATTTTGTTTAGTTTCCCTAAAGGATGAACTATAGGTAATATGCATCTCTATGTTAGATTTAATACAACTAGAAACGTAGTCCTGACAATCCCTATCTGATCATGTGACACTGGAGTTGTTGGATCTAAGATCCAATGACGCTCGAAGTGTCTTCTACCTCTTCTGAGGATGGAAAGTTGTACATAGTAACTCTCTCACCTCTCTTATCTCTCTCTCTTTCTCTTAATCATGTCTTCTCATCAAAGGACTAGTAGTGGGTTAAGGGGGTGAAACTGGACCCAACAATCCCTATAAACCCCTATTTGAGTAAGGGTTGGGACTTTCCCCAAATGACAACTAGAATTAGACTCCATTATAAGTCAGATTAATAGACATGCCTATATAAGGGTAGGTAGTCACTTTGAGAGATCATCACATGGATGGTAAGACTCAGTGAAACCCAAACATCCTTCCCCACAACCCCAATTTATCCCAACAACATTACAACTTCATTTTTCCTAGAACCTCCCTCCTTCCTTCGTCCAACTTGTGGTTAGCACCATCGTGACCACCACTCTAGACCATTGACGGTTCAACTAGATTTAGTGAGTCTGGGCGAAGGTGTCTGTAGTGGAAAAACCATCACCATGGCTTGAAAGTGTGAAGTCAACTTTGGAGTTGACTACCATCCACGGGGAGTAGGAGCTGGGTCGCATTGTCTGATGGACAATTTTACATTCTTTTCTTCAAGTAATCACAAAAAGGTAAGGGTCTTGTTTTCTTTAACCTTGGGCCTTGCCTCATCCATGCGGGTACGAGATGCTAGTGGGCTGGGCTCATTTGTGGACCCCTCCATGTAAGTAATGACATTAACACGCGAACTATTGATTTGGCAATCATCGATTGGTCTAAGTTAGGCATATCGGGTAGTACTAATAACTTAATATTGGTAACTCAAAAATAGGAAAACTATATACCAAATCAATCAGGAAAACAAGAGGAATGTAAATAAAATATAACTAAGACCTAATTCTGACCTCAGTTCCAAACATAGGGTTAATACTTTTTAGGTAGTGATTAGTAAATCAACGCACTATATTTGTGTATTAAGGTGTTGAATACATTAAATGCTCTAGGTTTCTTATGTAATCTTCTATTTTTTTATTTAATGACTATCTAAGGGGGTCATGATCATACTGATTATAACTAAGGTTTCTAATGTGAATAATCATGCATAGGAAGAATTAGGATTTAAAGATGATAACTTGCAATGTTGTTAATGAACATCATTGAATCTAAATCATCATTATGAAAGGAAATGATGGATCTAGTAATTAGGGTTTCACTTATTGATTAATATGTTGTGGAACTAAAATTTGTATACTTATTCCTTATCCATACCTTAAAATTGTATATTAGGACTCGAGTAGGTTTATATTTAAACATTGCGATGGTGACACTTTATGATTTACATACATGAAGATTAAGGTCAAATTTCTTGGGTTCCTCTTTGCTTGCTTAAAGTACTTGAAGTATGATTGCATAATCTGCATGGTTCTGCATTGTGGTACATGGTTACGATTATGACTTCTCACAATAGTTTGCTGCATTTTCTAAGGGGTTCTCGAAGGCCGACTAAATAATATGTCGAGTGTTTATTTATGTGTTGTTCAATTATAATGCCACTATGAGTATTACATAAATAAAGATGTCATATTCTATACCCTAGGATGACATGTATCAAGGGGTAATGCACACGAGCCCTGGAGGGACAATGATCACTCCTAAGATAGCATATCAAGCATGAGTTAGAATATGTAAAGAAAATACCAGTTCTTATATGCAAATAATTTATTGATTATATGTTGTTATGTACTTGCACACTTTTGCATGCACCCCTGGTACATAGTATAGTAATATTTTGATCTGTGTTTTTGTTTCATGACATTTTTGGTACAAGATAAATATGAAGATATCAAGATATGATGATCCAGATGAAAATACTAGAAGACATTAAAGATAAGTTTAAGATTAATTAGATAGATACTTCTTCTCATATGTGCAATTCTATTAATAAAAATTCTTATAACTCCTTAGAAGAGCATATTTTAATTAATATTTGAATTAATGGAAATTATTTGCTATTATTTCTATTTTGTAAAATAGGGATCCTTGGCAATTTTAGGTAATAACCTCAACTTTAAGGTCCTTCCTTAATTGGGGGGTTTTGAAAATTGAGATCATTATACCTAACATCTATATGACATCATTGGTTACTAGAATAACCAATAAGTCAACTAAAATCCCATGCTTTGGCTGAATAAAAAGAAGAAGAATAGAAGATAATACATGTTCCTTATGAATTTTATCTCAATTTCTATAAAAATCATGCTTTGGAGATAATTTTCCACTAACTTGTACGCAATCCTATCTTACTAATCTCGTTCTTGAACCGAATATAGTCAGATGTTAGTCTTCTAAGTTTGCATTCAAGCTCCAAACCTTCAAAAGAAACTCTAAACAACCTGACAATAGCTAGCTAGACCTAAAAGAAGCCTACTAGAGGTAGCACATGAAGAAGAAAGGTCAACAAAAACATTCATGTGATGGACTCAAATTTTAAAACCTTTAATGTCTAATGGCATACTTGGCTCCAAAGATTTGAGTTATTTTGAGAGTTCCTAATGTTTTACCAAAGTTTGGTAGTCAAATGATATTGATGTCATGACCAAGATACTTAATTTTATGCCTTGTTGAGGTATTTAATTGGATAATCATACAATTGAGTTTTGGCATCAAACTTGAAGGGAAAGTACCTTGAGCTGTGATAAAACTATGGTAAATATTTGATGAAGAATAGAGGTTCCTAGATGAAGTTGTTGAGGTTTGAAGATGATGAATTAATGTGTACTTTTGACCAGGATATTTCTATTTTAGCCTAAGTCGTGGATGTAGTTGGGTGCCATCTCTTGGCCTCCATGATCAACTACTAAGTCACGGATCACCCTTGTGAGATATCTAATCTTAGCCCTTGGATGGAAATCAGTGGCTGTCAAGTTGTCTCCAACCTTGTGGTTAGAGCAAGGAATTGGAGCAATTGACGTCCTGACCATCCCCACCACGACTCTCCTAAATCGGGAAAAGAGGGAAGTCGGCTTCTGAGTGGTTCTCCTCTTCACATCATGAACTACCCTATGAGCCATTACTAGTAGTGCGGGAGCGAAGAATAAGAAAGAATGGACACCCACTTAATCCCCCTTCTCCCTTACGCTGCATAGACCAGAAGGGGGAAAATGAGATGAAGTGGGGAAGAGTGATCAAAAAAAGGATCTAAGAAGAGTAGAAGCAAGCACAAGTTTGGGAAAATCCATCCTAGTCATTTCCATGACCTCCTGAGGTGGTTTTGGTAGTAAACCAACTCAACTCAGCCGACCATGAGGACGGAGCTTGGAGACATGTGGAGAGAGATGCTCGTCGAGATCGAAGGGCCTCAAGGAGTATACGAAGGTCAGGGGAAGCTTTTGTAAGGTTTAGATTATAGTGAGGATGAGAAAAGGTAGGTTGCCTCTTTGCTCCACCGCAACTAGAACTAGGGCGGCGACCTCACATGTAATGGAACCTTAGCCGAATCTGTAGAGAGGATGTATCTACATAGGTCCTAGAGGGAACTACAAAGTTGATGGAGGCTCCAGGATTGCATAGGGATCCATGGTTTTGCTTCCATGCCTTGTTCGAAACCAACCAGTAGTGGCATCACCTGTTCACAAAAGAATAGGGTCGTACGACTACATGACAAAGAAGTGAGACTCGCGCGCCAAAGGGCATAAGAAAGAATCGGGTCTAGAACCCTAAACTCGGCCATACCTAGAGAACCAGATGATGAACCTCATCCAAGCAGAGCCAGGAGCCATGACCTTCAGTGGCCACGTGGCATCATGCGATTGGCCCACGAAGGTAAATAATTCAATAAATACCCAGTTCTTAGATAATTCATAAAAATTAGCACGTTTATCAGAAAAATACAAATGAGGTACCAAAATTCTCTGAAAATTATGTAGAACATTATAAATGTATAATATCACACTTTGGATGGACTAATATTAGTGACATAATGTAAGTTGTTAAATGCTTATTCTATGGATAATAAATATCAAATGATGGCTTTAAATTGTGATAAATTGTCAGTAACTCCATATTCATGTTTATAATCCATTTAAGGTCAGTGATTATGATGTTGATGTGCAAAATCATTTAATTTTTATCCATATGTCTAATTAGATCTATTCACCCTAATTAATGTGCAATAATTACATATATGCTCACGAAATTCTAAAAATTACAAAGTAATTTTCAATCAATAATGAGAAGATAATATGTAATTCTAAGGTCAGTTTTATACATGGGATTAATGGTAACATGATTATTACTCTTCATTTAATATAAAACCCTAATATGCTAAATGAATATGATCTAGTTTTAATACATGTACACAAAAATATGGAAGATAACATTCAATTGATACAATCTAAAATACAGAAACAATATCATTAACTCTCGATTAAAATATGATAAAACACATAATGATACACATATATTAATGATCTAAGAGAAACCCTAAAACATATGACTAGGGTTAATATGATGACAACCTGATGATGATACATGATATTTTCTTAATCAGGGTTTGATCAAGAATATAGTTGACCTAAGGTTTATGTGATGCTTAGTATATCTTGATCAAGGTACACCCTTACCTCTTACTTGGCCTACTACTTAGTATGGTTGTATAGTGTGTGTACAAATACTAGGAATATGATATTGGATGAAATAATTGTTCTTATATGATATCTTGCTTGATTTTCCATAACTATGGCTATGAACATATGAAACATAAGATATCTACTCCATTATATGATAGCACTAAATATCTTTGGTAGAATAGTGCATTGATGAAAGTACTAAATCTCTTTGGCATAATAGTACATGTGAGATCTAAATCTCTTTGGAAGAATAGTGCATTTATGAAAGTACTAAATCTCTTTAGCATAATAGTACATGTGAGCACTAAATATATTTGGTAGAATAGTGCATGTGGTTAATCAACTTTAGATATAATGGAAAATAAACTTAAAATATGTGTTCTCTTTTGTTAATGAACATCTTTGTGCAAGTATAAGATTTTTCTTATTTTTATTTATAATTGCCAAGTATTAGTTTTATCTTATTACCAAGCTTAGTAATGAGAGGTATATAAAAAGACTTGTAGGCGTACTTAGTACAATATTTTTGAATAATGTGCTGACATGTACCACATGTAATCCTTTGTTTAGGTTGTGGACATATGATCTTGAAGAACCAAGATAGTTGAGAGATGTATGGCGATCGGATGTATAGGTGGACATTATATTTAAAGATCCTATTGTTTAGTGGTAGTACATGTATGTGTATAAGTTTGTTGTTCAATATGTAACATCAAATGTAGTAACAATTCATTATGTAATTATATGTTGAATGGTGAACATGTGTTGTATGGTTTTATTATTTTTCATGTGCATGTGCTACTGTTGTTTCCTTCTGACTTCCTTAGATTTTCTTCTTCTTAGCCTAGTGTAGAGTGTCAAAATTGTGGTCCCATTGAGGTGGGGTTTCAATTTGTATGTCACACATTAGATTAAGTCTTAGAAAATCTGGGGACGTCACACTTCAATTGGTGAATAAGAGGGTTAGAAGAAATGGAATATGAAGAGAAGATGAAATATGTGGTTAAAACTTGCTTACTAGGAGGTCAGATCTAAGATAGAACCTTCATTTTCAGTTGTTCTTCTTGTTCTTCCTCATCATCACCCTAAAACATCAACTTCACAATCATCCTTTTCTCAAATATAGGGTTTTAGGAGAGAGAGGGTCTAAAGAAGAAGAAAACAAGTCTAATTCCATCAAATTCCATCAAGTATATGTAAGGAAATACGACATCATATAGACAAATGAAACAAAAAATTTACTGACATATTTCCCATTAACTAGTGGATCGTGTCAATAACTATGCAATTGAAAGGATAGTTTCACGAAGATATACCCGGTCCTAGATGAAGTCTAGTGACAATCCTCATTGATGTAGATGTGCACTCTGTCTTGGATGGTGTTTGTGCATCTCTTTGTTGCATTGGGACTTGTCTGACTCCTCCTCCATGGATAGTATTTGGACTCATCTTATTTCTCCTCCAAGGACAACAAACTAGAATTGTTGTCTGCAACAACTCCTCTTGTCATGGACTGTTGGCTGACATCATCCTCCTTAGAGATGGGAAAAGGCCACCTCACCTCTAGACAAGTCCACACGAACCAACTAGAACTCTTATCTTCCTACTAGAATGAACGGGAAGGAGTAGCCCTCCCATTGGTGTACTAGTCACCAACCTACTCTCTCACAAAAATGATCCTCAGTTGTTTCTCTCCCTTGGCTATCCCTCCCTAGTCAGGTAGGACTAGCTAGGGATCTTGTGGTAACGACAACCTAAGAAGAAAACACTTGTCAGGGCAACTAATTCTCAATTGTCTGCATTGTGCTTTGGTAAGCACCCAGTACTTCTCTATTTATAGTAGAGGTCAGGGTCTGGATTCCTAGTCTATGCGAGAGTGTAAAGGACCGAAAGATCTCAAAATTTTCCAACAATTCTAGAGACTTCACAATATACGACATCCAAAACTTCCATTTGGTAAACCCAGATGGCCATCTGGCAAGCGACATGATCGTATTGCACTTGCACACGGTCATCTTGCACTGTGAGATGGTCATTTTGTAGTTTCCTAATTTTGTACATATGTCGACAATTCAAATCCAATTATGCACATCATGACATCAACACTAATACTTGATGTAAACAAATTTCACCTCTGAGATAGTCATTTTGTGCATGTGATATGGGTGTCTCACACCACCTGAGACAGTCATATCATACAAGTAAGACGGGCATCTCACAACCCGGGTCAGGAAGAATTCCAACCAATGCACAATACAATTAGCCTGACACTTCAAACGACAGTCTCAACACTTGAACTAACCATTTGGCAGTCCAGTTAGCTGATTTGTTGCATGAATTGAATACCTAAATACTTTAGTAATCAATCCAATCATCATTCAAGATAAAACTCCTCTTCTAGATGAGTTCCTATGTGTGTGACCTTATAGGTACAATATTACATTGGCAGTGAATGTCCATAACAACTTATGACATCACAAGCAATGAGTTGTAGCTAGTCACATGTTATTGCTACCCAAGTAATTGGAAATTTGGAGAACAACTTCAACCTACAATTTGTGCATGGTGTTATAGTGTTTGTACAGTTCCTTTGTCATTGATATCTTAGATTGAACTAGAGGCATGGAGCAGTCATCCCCATTATTAATCAATCGTGTTCCTTGAACCTGAGAAGACAGTTTGAGATATATGTAAGCTCAATATCACATATTGACTCACATGTGCATGGCCACACATTTCTCAATCTCAGTAATCAAGAGGCCTTGGATATCATACTCCCTTAGGAGGGACAAGACCCATCTCTATCACTCACAGTCAATCCACATGTGTCATAGTCACCCAATCACCACCTTTATAACAACCCATGTTTTAGCATTGTGTTTGATGATATCAAAGCATACTAATGACATGTAATGAGTGCAGTGATTTCAGGTCTAAGAACCAAAAACACCACCATCACTGTAAGACATGATCTTCACTTACCTAGTTATGGTTTCCATGTATCACTCTTATGGAGGGTATGTCTAATACACTATTCTCTAACATGTATATGTGTGCTTGGTTTTATATCACCATATCATGACTAATGAGATTATGTAGTCAACCAACTCACACTCTAGTATTATGTGTCATTGTTGTCTATTTACCTTCCATAAAGACAACCAATCAGGACATAACAAAAATGTATATACTCTTAACATCTGTATGATCTCATTGTTTAGTTCCTCAACCTGAAGACATACGTCATCGAGTAATATCATTCTTTAGAAATTTTTATTATGTTATTTTATTATCTCATAACTAAATAAATAGAATAAATTGGAAGCTTGCCTTAATAAAAATCATTTAGAAGTTATGTCATTACAATCATCATATGATTAGCTCTCTGGGCATACATACCAACAGACTCACACTGAAACTTAGAGACAATCACCCACAAATCTTATTTTGAGTGACCTAACATGACCATCATGCTTCTATTGCAAAAGTGCTTTAGCCAAGGGATCAACAACATTGTTCGCAATTGGTACTCTACAAATCTTTACATCTGCTTGTTGTATGATCTTTCATATGAGATGATACTGCCTTTGTATATGCTTTGAGCGTTGATGTGATCTATGTTCCTTATTTTGTGCAATAGCTCCATTGTTTTCACAATATAGCTCAATTGATTCACTGATGCTTGAAAAGACCCCAAGATATGTAATGAACTTCTTCATCCATACAGCCTCCTTTGTTGCATTCGATGAAGCAATATACTCGACGTCTGTTGTAGAATCGACAACTATCTCTTGTTTGGAACTCTTCCAACTTACAACTCCATTGTCTAGGAAAAGCACAAATCCTAGTTGCAATTTGTAATCATATTTGTAAGTCTGGAAGCTTGCATCGGTGTAACCTTTTACCACCAAATCTTACTATCCATCGTAGACCAAGAATTGATCCTTATTCCTTCTCAATTACTTGAGGATGTTTTTCATGGTTGTCCAATGGGCATCACTTGGATCTGACTGATATTTGATCATCATGCTCAAAGCATATGATACATCTAGATGAGTGCACAACATTGCATATGTGATTAATCCAATTGCTGAGGCATATGGAATCAAACTTATGTGTTCTCTTGCTTCATAAGAATTGGGACATTGACTCTTAGAGATGGTCACTCCATGCATTGTAGGCAGGTTTCCTCTCTTTGAGCTCTCCATACCGAACTGCTTCAACACTTTGTCAATGTATGTGCTCTGACTTAGTCCCAGAAGCCTTCTGGATCTACCTTTATAGATATTTATCCTCAAGATGTAGGATGCTTCTCCCAAGTCTATCATAGAGAATGTATTTCCAACCCATGTCTTTCCCACCAATAGTATGTCATCTACATACAATATGATGAATACTACCATGCTGCCACTAACCTTCTGTTACACACAAGGTTCATCTTCATTTGAACAAAGACAAAATCTTTGACTGTCTCATCAAAATGAAGATTTCAACTCCAAGATGCTTGCTTCAATCCATAGATTGACCTTTGTAGCTTATAGACTTTATTTGCCAATTTTGGATTTATAAAACCCTCAAGTTGTGTCATATACACATCCTCAACAAGATTCTAGTTAAGTAATGTGGTTTTAACATGCATTTGCCAAATCTCATAGTCATGATAAGCTGCAATAGCAAACATGATCCTGATGCACTTAACATGGCCTCTCGAGAAACATTTTCATCATGGTCGCCACCTTGAACTTGTCTAAAACCCTTTACAACCAATTTTCCCTTATAGGATTGTACCTTACCATCCATGTCAATCTTTTTCTAGAAGACCCACTTGCACCCTATAGGTTTTAACCCTTTAGGTGAATCCACCAAGATCAATACCTTGTTGGTATACATGGATTCCATCTCAGATCTCATGGACTCAAACCATTTCTCATACTCTGATCCGTCAATAGAATCTTGATAGGTAATTGTCTCATCATCTATGACCAATTAATTGCCTTCCTTAGTCACAAGATATCCATATCTCTCAAGTTCAAGCTGTGTCCTATTAGATCTATGAGGTTCCTATGTTACTTGAGGAATTTGAGATTCCATACCAACTTGTGAGTTTCTTTGTTCCTATTGTACATCTACCTATTCAATGATATCTTGTTGGTATCAAACCTCTTTGAGTTCCACTTTTCTCCCACTAATTCCTTTGGAAATAAATTACTTTTCTAGGAATACAACATTTCTAGCAACAACTATTTTGTTGTCAGTTGGGTGGTATAAGTAGTATCCCCTTGTTTCTTTGGGATATCCAATAAAATAACATTTATCAGACTTCAGGCTAATATTTTTAGGAAACATTTCCCAAACTTAAGCTTCACATCCCCAAATCTTAATAAAAGACACATCGGGATGCTTCCCATGACATATCTCATACAATATCTTTTGAACCAACTTAGATGGTACTCGACTAAGTGTAAATGTGGCAGTTTCAAGAGCATACCCCCAGAAGGAAGTCGAAAGATCAGTAAAACTCATCATTGATCGCACAATATCCAGTAATTGAGATTCCTTCTTTCTGACACACATCATTATGTTGTGGTGTTACGGGTGGAGTCCATTGTGATACAATACCGCCCTCTAACTCTTGTCTTAAGTATTCTCCACATCAATGGATAAAAGTGACTTAATAATTTTTCAAAACTAGTTATGTACTTCATTCATAAACTCTCTAAACGTTTCAAGAGACTGACTTATGTTTCATCAATTAAACATAGCCATACCTACCGAAGTCATCATTAAAGGTAATGAAGTACTGATATTCACCTCTAGCATTTGTTCTTAAAGGGCCACATACATCAATATGTATGAGTCCTAATAGATAATTAGCCCCCCATTGTTTCCAGAGAAGGGAGACTTGGTCATCTTGCCCAACGAACAGGCTTCACATGTCTTTATGGATTCAAAACCAAAAGGGTTACCCGATCAGTGTTAGCGCAGCTGGTAAGGCACGGTGTCCCCCTCCGGGGGGAGCCAGGTTCGAGCCACGCTGTGGAGCGCTGGATTTATCACCTGCCAGTTATCCGGGCTATGGTTGGAAAAAGGATGCGGGCTCTGCCTAAGGCAGTGAAAAATCAAAAGGGTTCATATAACAATCTTAATGGAGTCTAGATATGCGATTCTCATTTATTTTCCCTAGACGACGATGCCAAATGTATGTTTGCTTTGATTTTTTGAGTTTTTGTCTTGTGGTATTTATGTTATATGTGCTTGTCTCTATATCCATTAAGTATAGACCATAATACATTGGGGTGATTTCATAAAAGATCTCATCTTTACTAATAGAACATCTTCTATTCTTTATCTGAAATTTGAATTTGTTCTTGTCCAAACAAGAAACATATATGATGTTCCTATTAATGGCAGGTACGCAATAATAGTTCTCTAACTATATTACAAGCCCACTTGGTAGACTTAACTCATAGGTTCCAACTATGATGGCGGTAACTCTTGCACCATTTGCAATTCACAATTCTACCTCACCTTTCTCTAAAGGTCTACTTCTTTTTAGATCCTTCACATTTGAGAAAATGTGTAATCCACATTCGGCATCTAGTACCCATGATGATGTAGTAGTAAAGTTAACCTTAATAATGTATACACTAGAAGTAGAGATCTCAATCCCTTAATTCATCTCCCTTGGTTACCTTATCCTTCTCCTTATTTTGATTGTAGAAGATTTGGACTTCAACTTATCCGCAGAATTCTTCTTGGCCTTGCATTTGTCCTTGGACTCAACTCCATTGATCATGATCATGGATTTGTCCAATTTCATTTGTGTTTCGACACTTACTAAGATTTCAAACAACTCTGATAGTGGTCTTTCCATATTACTCAAGTGATAACATTCTATAAAGTGGCTATATGATTTAGGCAACAACTACAAAATCATATCCGTGGTGAACTCTTGACCCAAAGGAAATCCCAGTCTCTTAAGATACTTCATATGACCAATCATATTGAGCACATGAGGCTCTATTGGATCTTACTCTGTCAGTTTGCACTCAAATAGTACCTTAGAGACAATATACCTTTCATGTTTATAATGCCATTTATGAAGCCCATAGTTCATACAACCCAACATAAGGTTCTTGATGTTCACACCATTGTTGGCATGCTTCAAAGAAGCATCCATGTCACTTAGGTGAATTTGGTGTGGATATTGACACTGGTGTTTCAGGAACATGCAGAACACTTCTCAAGGTCCTTCACCAGTTATGGAAATAAATCCCATTTCATTCATCCAGTTGTGATGATTGAGTGTTTTCCATTTTATTCTACAAGAAAAAATTTGCATTTGTCAAACACCATTTTTTGTTTTATTTTATTGGAAAAGTTGATATTAATTAGGTCTTTAGTTAACTATCGCTCCCACTATTTTATTCAAATTGATAGCCCTCAATTTCAGTGTAGAATATTACGGCGTACAATATTGTAGTGGTCCAAGATCCTAATTTCATCAAATCTTGAGCCAGCTAGGGTATCGCCCACAACATGGTTCTATCAGATAGGCAACTTTTTCCAATTTCATCATATGCAACTCTTCGATAGATGATTTTCACAACTCCTTGCCATTGATCATATGTATGCTTCTAGGTGCTTAATCCAATTAAGATCACCTAGTTAAGCATGAATCATAAGATAAAATTATAGACTATGCATCCTGCTAGGGTAGACCCACATATCTACCATAACACTTCTACGAGATAGACAACGCACTGTGATAGGGCATGCCCACGCTTAGTCGATCAAGCTTTTCATGTGTGCTGCTTATGGAAAGCATCTAAGACTTAATATTTGAATGAGGGAGTTTGTATAATACATTTACATTAACCAATAACCACATGTATATAGTATGTATCATTTACATGCTATAGCCCACAATAAAAACATGCAACATATGAAAGTGATGGCTATGGCCAGCATAATGTAATTCCTTGGAGCAACCAGGAATTACCACAACCTAGGTTCACATCACATGGAGAAACATGTTGTTGATGATGATCTCTGCTTGCCAATCTGGGTTGACTGGTTCAACCTTTGAACCGGTCAGATCACCTCTTGGCCAGTCGGTTGATCCCCTCTTGCTGATCGTCTGGCTCCTCTAAACGACCGGTTAGTCTTCCTTTACCTGATCGTTTGGCTCCTCCAAATGGTTGTCTCATCTGGTCCTTCAGGCTCCTGGTCGATTCACCAGTTGGTCGTCTTGGCCCCACCAGACGGTCCTCTCAGCCCGTCCAGTCAGTCGGATCAGACCCTCTAGTCGGTAGGATTGGCTACTCCTAGCGGTCAGTTGGCGTCTTTCTTCTTTGTTAAAATAAGAAAGTAAACTATTCTACTTTTACATAACTATAGAGAAAACTCGAGTTACATTCGAGGAGATCAAAGGTAGAAGAGAATAATACTTTTACATTGGGAAGATAAGAGAGAGGCTTAGCTTGCAGACTGAGATAAATAGGATAAACCAACCACATAACTATGCATAGATAATAGTTGTTATTGGCCATAACCATCACATCCAACATCAAAACTCACTTTTAGGGCAACATATGTATATTAAATATATATCATATCATATATATATATTTGTTTTGGTTCTTATTTGGTGATTAGTTGGATGTGCACATCAACCAGTTTAGATATTTGCAATGCACGCAATAAATAAATTTGACAGAACCAAAAATCTAATCATATCAATTATCCCTATGCATAATTAATTGATGTGGCTTTGATACCACTGTAGGAAAATATAACATCAGATAGGCAGTGGAAACAAAACATTTACTAACATATTTTCCATTAATCAGCAGATCACATCAATAACTATGCATTGGAGAGGATGGTTTCACAAAGATATACCTAGTCCTGAAGCAAGTCCAGCGACAATCCTCGTCGATGTTAATGTGCACTCTATCTTAGATGATGTCTGTGCAGCTCCTAGTTGCACTGGGACTTGTCTGACTGCTCCTCTAGGGATAGTACAAGGACTCGTCTGACAGGCCCTCTAAGGACAGTAAACTCAAACGTCATCATCTATAGAAACTCCTCTCATCAGAGACAAATGGTTGACATCATCCTTCTTAGCAATGGGCAAAGACCACCCCGCCGCTAGACTAGTCAAAAAAAACCTACTAGAACTCTTATTGTCCTACTAGAATGGACAACAATGGGTTGTCCCTCCCATTGGTGCACTAGTCACCAACCTACTTTCCCCCAACAATGATCCTCAGTTGTTTCTCTCCCTTATCTATCCCTCCCTATTCGGGTAGGTCTTGCCTAGGCTCTCGTGGTTACCACAACCAGAGAGCACAACAATTGTTAGAATAATTGATTCTTAATTATCTATGTTGTTCTCTGGTAAGCCACTAGTACCCCTCTATTTATAGTAGAGGCCAGGTTCAGGGTTCCATGTCCATGCGGGAGTGGAAAGGACTAGAAGATTTTGAATTTTCATAACAATTCTGGAAACTTGGCAATCTTCGACAGCCAAAACAGACATTTGGCAAACCCATACAAACATCTGGCATGAAAGACAGTTGTCTCAAACTGCGAGTTGGTCATTTTGCAATTTCCAGTTATGTACATATGTTGGCAATTCAATTCCAATTAGTGCATGTCATGAAGTCAACACCAATCCTCGATGCAATCAGATTGCACCCCCGAGACAATTGTTTGGAGCATGTGAGATGGGCATTTCACACTACCTAAGATGGTCATCTCACACAAGTGAGACGAACGTCTCATAGCTCGGGTCAGGTAGAATTCCAACCAAGCACAATACTATTAACCTGACACTTCAAACAGCAGTCTCAACACTTGAACTGATCATTTAGCAGTGCATTCAACTGATTTGTTGTGTGAATTGAATACCTAAACATGTTAGTAATCAATCCAATCATCATTCAAGATCAAGCTACTCTTTTGATGAGTTCCTATATGTGTGACCCTATAGGTCCCATACTACATTGGCAGTGAATTTCCATAACAACTTATGACAACACAAGCAATGAGCAGTGTCTAGTCACACATCATTGCTACCCAAGTCAATGAAAAGTTGGATAACTTCAACATACAATTTGTCCATGGTGTTATAGTGTTTGTATAGTTCTTTTTTCACTGATATCTAGATTGAACTAGAGGCAAGGAGATGTCATCCTCATTATATTCAATCTTGTTCCTTGAACCAGAGAAGACTGTCTGAATATATGTAAGCTCAATATCACATATTGTCTCACATGTGCATGGCCACACATTTCTCAATCTCTCTAATCAAGATACCTTGGATATCATACTCCCTTAGGAGGGACAAATCCTATCTCTATCACTCAGAGTTAGTCCCCATGTGCCATACTCACCCAATCATCACCTATATAACAACCCATGTTTTATAATTGTGTTTCATGATGTCAAAGCATACTGAATGACATGTGATGAGTGCAGTGATTTCAAGTCTAAGAACTGAAACACCACCATCACTATAAGACATGATTCTAACTACCTAGTTAAGGTTTCCATGCATCACTCTTATGGTGGGTCGGTCTGATACACTGTTCTCTAAAATGATGTTGTCTGCTTGGTTTGGTTCTGCCATAACATGACTAATGAGATTTTGTTATCAACTAACTCACACTCTGATCTTATGTGTCATTTCTATCTATTTACCTTCAACAATGACAACCGATCTGGTACATAACAAGAATGTATATACTGTTAACATCTGTATGATCTCATTGTTCGGTTCCTCAACCTGAAGACAAACATCATTGACTAATATCTTTCTTTAAACATCTATTATGTTATTTCATTATCGCATAACTGAACAAATAGAATAAATTGGAAGTTTCCCTTTATTAATAATCAAATCATTTACATGTTATGGAATTACAATCATCTTATGATTGGCTCTTTTGGCATACATACCAACATTATATATATAGGTTGAAGAATTTTGTGATTCATGAGTTGTGCGGTGACACAGAGAAACCATCAGAAGGAAAGACTATGGAGGGAAAACCTCTGATTAGCACTCCTTAGATTGTTTCCTTTGGTAGGATAATTATCAGTTTGCACGGCCAACAGTTTACACTATCGTTAGTCTATAGAACCTTCAGTTGATATCTTCCAGTATCACCTTTGACTAACAAACCACTGGATGGTGGCTATCTAGGGAAACCATCAGTAGAGGACTAACTAAATAAACCTTCAAAAGGTATCCTCCCCATTAAACCATTGGAAGGAACTTCAACACCAAATGATTTTTAGACATATCCCCTTGGTGAACCATCAGAAGGCTCTTCTTTGCAAACCATTGACCTCTAAACCTTCAATTTACAATCAATGGTAGAACCATTGGTTGAAAATTGGTGGTTGTCCTACAACCATCTTTGAAACATCATAACTCCTTCACTTTAATTATGATTTGATTAATTATATTTGCACTGGATTCAAAATAAGACTCTTTATAATTCTATAGTAAATGCATAGAAATATTTTTCATGATTATTTTCCTTGTATATATTTTCTTTAATTATATTTAAAGCTCATTATTCATCATATGTGAATTATCTCTTTGTTAATTTGTTTCAAACTTAATCACATGTTATGTTCTATCAAGAAAAATTTTTAAACTAAATTGAAATATAGTAAGTCAACAAACTATTCAAATAATTGTCAAAGGTTTAACCATTTCCAAAATTAACTTCAATTCTCTAAATACCAGATTATCAAGGTGTTAGTTTTAACAATGTTATGTTGATTTCACCAAATATACTCTATGCACTTTCTATGTTTGAGGTAAGATGATAGTAATCTTGAGATTATGATATAAGGAGGATTTATGTCTTATATATAATGAATATCGATGTCCCTATTTGATTTCATCCATGTTTCCCTTTTTTTGATTGAACCTCAAACATAATTGAAAAAAAAAATTATATGTATCTTGACCATGCTTTGGAATGACTATTGCTTTGAAATCTCCAATCATGATAAATAGACTTTGATACAAGAGGCAGTTTTATTTCTATGCCTCTTGGTAATCTCAATTTTGAATAATATAATGGAAATGGATCTCAATCTTGCCCTGTTTTCTCTAACTTCTGGAGTGCCCAATCTAACTTCCCAAGTTTTTTAGTAAAACCTTACCTTGATCATGAAAGGAAGGGAATATAATCATAACCTTGACCTTGTAAAATCTTAAAACATAGTTCCCTATGATGATTTTGATATTTGATCTCATAACTAGGTGAAATGCGACTTCATAATAGAAACTCTCCCTATTTTGATATGTTTGATGTTTCATGACTATGAGAACTATTGTGATAGGTTAGGGTGGTGGTTTTACTTATAACTTACCTAACCTAGGCCACATTCCTTTTATGATTGTCACTAAATTTCACCTTTTTATTGTTTATAATTTGGAAAGGTAACCCCTAATATACTATGTGGATTTCTTATCCTGAGTCTCCTATAGGTCAGAGCTATGATGACATTGATAGTTGATATTCAAATACCAATTTAATGATTATCTTTAAATATGATGGTGTTGACCATAGCTTGTGGTTAATTTACTAAAAATACCTAGGTCTAGATCATTCATCAACCTTGATACCATGATAATAACATTGATTATGGATGTCATGAAATGTTGCTAGATTGTTTCTCAATTCTTTCTCGATTGTTGATCAATTATTATATATGTATAATGATCACCTCTAAGGTTTTAATAGGAATATAAACCCTAGATGAAAAATGTTTGAACCTATGACTTTGATGTCCAAACTTTGACTCTCTCTATGAATTTTTGAAATCCTGACTCATGATTATCAATCCAAATATTTATTAGATTCCTACAATCACACTATCTGAATGTTGCAATAACCCTTGATATATCATTGATGAATTTCATTATGCCACATATCGAGTAAAATTAAAATGATGATTATGTCAAATTTCTTAAATAATGACTTAGGGATGAGCCTTCATTTGGACTAGGGTGGAAACTTCAATTGACTTTGAACACAAAATCATGATGTTGGAATATGATGTTTACCTTAAATTGTTGGAATACAAAATCTCAAATCATGGAAATACAACCCCACCTATGCCAATTTAGAAGCAAGAACCCTAAACATCAGGAATGAATCTCATGACTTACTCTTGATTTTAAGATCCCTATTTTTTGACCTAAATGCAAACTCTCCAAATCTATGATCTAAGTAATTATCTTCCCGATTTCATTATCTACATGACTATGCTTTGACCTTGATGTTGGATCTCTAAAATGTAAAATAGTGTTGATATTGAATTAAATGTGGTGTCTTATTGGAATAAAAAGATGATTAGTATGTGATGTATGAGTACAAAGTCAATTGAAGGATTTTTTATTTATTTTGGGACAAAATTTCTTTTATGGTGGGGAGGATGTAATAACCTAGATCTTATCTCTCATTAATCTATTCACATTTTGATTCATTAGATACTCCACTATACTAAAGAACCTCCCTCATCCTTAAGAAGATTCCTTTGAATCACACTTTGCTCAATTAATGCATTGGATTTGATTAAATGTCACATTATACATAATTGAATGTAATTGAGTGTGTAACTAGTCTTTGAAATGAATTTCTAAAATTGAGTGACATAAAAATTATCACATTGGAACGAAACTTTTGACATATGAAACACAAGAAATTTGTGAACAAAATATGAAAATTTCATGCAAATTGGAGTTATGGTTTATGAGATATATATTTTACAAAATTCTTTAAGAAACGTGATTAAAATGTTGGTTGATATCTAAATGTGCCATGTCATCAATCTGACCTAGATTCTTTCGACCAATAAAATGTTTCCTTGATTAGACACATATTTCCTATTTCTTGTTTCCCTTTGGACTATCACAACCCTTAGATCAGATGACCATGGATCAGGACAAGATCCAACAGCCATGGGGTCATTAATGTGTGTAAACTACACGTCTAAAATGCAAGTGCACATATCAGAGTAATATAGGACCAAAAGAGGCCAGAATATCGAAAATGAGGAAACATACTATAGAGACTACTATTAACTAATATTTGATCCTCTAGACCAATAAAAAAGGTGATTAAATGATTAATTGACTAAATGCAGAAAGTAAAACTAAATTAATTGGTTTGTGATCAAAGAAGGAATGGATTCCTTAGGATTACGGTTTTACCACAGTTCACATTGTAATTACTTTATTTCAATAATATTGATTCCTCCTAACACTGGACAAAGGGACCTGTAGGAAGAATTACCCACTCTCATAGCATAATATACTACCCAATCTAATATAAATCCCACTCTCATGGAGATTTAATTATTAGTTAGGTGCTTTACCAAAATTTTGGTGTTACTCCCTTCACAATAGAAGGCCCTCTCTTGAGGTATGATATAAACTGTATACATCTATGACTTTTCCAACCCTTAATCCTTCTCTTGAACCAATTAACGATCTAACAAATAATCTACAGTGATCAAGAACAGATCATTCACGAGGAAAATATAGAAATATGTCTAGAAATTAAGAGAAATATGGATATCAATTCATAATTGTCAATTACAATGCAAAATTGGGCTGCTCTGGGGTCCTAAAGAACAAAGGGGATTAGTCTCGCATGATTTTAGTTTATTCTACACATAGAAAAGAAGAAAGGAATGAGGAAACCATCAAGAACAATGAAAAAATCCTAGAGAAAGACGGTATGCATGATTCCTTCTGATGAACATAGTGATATCCATCTTTGGACTGCAAATCGGGCCACTGGAAGTGCATGAACCACCCAGATTGCAGCATTCTCCTTTCCTTTCTATCTTCTCTTCTCTCCTCTATCGTGCAACTAAATATGGTGTGATTTCAAGGTCTAGCCGCACTCCCTCCTAGTCATAGGATTGACTTAGGGCTTCGTTAAGCCTTGACCATTAGATTAACTATGATTTCTGATCTGGCCCAATCATGCCAAGTTGGTACTACCGACGTGGCAGAGGTAGTATCAAATTCATCTTTTATTCATGATCCCTTGTAAGATTTCAGTACTACTAAGTTTCTTGTCGTTGGTACCTTGATTTTCTCTAACATTCCCTGTTAGATTTTTGGTAAAAGTCGGTAGCACCGAGCTGGGATTCGGTTGTACTGAGATTCCTCCAGAGCGCTCCTGGTAGAATGTCAGTAGTCCCAATTCTTGTGTCAGTAATACTGAGTTTCCTTGATTCAACTTTGTTCCTTTCAATCAAATGTCGGTACCACCGACAGACCTATCGATAGTACCGAGCTGATTCATTTCTTATAAATTAACCTGAAATGTAAATAAGAAAGAACATGATCACAAAAATAATGATAAACCAATTGGGAAAAGTAAAAATAATGAATATTTGATGCAATTAAGTGTCACAAGCTAGTAATGACAAGTCATGCACAATTAATATGAAAATGGGCAATAAGTGCACAAAATACATAGTAAAATAGAGTGTGAAAAACAACAATTATTTAATGCATTAAAATCCCCTAAGCTTAAATGTTACTCGTCCTCAAGCAACACACCCTTGGATATGTTTGTGACTGGCAAGCAAAAGGACACATGATATGAATTTCCATTCTCAACTACCCCCACGTTGCAGTCCCAAACCAACCTTTACTTAATACTGAACAATCAACTACTCTCAAGACACCAAAAATATCCATAAAAGATGTCTACCCTTAGATCAGTGAAACACTAGAAAAAGAATAGTAAATATCATAGTCAATCAAGCATTCACTTGGTTCATCATGTGACTCCCTATCTACATTTCTCTTTCCTAACTACCAACCAATTGGAAATAGCTCTCCTTATAAGAATGAATGAGGAGATCAATCATATTTGTGGCCTACCAATAAGATTAATGAATGGAATGAAGTAGGTGGCTTATGAAGAATCAAAAGTAACATCTAAATCATTTATACAACAATAAAACATGATGAACCTATCACGGTGAAAGTGAGTAAATGCATGAATCCTAATGCCTACTATTGTGGGTGGAATGATGTATGCATTGAAAATTTCATCTGACTGATGAAATTGAAATAAAGAACACATCATGTACATGAATTCACTTTCTTTTGAAGAATGATTCAGAATAGAGCTCGGGCAATCTTTTCTATCTCATTATAAAAAAATATTTTTTTTATCATTAGCCCATGTTTTAGCATGATTGAAGAGTATGTCTGGGCTTCATTGCACTAATCACACTTTTTTGTTGTTTTTCTTTTTTTTTCTTTTATATTTTAGAGGTATGGATGCATATACCTACACTTTTAATTTTAGAAGAAAAAAACAAAATACATGGTGCAGAATGAATGATGCAAAAGGTATGTAATCTACATGGAATTTGTTATGCAACTAGATGTCATCTATAAGATCTTTTCTCTCTTTCTTTTCAGTTTGTAACTAATGCAATAAACAAAAACTATCATGTCACCTATTAAGCTTATGTAAATGCAATCAAAAGGAAACAATTTGGGTTACTTGATCATCTAAAAGTGGTTGATCAAAATGGATGGAATCACAAGATTAAGAGAAAATGCCTTTCTTAAGCTATGATATGTCCCTCTACTACTGAACTGTGTATAGAGTAACCTTAGGATTTTTTTCTAAAATTTCCATTTAAGGTATCATTAATTGTTTGGTCAATTTAGGCTCAAACCCCATCATCTTCCACTATTCATGGATAAATTAAGACTTCCATTCATATCAAATGTCCTTAAGATAACTAACCCATACACTTCCTCTAGGTGATAAAGCTTAAAGAATTTGTGAATAAGCCAAAATTTCCAATTATTAAAATTTCATTGCACCAACATAGAAGAATAGAATCTATGATGATAAAGATGAAAATCATGGTTATATTGCTCTATGATTACCCTATATATATGTGGATCCTACAATAATAAAATGATAAAACTAAAATGAAATAAAAGATAAAGTTGTTTCAGCACCCCCTAAGCTTGAACTTGACTATGTCCTCATAGTTAGAATTCAACCAAAGAGGTGGAACAAAATGTACCTATCAAATTGGAGGTGGCTACGACATGGTTGGGTCATGGAGGTAAAAAGTGCCTAGAAACGTCAGGGGCTGTTGTGACATTTTTGGAGGGTGTGGGTAGCTGCCAAAATATCCTTGGCTCCAGCAATTGTTGAAGAATGACTATTGATAGTTCTTCATCCTCTACATACGAGAATGCATGTTTTCTTGGTTGGCTAGGAAAAGTAGCTCATTCTCAAAGATGGCCTGTTGATTCTAGTATAGCCATCCTTTGACATATTGGATGCCCGCCAATGTTTTTGTCTGTTTTTTTTACCCCAATTGTATTTCATATAACATCCCATACATACCTGCCATTGAGTATGGGTCATCATCCTGTGCACTTGGTGGAGTAGAGGAGTTGGAGGCACCAAATCCTCTGGAACGCTTATGGCTAACCTACCTCCTTGTGAACAACATGGTTGCCTCCTCCTCTTCTTCTTCTTTTTCTCCCTACTCCAACTCTACATCATTCTTTTCTGCTTTTTCTTCCATTGCATCCTCCATCGAACATCTTAGTTGTTTCATCCCTTGTAGGTTGAAGATGGGGTTAGGGAGTTCCCTTTCCTGCCATTGTTCCTGGACTGTACCACAAGTGTAAACCTTCCAATGGCACTTGATGACGAGATGTGTTCTCTTGAAATGCTTCAAATCCAATATTTAGGAGGTCCTCAAGGCATTGTAAGTGGAGAGGTCGAGGTGGATATGAATGGAAATGGGAGTAATGAGCTGTCTAAAATGGATGGGGGGTTTCCTATGCATTTGACGCTTGACCAACAACATGTGTTGGAGGCAGAAGGACATGAGGCCTATCTTCTCTAATTCTAAAGCATAAAAGGCCCAAAGGACATACAGGTCCACCTATTATACCTTCCCTTTCCCCTACATTGATCTGGAGAAGATTGTGTTGGTGAGTTAGCGGTGCAGAATATGAGAAAATAGATGTTGAATGTCAGTGATGGAGTTCATGTGCAAGATGATTATGTGACTCTATGGCAAGTCTGACATTAGCTTCCATGTCTATGTGTAGTAAAAATCATTATTAATGAGGCGAACATCTCCGAGCGGCCACCAATAGATGGTGTTGAATTCCTTCAGCATCAAGTGATGAGGGGTGTTGAAGAGGAAGAACTTAAAACATCCTTGTCACCATCGTTCCATGTGCTCGGGGATGGAGCATTCCTCTAGAGATGCTAGGAACTTTTAGATGATTTCTTGGTATGTGGGCCAATCACAAAAGAAAGGGTGATCACCCACCATGCCTTGACCAGCACAGACCTGGCGGAGGTTTTCAGTGAAGTCGACGGAGGCAAGGAAAGTACGATCTCCATATAATTTCAAGATAAGCTCTGAATTCATCAAGCCTTCATAGACCTTCCTCTGGTCAGTGTTGACATGAGATAGGTGTGTCGGCTTGGTCACCAACATGGTGTTTTGTGCCACTGAGGAAGCTGATCGCTAGCACGCCATCAGGTCAATATAAGAAAGGCATGGAGGAGAGAGAGCTCGGTGAAGACTTTGATCAACCAGTATAACTAGCACACTTCTTCTTGAAAATGATGTGGTGTGGGTGTGATTGAAACACTACCCACACCTTTTCTTTTATGGCCATCGAACTGCCTTCAGGCTTTGTCTTGGTAGTACCGACGTAAGTGTCGGTAGTAGTGACTTCTCCCCCATGATCCATGTGAACCAGTACCAACCGTTGATACTGACGTTCCTGGTCCGTTGATGTCGTGATGCATGGATTGTCCTGTGTCGGTAGTACCGATGGCTGTCAGTTGTACCAATTTCTAAAAGTACGCATTAGATTGATACTACCAACTATTAGACGGGGATAATTTTTGTAGTTGATGGGGCAACCATGGAATTTGGTTTTTTGGATGTCGGTACTACCAACCACTGTGTGGGTAGTACCAAGCTGATTAATGCTAACCCATTCGAATTATGTCGGTACTATTGACAATTGTGTTGGTAGTACCAAGTAATTAAAAATCTCAATACTTTTTAACGGTCTCTCGGTATCCCAAACCTAGAGTGTTGCTATGGTGTTAGTGCTACTGAGTTTATTGTCGGTAGTACCGATCCCTTTACAGTAAACTTAGATTATCTCTATAGAAATTTGATGCTACCGACTTCGATATCAAAACTACCACGACATTTTTTCTATCCCTCTTGAAAATTATTGGTACTATTGAGTTGCTTGTCGATGGTACTGACTTTTACTCTGCCTGCACACTAAACCCAATTGATCAAGGTACCTTTTCTACATTGAAAATAATAAATGCAAACTAGAATTATTAAAACTACAAACACAAATGTAAAGAACAAAATCCTAAAACATTATAGGATGGGGTTGCCTCCCAATAAGAGTCCCTATTTTACATCATAGACTCCACGATCGGATCCCAAAAATGATCGATGAAACTCAAGGAGCTTCATGTCCTCTTCCACACGTGTCAAATCTCCCCCAAAATAGTGTTTTAGATGCTAGCCATTTATAAGGAATGGCTCATCTCCATAACTAATTTCCCCAGCTCCATGTGGTAGTGCCTTAACCACCACAATAGGGCCACTCCATCTAGACCTCAGTTTCCCAGGGTATAATTTCACCCTAGAATTAAACAGAAGCACATTCTATCTTTGTGTGAACACTCTATGCAAGATATGGTGGTCATGAATCTTCTTAGTTCTATCCTTATAGATCCTTGAGCTCTCATATGCATCAAACCTAAGTTCATCCAATTCATTTAACTCCAACATTCTCTTCTCTCCTGCATTATCCAGATTTTAATTCAACCTTCTCAATGCCCACTTGGCTTTATGTTCAAACTCTGTAGGTAAATTACATGCTCTGCCGTAGACCAATGTAAAAGGAGTTGTTCCTAAAGGTCTTTTATAGGTTGTCCTGTATGCCCGAAGAGCGTCATTTAACTACATGCTCCAATTAGTTCTATTGTTTGAGATTGTCTTTTCTAAGATATTCTTAATCTCCCTATTAGACACCTCAACCTACCCCTACATTTGTGGGTAATATGTGGTACCTACCTTGTGCCTCACTCCATATTTTCTCAACAACACACCAAACTTCTTATTGGTGAAGTGATATTCCCCATCATTTATCATTGCTCATGGGACCCCAAACCTTCAAAATATATAATCTTTGACCAATTTGTATACAACATGAGCATCATTGGGTGTGAGTTGGAATTGCTTCTACCCACTTAGATACATAATCAACTGCAAGTAATATATAGAGATTGGAATTAGATTGAAAAAAGGACCCATAAAATCTATTCCCCATAAATAAAAAACCTCAACTTTTTGAATGACATTTAAGGGAATTTCATGTCTTCTAGATATATTTACTGCATGTCGACACACATCACAGTGAAGCACAAAGTTGTAATCATACTTGAAGAGTGTTGTTCAATAAAACCCACCTTCTAGCACCTTTGTTGCTTTCCTAGAGATATCATTATGTCCCTAGTAGGTAGGGAGAGATAGTGTGCCAAGATACTCTCAAACTCAAACTTAGGCACACACGTTCTTAAAATCCCATCCCTACATTGTTTGAGCAAGATTGGGTCATCCCACACATAGAATCTCAAAGAATGGAAAATCGTCTTTTTATCTTGATATACCCAGTCTTCTGGAAGGTCGCTACAAGACAAGTAGTTGACAATGTTTGCAAACCACATAACTTTGCTTTTCATGGCAAATAACTTCTCATTCATAAATTCCTCAACTATAAGTATATCTAGATCCTTCTCATCCACTCTTTCAAGCCCGGACAAATGATCTGCCACCACATTCTCTATCCCTACTTTATCCTTGATTTCAATATCGAACTCCTGTAGTAGAAGGATCCATCTAATAAATCTATGCATCTTTCTTTTCCAGCAGACACTTTATTGATGCAAGGTCAGTCCACACTACAACCCTTGCCTCAATCAAATATTGGTAAAATTTTTCAAAAGCAAAACTACCGCCAAAGCCCTTTTTGAGTTGTTGTCTAATTAAGTTGGGCATCATTTAGGTTTTTGACATATAATAAATCATGTGGGGTTCATGTCATTGCATTGGCCCAAAACAGCCGCTACCGCATAATCTAATGTATTACACATAAGCTCAAATGGTTGGCTCCAATCTGGGGCCTGAATCACAAGTGCAGAAACTAGTATCTCCTTTAACATCTCAAACACTTTCAAACACTACCCATCAAAATTAAATTCAATGTCTTTTTCTAACAATTCCAGAAGTGGCTTTACTATTTGCAAAAAAACTCTAATGAAGAGTCGATAAAAACTAGCGTGTCCTAGAAAACTCGTAACCCCCTTTATCGATGATGGTGGAGGTAGATTAGAGATGACTTCTATTTTATCTGGGTCGACCTCCATCCCTCTATGGGACACCTTGTGTCCCAAAACTATCCCCTTACTCACCATCATATGGCACTTTTCCCAATTCATCACTAAGTGAGTGTCTTCGAATCTTTGCAAAACCTTGTTGACAATGTCAAGACAGTCTTCAAATGACTCTTCATACATCAAAAAAATCATCCATAAACACCTCGAGACACCATATCAGATAAATGACAAACATACATCTCAGGTCAGTAGTCGGTGCATTGCAAAGGCCAAAAGGCATCTGATGGTAAGAGAATGTTCTATAAGGACAAGTGAAGGTGGATTTATCTTGGTTTTGTGGCACAATGGAAATCTAATTATACCTAGAATACCACTAAGAAAACAAAAATGAGAGTGGTTTGTGAGCTAATAAAGAATTTGATCAATAAGAGGAAGTATAAAATGATCCTTAAGTGTGGTGTCATTCAAAATATGATAGTCAATACAAACTCACCACCCAATCACCAATGTAGTAGAAATCAATTCATTTGTAGAGTTTGTTGTGACTATAATCCCCCTTTCTTAGGAACCACTAGGGTTGGACTAACCCAATTTGAATTATAAATATCATAGATTATACCTACCGATAGAAGCTTCACATCCACTTTCTTTACCACCTCAGTCATGATTGGGTTGATGCGCCATTGAGGTGGAACTATCGACTTGGCTCCTTCTTCAATTCAGATCTTATATTGGCCAAAGTAAGGTGATATCTACAAATAACCACCTAAAAGTTGCTAGTGGATCTTTAGAACCACTAGCAATTACTCCTCCTCATGAATACTCAATGAGGATGAGATGATGATGTAAGCTTCTCATTTGCTATGAAGAATATGTATTTCATATGCAGGGAAAATGTCTTCAATTCGAGATATGGAGGACTCTGCAAGGATGGAATCACTGGTGGTGGTGGTGGCCGTAGATCTTCATAGTGACTTGTGTAGAAACATGGCAATGTCTTCAGAAATAAAACACACTCATCTAAAGAATGACATATAGTGTAGTCATCCACCAAATTCAAGATGCAGTCCTCCAAGGGTAACTGTGGGTATGCTTGACGGAGTGTGGTTTGTTGCCTCCTCAATTGTCAATGCACATGCCTACTCGTCTTCATTATTAGGCTATTGTACCACCTTGGTCAATGAAACTTATTTGGTATGCTCCATGATGTCCACTACTAATGTGACTTTATGTACCTTTGTCATCATATGATCCATGTCTATGAATATATTTCCTAGAAGTAGAGACACCTCTCCTTGTACATGCTGCAACATGTGACATTGTGCCTTCTCCCTAGCTATTTGTGTAGAATCTGGCATCTTGATTTTAAAACGATCATCCTTGATACCCAGTGTCAGTTTTCCCTTGTCCATCTCTAGGATCCTATCTACTATATCTTTAAATGGTATCCCTAAAGTAGTTTTGTAAGGACCCTGACCTCTGTTTAGGGCTTATCCTATTTGCTTTGCTTAACCCTGGTGTTTAGTTGCTTGGTAATCACCTTTGATGGTGATTAGGGTTTGTTTGTGCTTTGCTGAGAGATAGAGGTGCTACTTGCAATTAACCCAAGTATAGGGTTGATGAGCAAGTTTGGCACCTTGAGAAGTGTTCCTCTCTCTCCTTGCTTCCTCTAGTGATGAGAGGAAAGGTTGGGCTCGTTGGTGTGTCGTCCATGGTTGTGTCGGCCTAGGTGTGTCGCCCAGGGAGTGATGTCGGGCATGGTGGTGGGGTGTGTCATCCATGGACCTCTTTGACCCCTTTGACCTCGTTTGTGTCACTACTAGTGGACACTTGGTGCTTGATGCTTGCATGTGGCAATGGCCTTGGACATGTGTTTAAGGCAAGAAAGAGAGGTGGCATTGCCCATGGACAAGTGTCCCTAGGTGGGCGACACCTTGCCTTGTCTTACCTTGGTTTCTCCTCCATCCTCTCCTATATATGTGTTCCCTTTCTCTTGCTAAGGATCCCTTTAGTCCCTTGGTTTCCCCTCTCCCTTGGTTGCACGACACCTCTACCTTTGCAAAGCTTGGTGGTCGATCCTTCTCATTGGAGTCTTCTTCTTCCTCTAGTGGTAGTCGAACCCTAGAGTGCTTTGTTCTCCTTCTTGTGGTGGAGCTTGGAGCTAGGATCTTGGAGCTTGCTTAAGGTGGGTTACATAACTCCTAACCCTAACCATACTACCTTCTTCTATGTTCTTGTATGTTTCATATGCTTATATCGGCCATGTATGTTCTAAGATAACTTCTTGCTTAAGTTACACCTAGTTGGTAGAACCATGTTTTAGGTTTCCTTGTTGAGCAACACTCCTTTCTCTCCTTGGTCTAGAGGAGTGAGCTTGAGTTCTAGTAATATGGGCAATACCCCTCTCTCGTTTAAGTTGAGAGTTGAGCTTGTGTTCTAGTTGCTTGAGCAACACCCTCCTCTCACCATGGACTTGAAAGGTGAGCTTTTGTGTGGTTTAAGACCTTTGTTAGGGTTGATCCTTGTGGTTGCCCGAGTTGTGATAGAGGTTGTGCAAAACCCCTCTCTCTTGGTTGTTGAGAGGTGAGCCGATCTTCTTGATCAATCTAGGGTTTGGTGCCCTTGTGCTTGAGGTTGAAGACGATCTTGTTGGGTTGTAGCTTGCACGATATGGCCTTGGGATGGTGCTTCCCGATACCTCTCTTGAGCTGAGTTCTGGGTCGTTATGAGGAGGTTGTCTTGGGCGTCACACCTTGGTTGTTGCCTTATGTGTTGACTGATAGATGAGGCTAGTTTGGCTGGATGATAGGCTTCCCTTGGTGCCCTTGTCTCGATGGATGATGTGTGGTTTTGTGGGCATTATAGGGTTAGCCTAGGCTCCATGGCTCTAGCCGTCAGAATAGTTGTCGCCTATTGCAACCCCTAACCCCTAGTGTACGATACACCTAGTGCACGATACACCTAGTGCATGACACCCCTAGTACACAACACACATGTTGCACGACATGCCCATAGACTTAGCTGCACGTTAGGGTTTGTGGCCTTTATACCCTGGTTGCACGATACAGTTGGTTGCACGACACTCCTTGAGGTGGTAGCCCATTATCCTTGACCGATACATGGCTAGAAGCTTGGGCGATATGAAGAAGTGACCTGCCCGATACCACTCCTAGTGAGAATGCCCTGCCTGTCACACTTCTTGTGAGGGTAGTGGGCACTTCTAGTGAGGGTCATGTTCCTTTCGAAAAACCTATATGCTAGATCTTTTTCATGCAATCACGATTTGGTTTATGGTTGTGAACCTTTGACACGTTTGACAGTAGTGAGGTAATTGATATAGTAGATATACCTATAAAAACATGATGTGACATTTCATGTGTTTATGATTATCTTGAATCATATATATATATATATATATATATATATATATATATATATATATATATATATATATATATATATATATATATATATATATATATATATATATATATATAATGATAAGCTTGGAAATATATGAGTTGTTTCACATGATGATATGACCTATGTCTATGGTCACAGGTTGAAGCATGAATGATAAAGCATATAATCATCAATGTTGCCCTATGTTTGATAGCATGATCCTTCTGTTAATCCATGATGGCTTCAGATATCTCTATGAATGTGTATACTAACCATGCAGGTGTTTTATGCGGATGCATAGCCAGGTAAAGGGTTATGAGGTATATATGTTTTAATAACACTGCTTTGATGGTCACTCTTGTTGATAAGATGATCTGCTTCACCAGTATGATGTGATTAGGGTCTAAGGACCTGAGTTTGGCTAGAGTGCCTATTTGAGGTGTTATCCTCTGATGATGAAATCAGGGATTGTTATCCCAAGTGATGAGAATGCCTCAAGAGGCAGTGGTTTCTTATGATGAGGGATTAAGATCCCACGATATTGTGACAATGGTAATAATAATGTAACTTTATGTTATGCATGTGTTACAACCTGGTTGCCTCAACAATCCACTTAAAATATACTAAGTAATCATAGTGGAACATATCATGTAGTTGCCCTGGCCATAGATCCATCATCGTCAGTAGCTGGTGATGGTGAAACGGGTTCTCCTACGGGATAACCCGGAGCGCATATTGTTGAATATGCGAGGTTTCTCCTAGTCTAAAATAGAGAGAATTCGAGTGCAGTTGTGGTTGCAGACTCAGGATAGATAGAGCATGGTGAACATGCCCATGGCTCAGTGTGATAGAGCATGAATGCGTTCATGGCTAAGGGAGCACGGTGAACTGGCCCGTGGCTCAGATGTACTAGCACCGAGACCTGTACCAAGGCAGGCTAGAGAAAGGGTAGCCTGCGGGAGCTGACCCTGTGGCTGAGGTCACTTAAGCAAGAGACTGCGGTCCTGCTTTGGTTGTCGTGCATTGACCACGAGGTGGGAGGTCATGGAGTATGGCTCTCCCATTGACCTTGTATGGCACCGGCTCCGGGTTTCACAGTCGTCAGTTGGATTTGAGTGGTGTGACTCACTTCCTCAGGGCATAATAACACGTAATCCAGTCGAATAGTATTTATTGCTTAAGGCAAAAAACAGAACATTGGTTGAAGCCTTTCTTGTGTAGTTAATCTTGTTATACATTGCAGTTACTTATACATTTCTTATGTTATGTGGAAAGATCTTATAAATCTTATCTTGTCAATCATGTTCCATAAAGAAATACTTGGTTATATGCCTTCCGTATATCCTGGTAAGCTCAATGGTAATAACAACCTTGCTCTATAGACTTCTCTTATCGTTCCTTTTATTAGTTATCTGCTGTTGTTGCTTCACCTTTCTGAGGTTTTATGGTTCTGGCAGGGAGTTATGTTTCTTGTTGGGACTGTGTGTCTCACCTCGTTGGTTTACAACCTTTTTAGGTGTTTGCGCAAGATGTGGTGGTGGTCGCGGGGTTGCGATCGGGCAGCAAGAGGAGCAGTAGAAGGCAAGAGATCGATATGTTGCTATTTTGGTTATTTTGTAGAAGAGTCTTAGAGTCATCCCTGTACTCTCAGGTCCTCAGAGGTGTTTTGATGTTGTTTTACAATGTTTAGCTTTTTATATCCTGCTAATGGCCGGATGTGGCCCGTTATGTATATAAATAGGTGATGAACTCATGTGATGAACAGACAGCTAATTTGTTAAGTTGTGGACACGTATCAATACTTGTAAATGTTTAAATAACATGTTTTCTTGCAGGCTGAGGATCTAGATGTAATAGTTTCTTGGTTTATCTGCTTTCTGAAATCGGCTTTAATTAACCCGTGTTTTTGGTAATAAGTGGTTTATGGTGTTTTCCACACGTTTTCGCGTGGCACCTCATTGTCTGTGTGATAGCGGGATGTGTCGCCACAAGTTCATTTCCATGAGCATCCTGCATGACTAAAAAATCTTCCAGAATCACAAATCTATCAATTTTGACAAGACATCTTCACAAATACCATATGGCCTAACCACTAAATTTAGTGCTAGTTGTATGGTCGTATTGCTCTTTCTGGATTCTTTAAGTACCAATTTCTTGAAAGTGGTCAATGGCATGAGATTGATGCTTGCCCCTGAGTCGGATAAGGCTTCCCCAAATTTAGTCTTCTTGATGTATCATGGTATATTGAAACAAACTCGATCATGCCTCTTCTATAGCAATATCCTATGAATGAGAGCACTCAATTCCTCCATTATATGACCTCGGTCTTCCTTTATTCATTGTTTTCCTTGTAGCTCTACTGCCCCATATACATGCATTCTTCTTCCTTGCCTATAGATGCATTTCCAGATTTCTGATTAAACTTCCTGGAAATCTTTTCTAATTTCTTAGTCAATGTCGTGATGACTTTATACTCACAAATGTGTTTAACAGATGTTGGGACTTCTCTTTCCTCAACCATGATTAGTTTTTATCCATGTTCTTGTAATCTTATGACACCTCGTTGCTTTATTGTTGAGGAAAAATATTGACCCAATGTTGTCTAGTGAAGTTCTTTCTCCTTTGTCTAGCCCATAATAGAATGTCTTGGCTTGGCCGTAGAGGTCAATCCCATGATGTGACACCTTCCTTAACATGTTTTGGAAATGCTCCCATGCCTCAAAATATGACTCTAATGCTTTATTCTTGAACTTATATATGTTTCCAACCAGCTCGTTTGTCTTCTGGGGTGGAAAGTAGCGTTCAAAGAAGACATCTATCATCTGATCCCATGTGTCTAAAGACTCTGGCAGTAGGATAAGAAACCATGACTTTGCATTATTTTCCAATGATGACGGGAGCAACTTCAAATATATCAAAGTCACTGGAACCCTATCAATCTTCACCATATCATATCTCTCTACTAAGTTATTGATGTGTGCCATTGGGTCCTCCATGCCATGACCTCAGAATGACTATGATTTAATAGACATTACCAGCCCTGGGTCTATCTTGTAACTGCCCACATTAATGGCCTACCTCTTGATTGGTCCCAACTAAGATGTAGTGGAAGATTCCTTTGTTCTCTCCCAGACAGTATGCTCTTCAACTTCTGCATCACCCATCTCTACTTGTTCTGGTTGTTCTATTGGGGGTGGTGGAATTTTTGGTAGTTGTTTTGGATCAGTCTTCCTACAAAGCTACAATATGCATGTGCTCTGCGTAAGAATTCCTCCTAGAATGCACTCTGTGGAGTTGAGCCTCCGTAATCATTTGCTCTGGTCTTAACCATGCATTAGCACCTAAAATTAATAAAATCAACATGAGAAATAGATACCAATGATTGAATGAATTTTTGGAACTCGGCTTAGAAATAGTAAAAAAATGTAGCTTGGAATGGCCGATCATAATACTTGTAGTGTTGGAGCAACCGTTTCCCCAAAAATGATGCCAAAAACTTGATGCACGTGAACGACACGTCTAAAACGCAAGTGCATGTATCAAAGTAATATCAACAAAAGAGGCTTGAATATCAAACAAAAGGAAATGTACTATGGAGACTACTACTAACTATGAGTCAATCATCTAGACCAATGAAAAATATGATTGAATTATTAATTGACTAATTGTAGAAAGTAAAACTAAATTAATTGACTTGTGATTAAAAGGATGGAATGGATTCCTTAGGATTATGGTTTTACCACAGTTCACATTGCAATTAACATTATTTCATTAATATTGATTCCTCCTAAACTAGGACAAAGGGGCATGTAGCAATAATTACCCACTCTCATAGCATAATTCACTACCCAATCTAATATAAATCCCACTCTCATAGAAATTTAATTATTAGTTAGGTTTTTTACTGAATTCTCTGGGTTATTCCCTTCATAATTGTAGGCCCTCTCTCAAGGTGTAATATAGACTGTGTAAATCTATGAGTTTTCCAACCCTTCATCCCTCACGAAAAGAAATTAGTGGTCTAATAAATTTTCTATGGTGACCAGACACAGAAAATTCGTGAGGTAAATGTAGAAATATGTCCAAAAATTAAGATAAATATGGATACTAATTCATAATTATCAATTACATTGCAAAACTAGGCTCATCTAGGGTCCTAAGGAACAAAGGGTATTAGCACTGCATGATTTTAGTTCCTCTACACATAGAAAAGGAGGAAAGGAATGGGGAAAACATCAAGAACAATGAAAAACCCTTGGAGAAAGACGGTCTAGGTGATTCCTTCTGAAAAATGCAGTGATTTGCCACCTTTTGACTACAAATCAGGCCACTAGAAGTGCTCAAACCACCCAAAATGTCACTTTCTCCTTTCCTTTCTCTCTTCTCCTCTCTCCTCTATCGTTCTTCTATATATGACGTAATGTCTAGGTCGGGCCGCACTCCCCCTAGTCATAGTATTGAGTTAGGGTGTCGTTAAGTCCCGACCATTGGATTAACTGTGATTTCACATCTGGCCCGATCACGTCAAGTCAGTACTACTAATGTTGTGTTAGTAATATTAACGTCTACTTTTATTCTCTATCACTTATAAGATGTTAGTACTATCGAGTTGCTTATTAGTGGTATCGGGATTTTCTCTTACATTCTCTGTTGAATTTTCAGTAAAAATCGGTACCACCAAGTTGGGCATCAGTAGTACCGAGATTCCTCCAGACAACTCATGTTAGAATGTCAATAGTATTGATTCTTATGTATGTACTATTGTGTTTCCTCGATTCAACTCTGTTACTTTTTTTCAAATGTCGATACCACTGATAGACCCATTGGTACTGCTAAGCTAATTCATTTCTTGTAAATTCACCTAAAATGTAAACAAGAAAGAACATAAACTCCAAAATAATGATAAATAAATCTGGAACAGTAAAAGTAACAAACATTTGATTCAATTAAGGGACACATGAAGCTAATGATAAATCATACACAATTAATATGAAAATGGGCAATAAGTGCACAAAATACATAGTAAAACAGTCTATCCAAAGTGACAATTATTCAGTGCACCAGTCATCTTCCCAACCTTCTCCCATAGATGAGAGTAGGTGGCTATAGCAAAATATTCACCCGTCTACACCTCTTTTCACACCTATAAAGTGTACACTTTCACTTCCTTCTTCCTCTTTCTTCATTCCCTTTCATTTTCACTTGTTATCATGATTTATCATGCTTCATAACTCCTTCGCTAGGAAAATTTCTATTATGGTGGCATTGCCACCAGGGTGGGTTGAGGCTTTCACTCCATCTCACCCTTATCCTTGAAATAGACCACTCTCAATCTTGTGGAGAGAAGATGAGGTCATTTGGAACCCTTCTGAGTCCATACATGCCTCGTATGTCCTTAGTCACACAACCACCTCTAGTCTGACCAACTGTTCATCGTTGCACAAATGTGTGTTAGTGGTTTCACTATTATGATGGGCGGATATAGGAAATGGGCAATGGCCATAGGCTATTGGATAACACTGGGTGATCAATGGTAGGAATCTATGTGCTAGTAGGATACATGAGTCAAAGAAAAGATGGTCTGCGGGCCGGGAGACAAGTGTGCTCGGTCCCAGGTGCCCATTCAACCATGTTATAACCATCCAAGTGTCCACAATTGTTGTTTTTCAAGTTAAATTCAAAAAATTGTATAAAATCACTCCCTTATCCAAAAATAGCATGTAATGTATGGATTTTGATCATAAAATTGAGCCCTATTCATTATAAATAGTTTCATTGTTTGATAACTTTGTATCTCTCTTATTTTTCCAAATATACTTTCTTTTGATACTTTAAAAATAATTATTGCATCTTTAATGCTAAATCATGATATACCATGACCACACTTTGTTTTTAAAACCCTAATTAGTATCTTTTGATGCAACACTAGCAAATATTCACTCTTGATGTCTCTTTTTTATCCTATCATGATATTTGATTGTAATGTTTCTTAATGCATGTATATGCTAAGATATTGTTTTTTATTCTCCAATATTGTTAAAAGTGTGACCAAAAAACTATATAGAACTCATGATATGTAATTTTTGATGCATGTTCTACCAATATTTAATATTTTTTATACTTTTGTAATGTTTCTATGTGATTATAAGAAATGAACCATGAAACGTGCCTTTATGTGGACTTTAGATGTTCAATCTTGAACTTTGTTCTAATATTTAACTTTTATGTATAAAATGGATATGTGACCTCAAAATAAGTAGAAACACTATGTGACCCAAGCATACCATGTGTATTTCCTCATGTACCATTATGATTACTTGACCTGATCTTGACATGAACTATAATATTTGGTGCATGTTGCTATTGTAAAACCTAATTTTGTTCAAATTTTTCTCTAGTCATGGTGCATGATCACTACGACTTGAAATAAGTATATTGATGGTATGTATGAAATTTAATCAAATTGAATCTCTTTTATATTCTAATGATGACTAAATTGTATGAAAAGGACTTGAAATGGAAATATTGAAGTGTATGATGACTATTTTGCCCAACTCATAGATTTCACTATCTAACATTTTGTATCTCTAATATTAATTTTGATATCTCATCCTAAGATCTAAAAGAACCCATTTTTATAATGTAACTTGACAATAACCATGAATGACCTAGTTGCAAAATGGGAAATCAATGTTGACGGAATTGGTACTTTGACTTAGGTGAAATATCCATCCACCATGATAATGATTATGATGGCCTAATATTAATGATGTTAATCCAATAATACTTACTTGTAATATGAAGATCTCTTTATTGACTCAATTTCCAATATCTAGCCAAGTTTCTATATTAGGTTTTCTAAAGTGAGTGATTAATTTTGTGATCTATTCAAGGTATGCTTTATCCTCCTATTGCCCATACTTTGGTATTGAACTTATCTATATGTATGTATGTATGCCTAAAATGATTGACTTCATATTCTAGTTTGAGCTAGTTTTTCCCTATAAATAATACTTCTATTTTGATTGAAATATGTGAAACGCACCTTAAAATGTAACTAAACGTGTCCATCATACAAATCTTGTGTACTAGTATATATTCTTAAGGTAAGGACATAAAGTTGGGCATCCTACTTGGGTTGTCAAGAAAGATTGGACCATGTTGATAAAAAGGTTAACTCTCAACTTAGTCATGCAGTCCCTCACTTAGAACACATGTTAGTAATAGCTTTAGTATTATTGACCCTCTCATACACTTTCTTTGGGAAGTTGCTCAATGTCCATATGATGTTGATTAGTGTAATGGAAATGAACCTAAACACACTTGAATGTTAAATAAGGATATCTTTAAATGTAGTTTCTCTCTCTTTCTTATTTATTACATTAAATTTTTATAAGAATGTATGCTTTGTTAAACCTACAATTTTATGTCTTTTATAGCATGCCCAACATCGTTGTGCTGATATGTACTTATTTTATGATTTTGGGTACTAGGTACACATGAAAATATTGCACAGATCATTGCTTCTTCTCTAATATTAATATTTTCTCCTCTTACAAATTACATACAAATGGAATTCACATAGTTGAAATATGGGGTTTAAGATATTACGTCAGTTACCAATTTAGCATTCTTTTAGTATTCATGTTGTCTCATACCTTAGTTCTTCTATGTTGTTGTTTGTGGTTTTATTCATTCATATGTTAGGTGATGCATTCTACAGACGAACTCTTGGGTTCTCGTGCCTTTTGGATTTGGGTAATAAATGGTTCCATGACATTTAGGATAACCCACAAAGAAGAGGTGAGATTCTAGAAGACTCTCTAAGCTTCAAGGGAAGAAAATTTATCCATGCTTGGATCTAATTTGGGTAGGTTGGTGTGTAGAGGAACCTCATCCACCACAACCAGATGCAAAAAAATCCATGTTTAGCACCACAACAAGTTAGAGTAAAAAGAGAGTATTTTAATGGGCTTTGTTTATACAAAGCATATTTTATACTTCATTTTCCATTATATTACCATTAATCCTTTGATTCTGACTATGATGGGGGACGTAGGGCGAGCGGGTGGTGGAGATGATCAAAGTAGGATTAGGCAAACCCTTGAAGATAACGGTGGCAGAGGGAGATCTAGAGATGTACATTAACCTGGAGCAGCACAAGTTCACCCAGGGCACCCTAGGAACTCTTCACACCTACACAAGGTGGGATTAAATCTAACTTACAAAGGCATGAGAGGGGAGCCATCGAGCAATCTGGGCATACAGTCAAACATGATGGAAACTAATTTGTGTACATCTGAGATGGCGGTGAAATAGGGCAATGAAAAAAATCCCTTCTTGGTGAATGGTGCCCCAGTAGAAAACCAAAAATCCATCAGACATGGGACTACTAGAAGGGGTGGAGGCAGAGCCTCAAATCCTTACTTCATAGACTATGAGCTTGAGGAATTGGTTAATCCTGAAGACATAGAACTGGTTCACGACAAAGGGCATCCCGAGATCTATGTTGTCCCTGAAGCTTAGGAAATCAGGAGTAAACCATTCAGATATGTAGTGATAATCAAACTAATTAACTGACCTATCGGTTTCCTTACCATGGTTGAACATATGAAGTTGTTGTGGCGGCCGTCAAGACGATTCAAATTGTATGAATAAACTGGTCAATACTATGTCGTCCAATTTCACAATAGAGGAGACCGGGAGAATGCCCTAAGGGACCTTGGTCCTTGTTCGGCAGTTGTCTAATGGTTTGGCCATGGAACATCTACTTTGAACTATCTCAAGGCCTACCTGATCACATTGTTACTTGGATACATGTTCTCATCTTGTCCATACACTAATACAATATGGAAATCTTTGAGAAGATAGGGGAAGTAGTGGGAAGACTGATTTGAGTGGATGACCACTCAAATCGGCGTACCCAGAGTCAGTTCGCTAGCCTTGTAGTCAATATTGATACTACCAAGCCAATCCACCCAACTATCCTAATAAATGGCAGGCAGTATAAAATAGAGTACGAGTCTCTACCCAACCTATGTTTACAATGTGGTAAGTTGGGGAACTCTGCTAATAATTGTAGAGGAACAAACGAAGCACATGTGTTCTTGACTACCATAAATAAGGAAGAGGAAGCAGGGGTTCGGTGGGTCGAGGAAGAAGAGAAGTGGCAGGTTTATTAAAGAAAGAACATGCTCACCCAGTGACCTCTAAGGAATAAGGAGATAACCTGAAAGAATGCTCCTAAGGAAGGCTAGGGTAACAACAAATTTAAGGTTTTGGATGAATACAACAAGGGGGACACCACTATCCAAGAAGAAATCCCTAAAAGTTCTAATGCAGACCTAGAAGATAGTCGAGGTCCCAAGATATAGACAAAAAATAGTGGCTCAAGAAAGAATCTGATTTGTCCACGAAACCCATCTCTACAAACCCAATGATTTACAAGGTAGCTAATGTATATTGCTCTATAAGAAAAGCACAGGAGAACCCAGCAAAAACCACACAGTTGTTATCCCGGTGGGCAATGAGGTCATCATGGAGAGATCGACAAGCACGACTAAGGATGAAATAGAGAATCCAAAGAATACTTCAGGGACCACCATGGTAGTTGATGAGATTAGTTCCAACAATAAAGGAGCAGGAAACATTGCTATTAACACAGGTCGTAAGGACAAGGAGAAGATTGGGTTCTACTATAAACAATCCTCAGAAGAGTCACACTTATAACACCCAAAGTAGAGTGAAGCATGGTGGTGAAGCTAATGAAGTATCATCATCCTATGTGGGCCAATAACCTCTCCTAATCCTTTCTTATGATTAATATGCTAGCTCGGAACATTAAGGATGCTAGTAAGAAAAAGGCTAGACAATCACTTAAGCAGATAATTCTGAAGTACAACATTAAAATTACATCTATATGTGAGCCATGCATATCTGGTAAGCAATCCAAGAAATCCATTAAGAATATTGGTTTGTCGAGCTCACATAGAGTATAAGACATGGGCTTCTCTGATGGTATCTGGGTGCTCTAGAATGAAGCTGACTGTGATATTCAAATTATCCAAAGCCACAAGTATTATGTGCAATGCTGCATCAATGGCTATATCAATATTACATTCATATATGCTTCTTCGAACCCTACATGCAGACCAATATTGTGGGAGCATTGGATTCATCTTAGTCTATCCATTAATAACCTTGGATCACTATGGGATATTTTAATTGTATGCTTTCTCATTGGTATCAATAAGTTCAATATAAAAGAAGCAACCAACTTTAATAGTGCTCTTATTCAAGATGGATTAACGGATATTGGGAGTACTGGTTATAAATTAACTTATAAAAAAGGTATCCTTCATGAGTGCATTGATAGAGCTGTTGCCAATTCTGAATGGATTCAAGAATTTCCCAGTTTTATTTGTGAAAATCATCACACTATAGGGTCATACCACAACCCTATTGCCATTTTGAATATGTAGGAACATACGTACTAACCAAGATTTAAAACTAGAGCATCCTGGCATGAGCATCTTGAATTCCATAAACTCTTAAAAATCCATTGGGATATCAACGCTCCTTTCCATGAAGCCATGAATTCTTTAAAGACCTTGATTATGAGATGGGACCAAGTAGTAAGAAAGAAACTTTGAAAAACAAAAAAAGTCTTCCGTCCAAGATTTCAAATGTCCAAAACTAACTAGAGATCTTCTACAACAAGGAGAAGGATGAAGTTTTCCTATCTTTGGAGGAAGAGCTAGCTGGCGTGCTTCTTAAAGAAGAACAAGATTGGAAGTAGCACAATCACATAAATTGGCTCCAACATGGAGACAACTACTCAAAATTCTACCTTGTGTATGTGAAGAATAGACTCCGCATTAAATGCATCAATACCCTATAGAATGAAAGAGGAGAACGGATAACTAGATAGACTGAAATCCAACAACTCATCACTAGACACTTCAAGAATCTTTTCACTGTGACTATGACACCTTCAACATCAGCTATGGAAGTGATTCCTGAGACTTTCATGTCACTCACAGACCACCAACAAAGAGCCCTTTCTACCACTCCCTCAAAATAATAGATTTGGGAAATCTTGAAAAATGCTAACCCTTATAAGGATGTAGGGCCTGATGGCACTGACAACTTATTTTTGGAAAAGAACTCGAAGATTATTAGAAACTTATTATTATTAGAAGCATGCTCAATGGGCAACCAATCCAAGATTTTATGGGGGACTCGGCCAATATTTTGATCCCTAAGTCAACAAGCCCTATCAACTATAACTAACTATGTCTCATTTCTCTAAACAATGCTTGCATGAAATTAGCATCCAAGGTGGTAGTGGAAAGAGTGGAGAAGTATATGCCTAAGCGGATATATATTTCTCAAACAAGATTTGTACTGGGCAGGTACATCTCAGACAACATTGTCATAGTGTAGGAAATTATTTATAATATGAGATGGAAAGTGTGTGCGCCTCAAATGGCCATCAAAGTGGACCTCTCTAATGTGTATGATAGGATGTCCTAGGCTTTCATTAAAAACACCCCCAACAAGATGTCTTTGCTAGAAAACATAAAGAATTAAATCATCAACTCCCTCTCTACTGGCAGTACTAGTATCATCCTGAATGACGAGACTCTCCCACCTTTTAAAACTTCTAGAGGTTTGAAACAAGGGGACCCCCTCTCCCATTCCATGTCCTTCTTCTGCATGGAACAATTGAAATAGTTGATCAATTTGTATGTCAATGATCTTATATGGAAACCAATAAAAATTGCTCAATAAGGACTTTCCATCTCTCATATCACCTTTGTTGACGATATAGTTATTTTCACACAAGAATCTGTGGAACATATCGCTATTATAAATCAATGGTTCAGATCCTTTAAGGAAGCTTCCTGATAGAAAATCTCTATGGAAAAATCAAAGATTTTTTTCTGAATGACTGTCCACCAGGAGGTCTGTGCTAATATCTGTGCAGCCAGTGGTATCTCTGAAACATCAAACCTGGGCAAAAACCTAGGTATTCCCCTTCTACATAACAAGGTGAACAAAGATACCTATTGTAAAGGTCCGCACTTTTGAGTGTCTAAAAGACCTTAAAGTCACAGATCGTTATCATAAATTCCAGGATTAGATTCATGAAATAATACAGAATAGTAAACAATTTCCATTAATGATCAAATATTTACTTATTTGCATAAAAACCTCCTCTAAGGAGTTACATAACTTTTAAACATAACTAGCTTATACAAGTGTGAAGATATACCATTACAACTAAACTATCAGGAGTAACCCTAGTGTCTTCAACATCTTTATTTGTACCCTCATGTCCACGCTATGAAGTATATCTGGTACCTAAAATGTTGAAAAACAAATACGCGATCAGTATATTTCTATACTGGTACGTGGGTTCAGACAATAATCAAAAATACACATATAAGAAAACATCTTTGTCTTGCATATAAGAACATAAACTTATTTTCATATTCTAACCCATATCTGGTCAACTACCTCAAGTGTAATCACTGTCCCTCCGGGGCTTGTATGCATTACCCATAAGATCAGTCTAACCTAGGGTTCAGAATACTATTATTTACTTTACATGACACTCATAAGAACTTTATAATTTGCAAGAAGTAAATAAACAAGCAAGCAATTTATTTGTCATCCAATCTCATCGAGAAACATTAGCAATCTCGGAGTTTGATACATGTATTCATAAGAGTAACCACGTACCTGATGCCATCACAGAAACCATGCAAAACATCATATACTTTAAGAATTTTCCAAACATCCAAGTAACAAAGCATGTAATCAATAAGTATCTGAAACAAGGCATACTACATATGTGTCACCATGTATTCATATTATATTATTCAGATCTAGATGTGCTCCTAAACTAGGGTTTAGGTTATCTCATGCTTAAACTAGGGATTAGGGTTACAAACCCTAATTCCAACACATCATGGTTTCTGTGATTACACTTTCACTTATACATATTAGGTGAAACCCTAGTTATCAACTTAAGCACATTAGATTACCCGTGACACCTAAGTCATATTACTAACATTAAGATCATAGCAAGATGTCCATGTTGGTTGTAAAACCCTAAACAACATGAATAAGATTATTAATCTGGGCTCATCCATTATACATCATTATCATGGATTTTCTCATTATACATATCAAGATCAGGTATTAGCTTAACATAACCAAATCTAATAAATTACACATCAGATTAAGGCTAATCTAGATTTTCCTTTACATTAACCACATCAACTCATGCATTACACCTAATTTTCGAATAGGAAGAATAATTAGGTTCTAAAACTATTTTATTTGGATTCCTCTCATTTTTCTAAGCGACTTTCATATATTATATGTCCCCATCAGAGTTACCAATTAATAGTTATGATTTACTAAAGATTATCAAATCTTGCCCAATTAGAAACCGCCAAGTCAGCGTCACTTACTTGATTCTAAATCACGTTGGTGACCAGGTGGTTTCGGGAAAGGATTCTTGTGCCCCTAACTCTTGAAAATGCATGCAGGGGCACTAGGGTCATTAGACCCTTTCTTTCCTTCATCGTCCAAACCTGTTCCCCAGCCCGACGCTGTTCGCAGAAACACAAGCTGCGTGCAACAACTTCTCCCTCCTTCTGACTTCGGCGTCCTCCTCCTTGGGCGCAACACATCCATGCGCTTCAGGGCCCCCACAACTATCGTGGCCGAAGGCAAGGATCCTGGACGCTGCCCCCAAGATGCTTTGTCCTCCATCCTCACTCCCCCCGTAGGTATAGGGCATACTACAGGCGTCGTGGAGGGGCTTTGTTCCCCAGCGATGCCTCCATAGCCACCGTCCACTCTCGGCGCCCCCTAGCATGGAGATTTCCTAGCATGGTGTCCCTTCTGGCCACGACAAGACACCCCAAGCTCGGCACAGCCCAGGTTGTAAACCACACCCTCCATGGACGGCACTTCTCCTCCACAGCTTGGTTTGGGTACAACACAGCTGGCTCGGGGCAACCAGGGTGGCCGGAGCACATTCCAACAGTTACGCGACCCTAACCGTTGAGGCATCCTGTCATGTAAATGGTCACCGCTTCCCACACACATGGAAGAGGGTGGTCGGACCCCTCTAGGGATGACGGTGTCACAGATCGCTCATGTGAAGTTCTATCTACACTGGAGGAACCAAAGAAAGCTAGGGGATTCAGATATCTTAGACTCTCTACAAAGTTCCTGGTGGCAGAAGGGATGTCTGGGTATATATATATACATCCACCTCCCCAAAACCCTAAAGGGTTCCCACGTAAGGCAAAAGAAATGAGAGGGATAGGGACTGTCTTCCTATGTGTAGCGTAGAGTCCAATCAATAGGGATGATTCCTCAATTAAACGCATCTTGGATTATTCTCTAATGTAAATAAGTATTCAAAAGATTAAACCCTACATTGGATAAATTATTATCCAAGTCGTTAAAAGCCTCTCCATTATCCTAAATCATGGGGCAAACTTTCTTTTTATATTCCATTATTCATATATGCCATCAAAGTACACCCCCCCTTTCTTGCATTATATTGGCCTCCTTCACAATTATGGAGTGCCTTTATGGGAAAGTATCTTTTTTTTGTGAAGAGAGTATTTAATAGATTTCCCATATGGCAATGTTGGTAATCCAAAGGAAACATGCACAATCTATATAGTTCCTTTTTATCTATCTTTGATTTACCCTTTAAATCAACCATCCTCACTTAAAAAAAACTCATAAAATCATTTCCAATGTGTATCTCATAAGTTAGGATGTAGAAATGTCTTAACCATTGTTTTGCCAAACTTGGCTAGATAATTATCTTTAATCATTTAAAACACCACTCTCTTATTCTTCTTTGGAAGCTTGCATATCTTCTTGTATTTCATTTACCATATCAAAAGCCATTAATACCAATTCGTTATGAATTCTTTTCATTTATTTAACTTGTGCCACAAGCACACATGCCACAAAGGAAATTAACACTATTATTCCATCAATAATACGATTAGGGAATTATAAATCAATTCATTTATATAATTCAATTTTTATCAAAATTGAGGATATTACATTCACCCCTCCTTAAAAATGAATTTTTTCCTCTTATTTTCACAAGTTAGGGTTAGCACCCTACTTAGATGGCTTAACCATTTTTCATTAGCATAGAAATTTTTCATTTATTACTAAGATTGGCACTTGAATTGAAATTCAAGTATATCCACATCCATAGTACTCGTACCTCATCAACCCTTGATGATTTTATTCTTATTAGTGATTTCATTATTTCTTGGTGATTTCTCCTTTCACTCAGGTTTCCAACCTATAATTTTTTACTTTTAACACAAGGGTGAGGTAACACCTCTAACCCTAGTTCATGCCATTACACATTCATCTTAAGATATTTATTCTCAATTTGAAGCATAATGTGTGTCTATCCAATCTCCCTCCCTCATAATGAGATGAAATAAGCATTTGACTGCAACCCAAACACCAAGTTCATTCCATTCTAAGAGCGGAGAGGACATCCACATCACATTATCTTCCTAATTCACATATTAAGTTGAATCATACTCGATATGACTCTAAACTTGCTTGTTCTTAATTTTTTAGCATTCTTATATCCCATGAAGTCAAGTGTCCCTTTTCTTACTCTTATGTTAGGGCACAACTCTTCTTAAGTTTTCATGACTTCCTTATTTCTTTTATATTTACATCCCATGTATCATTATGAGCCTTATCTAAATCCCTTAGGTCTCTAGGGGTATAGGTACTCTTGGAGTGATCTCATCCTTATGTACTAAGAGAGTGCCTTTCACAGTCACCCATTAGGCTACATGATCCTCATGGATGTAGCTAATCTCCTGAGTCATGTACCTTGGATAAACCTAGTTGTTACCTCCCGACCTCATGGTCATGTGCATTCAGGGCATATCAACTCTCAATCCATCAGTCCTATGTAACTCTAATACACCCTACTTGACCCTAGGATTGCATTAGGTCTCTACCCTCCCTAAGGGTTTCTTTTGAGATGTCACATCTTTTAAGCACATTAGTCTTTTATTTAGTTCTTTAACCCGGATTGCTTTCATCTCTCTCTTTTGAGTACACATAATGTAGTGTCGTCCCATCATTGGGCTCGGGCCACCTTCCCTCCAGGACTTAGTGCCATGTCGGTCTTCCCTACTAGGCTTGACCTCTGTGATCTTCCTCTCTAGGGGCTTGATCCCAAACAAATGCATTGTAGACTTAGGCCACCTTCCCTCCTAGGCTTGGTGCCTACCTGGTCTTCCCTCTTGGGCTTGACCATTTCATGACCTTCCCTCTTGGGCTTGGTCGTCCACTTAGGCCACCTTCCCTCCTAGGCTTGGTGCCTTACTGGTCTTCCCTCCTAGGCTTGACCAGTTGTATCACTCAGAGTTGACATCCTTGGGTTCAAAGAATTTAAGTACTTTCATTTTTTTATATCTTTAACTCTTCACTCCTCTAGGTGAGGATTAAGGTTATCTCAAATCTTAAATACGTTTATCCACTTACCTTTTAAGGGAAAGTCCTAGCCTAGGGTGCCTTCTTGGCTCATAGGAGGGTGTTATGCTCTCTAGCCACAACTTGATCTCAAGATCTAGGTTTTGCCTCCCTCATAGGTCGTCTTCCCACTCTTTGGGTCGACCCATCCTAGGTTGGCACACTAACCCTAAAGGTTTCATAGATATCTTTTTTCTTATTCATTAGGCATAACTTTTATCCTTATAACATATCAACCCATGTTTGTTCAATCTCTGGAATACCCCCTCATGGTCTATGTCCATTCAATGAACTTGGGTCACCATCCCCTCCAGGGGCTTGGTGCTACCTCAGCCTTCCCCTCCAAGGGCTTGTCCATCATCACCAAACTTCTTAAGACAACATAAGGGGTTTGAGAAAGTTATATTCAGATCTTCATTATCATATATGATTATTGGGTTTATATATTTCTTAAGACCTCTTACATAAATGTTATGCTCCTCGTGCACATATGCATGGGAGACTGGGTTACTTAAACCCATCCCTTTATCTTTCTTATTCCCGATTTCAAGTTTCACATGGGTAGTGTCCCATACCACCACACCATGTTCATTATTTAAGATTAAGGTTTTTAGGGTTAGGGTTAGGGACTATACTCTACCTCTCAGAGTTTCTGTATCCCTAGATGCTCCAGAGTTTTCATACCCTAATCCAAGTCCTTCCTCTATGAAAGGGCTTACCCATACATGTATCTTTTTAGTGTCTACCCTCTCTAGAGGGACCTACACAAAAGGTTACATCTTTTCACATTTTAATTCTCTAATTAACAATTTATTTTCAAAGCTTTTTAAGTAAAGAGATGAGAAGTAGATGAAAATGTGAGATGAGAAACCTAAAAGATTCATTATGTTTTACTAACTTTTTCTCTTTAATTTCTAAGGATGATTGGAAATTATAGACTATTAGGTATTAGTTTATGAATTTGTGCTCTGATACCAAGTGTAACGACCCACACTTTTGAGTGTCTAAAAGACCTTAAAGTCACAGATCGTTAATTATAAATTCCAGGATCAGATTCATGAAATAATATAGAATAGTAAACAATTTCCATTAATGATCAAATATTTACTTGTTTGCATAAAAACCTCCTCTAAGGAGTTACATAACTTTTAAACAGAACTAGCTTATACAAGTGTGAAGATATACCATTACAACTAAACTATTAGGAGTAACCCTAGCGTCTTTAACATCTTTATATGTACCCTCATGTCCATGCTATGAAGTATATCTGGTACCTAAAACGTCGACAAACAAATACGCGATCAATATATTTCTATACTGGTACGTGAGTTCAGACAATAATAAAAAATACACATATAAGTGACCGGCCTAAATCGCGCATCCAAAAGAAGCGGATTTGAAGTAGTCGAACTTTTAAATTACCCGACTCTTAGGCCCCCGCAACGATAACGGGGTCTGAAGTAGAAATCAGGGTCGAACCACAGGGACAAGGGTGGTAGTGTTAAGCACACAAAATTGATATTCTATACTCCGGTAAGGATAAGGTAAGGATAAAGTTCCCAAAGGGAACAAGAGGTGAAGATCGATAAAATAAAAGAAAACTATCTCCAACTTGAGTTACAAGGAAAATTAAGGTTTTTGGTATTTATCAGTTTTTAGGGGTTTTGCGCAACAGAACCAGAGGAGATAATACCATTGCCTCGGTAAGGAATAAAGGAGGAAAACTTCGATATAACAAGCGGCAGCAGAAACATCCCGTACCCCTTCTCTCAAAGAGAGTACCTCTAACTAAGCACCAACACCCTCTCTCAAGGTTGCTGGACTTGGGTTAGAGTGGAAGGATAACTGAAGAAACTCCGATCCTGGGTACTCTCGTACTCCCTGATCGGACCAAACACTAGAGCCACAACACCTCTCTCGAGGGAGTTGCAACGGGAAACACGATTTGATAGCTAGTCAAAACATGATCCAAGCAAGCTAGAGTTCGGATGGTAAACAAAGTAATCATTCAATGAAAAGGAACCAAACATAAAGTCAACAGATATTTAAAACTTCTCTAACTCCATTAGAATGATCATTATATAAAAGGGGTTTGTTATATTGTGTAAATAAAGAAAGTAAATGACTGAAAAAGGAAAGATAAGTATCGCCTCCTTGATTTAGGAGGGCGACAAGCAGCAGCAGACCCCTGAGGTTCCTCTAGCCCGATATCGGGCGGGAGCTCTACCCGATACGCCTGTGTCGGGCGGCGTCCCCTGTCAGGCGACATGCCATGATGGGTAGATGTATCGATCAAAGCGCTCCTGCCCGATACGGTCATGTCTGGATGCCACCCTCTCGGGCGACACACCGTGACGGTTGATTCGTATCGGGCTCAATAGTGTCAGGCTAGAGACCACATAGAGTATCAGATTCCTCGTATCGGGTGGCCTTTTTGGTCGATATCGGGCTGTTGTGGTGACCTAGATGGATTCTAAGTGAACCATTCCCACCCTCTCGGGTTGGGGAAGTGCTCACCTAGTATTTCCCGGTACACCTCTGGGATGTGACACGCTAGCTCCAGGTGCTTTCCAAAGTTATCTTTTGTGAGATTCTGACCGGTCCCATCGAGGTCTTGTAGCTGCTATTTATAGGCAGCGGTTGGAAGAAGTTGCGGTTCTCCAGGCGCCACGTGTCCTTCATCGGCTCTATTAGCGCGGTTCAGGGATGCTTGATGTGAGTGTCACCTGGCACAACGGGTGGTGGGCAACAAGCATATCGGGTATCGTGACGGGTGGGTACCTGTCGGTGGGTGGCTTGTATTGCGTGACACGCTTCAGTATTCGTGGCGAGTATAGCTCCATGTCGGGCAAGTGGCGTGTAGCCCGTCAGAGCCTTCTTGCGCGACACACCTGTGTCGTGCAACATCCATATCGAGCTGCTGTATGGCGGGGAGTGAGTGTGTCGGCCGACTAGTAGGAGGGCCAATGCAGGTAGAACACGTTCATGGGTCAAGACGGGACTTTTGCTGATTTTTGAGTGGAAAACTGAGGAAAACCCTGCAAAAGATGATAAAAATGAGATAAGAGCGTAGCGTGGCTTGTTTATTCAAAAACATGACAAAAAGGAGAGGAAAATAGTTTAAAAGGGCAGATTTGACAACGAAATATGGGCCATAAACATCACAAAATTTGGTGTTATCAACTCCCCCAAACTTAGCATTTTGATTGTCCTCAATCAATTTTTAAAAATTTGTTCGTGATGCTTCTTCTTAACCGGTACAGTTTTTAGACAAGGGGTTTGAGCGAGTATTGAGATGTCTTAAAGAGAATATTGCCTGACCATGAACAAAAGACTTTACTTTTCCTGCCTTATTTAAGCAAAACTCTTCTCCACAGCTTCGGCGAGACTTGGGTGCATGATTTCGAAGTTAGCTTTCACACCAAACAACTTTTGGGAATAGAAAGTTGTGTGTTTGTCTAGGCTTAAGGTTTTTTTGGGTTTTTCTTATTTCTCATCAGTCCATCCAGGTATGGGTCCGTTAGTGGGTGAGTGGTCCCTGCAGTCCAAGACAGTCGGCTTTAGAGTAGTGATTTCACATCCTACGTACCACTGCCCCGCATATACCATGCCTAAAAATGGGTACTTTTGGAAAACAAGTGTGTGTATATATATATATTCTTTTGGCACAACTCTAATGCTTTTATTCACTCTCATAAGGCTATTCTCTCTTTTTGGGATTTTGTTGGGTAAGAGAAAATAAGAGAAGTTTTTGATGTTTGGGCAGCGTTTTCCTTCTGCATACACGTCTCTTAGCTGTCTCGAGATTATTTTTCGAAATTTTTGGCGTGGAAAGTCGTAGTCTTTTCTTGTTTGAGGCTGCATTTTCAAAAATACATAACAAAACCTGCACTTCTTTGGGCATAGTGAAAACAAACTGGAAAGAAGTCGTATCAGGTTTTTACTATAAAGTGTCTTTGTACATATGTATAGAGACAAAATAAGAAAAATTTTTGTATGAGGATGTATATGTATATGTACACATGTTATATAAAAAGAACAAAAAGAACAAAAGGGTGAAGTTTGAAGGACTTTTAGTACCTCCCTCACTAGTACATAGAATCCCCCCCAAACTTACTCCACACTCTATCCCAGAGTTGTGAAGTAGATCAGGTAAGGTAATGTTTACTCAGTGAGGGTTAGCTGGTGAGTGTGCCTTTTCCAGATTGAAGCTCCCACACATATTATCCGTGTTTGTTGTGGTAGTCAATGTGATGGAGCTGGTCAGGCGTCTCTTTATTTGATATCCATTCTAGCACGAAGATGTCACAGTCATTGGATAAAGGGATTTGTTGTGGACTACGGTGACAGAACTGAAGCTCGTGCCATTTGCTAGCTGCTGTCTCTAGGAATGGTTGTATCAGCGCCGCCACCTCGTCATAGTATTTTCATACTAAGTGCTCGAGGGATGTCAACGTCATCGATGTACACTGCACTGGATGATCTTTGTTGCTGTCTGAGCTGTTGTAGAAGATTCTTGCTCGTTGGCGAGTGTACATCGTCAGGAGCATCCAGTGGTTGTAGTGTAGGATGGGAAGGAAGATGGTGCGCGGAACCCTGCACTGCAACTCTGCCAGAAAGGATTGCTTCGCTCCTGATTCATCGGCAAGGCATATGGCATTGAACAACATTGGATGAGCTATGTATGTGTGTTCAAACTTCTTTTGTAGTGTCTGGATGTAGGCGGCCGCCACAGATATCGCCAAAATCATCCTTCTTTTACCATGTCCCTTAAGTCATCAACCGGGACTATGACACTGCTTGCCTCGTAGATGACGTCCATGGGGGTAGAGTCGGCTAACTTCAGAAGGACTTCATTGACCTGTTCCTGTGTGAGCGTGGAACACGAGAAACGGTCGAAGTTGTTGATCATTTCTTCTGAAGTGTCGGGCGAAGCGGGGTCTTCAATTGTGCATACTTCTCGTAGAATTTCTAACCGCTTGCCTACCCCGTAGGCGTCTACTTCTATCTTGGCATCTACTTCTGGAGTATTGTTGGGTTGTGATGATTCGTCTGCTTTGTCACTATCCAACAGCTTGTCTAGTACCCCTGCATCTTGGAAGTAGTGCTTGTCTTTGATCAACAGCAGAGAGTAGGTGCTCCTGAGTTGAAAGAAGTCTTGGCCCTGTAGGTGTGTTATATTTCCAAATATGTTGAGCAGCTCCATGGCGCGCAAGATGACAAGTGCGCTATTCCCACTTCCAGATTCTGCTTGGAAAGGGAAGTCTCTGATAGAGAAGAAATTCCAAACTCCGTTGTGATGTTGGACTCCTTTCTTGATGGCTCGGAGAAGACACATCAGTAGAAGCCTGAGATGTTTATCTTCTGGGCGACTGAAGATAAGTCCTGAGTGTGGCACATCCTCATTGCAACAGCTGAATAGCTGGACATCATGGTTCCGGAGGTCTGCCATGCATAGGAACCAGTTGTTGCGGTGCTTGTATGAGGCCAACACGAGGTTCGTGTTGTGTTCTTCAATATGCTGCAACATGTTGGCCACCGCAATGGAGTCTGATACTCCCATCATCAATCTCGTCGCCAAGGTCGGGGTGGCGTTGTATATCATTTGCCGACCTATCCTGGTGTTGATGTTTTCGATGATTGCACCCTCCAGGACCCTGAATAGCTTTTTCCCGACGATGGATGGGGAGCGTAATAAGCTTCTAAGTGTTCCCCGTTGTACTAAAAAGTAGCCGTCGCTCCAGATTTCTTCTTCTTCGTCAGCCTGCGACCTCAAGACCTTATTCAGCAGCTTCTAGTCCCTGATCGTCAGGTATTCGATGGCCCTTCTGTCAAAGTCCGCCATCTCTAAAGAATGTATCTCTGACGGCACAGAGAATTCATCTGTCGTCGAGCTTTTTCCTCTGGGGGGTGTCTTTGGTTGGCAACTTCAATGTCCCCCCCATCTCCTTCCAATTCATCAGAAGAATCCTCCCTGATGCTGACTGATTCATCATTATCTTCGGCTTCATCAAGGGAGGCGGAGCGAGCGAAGTCATCTACGCCTCGGGATCTCTCCTGTCCTGCTGGAGACCCGTCGGTAGACCTGTGGGGCGTCTCTTCGTCGGGCGTAGTAGAAGTCCCGCTTGAAGAAGATGACACACCAGAAGTGGAGGGTGCGGATGAAGAGGGCGCAGAGCCTGAGCCTGGGGGCGATGGAGACCTTCTCGGCTTCCATGGGCACGGATGGTCGTCCCCCCTATTCAACCTCTCCTCAATCATGTCCAGGCACTGGAGGGCCTGCTGTAGTGTGGTGTTGAGTGCCTCTAGTTGGCCGGGAAGACCAACTAGAGCCAGCAGTTGCCCCTCCTGGCGATTCAGTCTCTGCTGGAAGATAGAAAACTTGCGGGTAAGCGAAGTAAAAGTAGCAGAGTGGTTTTCTGTTACCTCCCACAAGTTATCGAGTTTGTGCCCCAGCATCTATCCGAGCGATGGAGGGGCTCCTACAGATCTCCCTCTCGTCCTCGCGACACTCCTCCCATGCAAAGATCTACCCAACGAGTGTGCCGCCTCACTCAGGGTAGTGTCAATTTGGACTGTTCGCGAGGTAGATGCTTCGGGGCGAGGCGTCAGCACTTTTGCGGCTGTCTCTGCCTCGCCTGCTTGTGGTGGTGGACAGGGCCGCGACGCGGGTGGATGGTGCTCCACCTCTGTGTTGTCGGCGATCTCCTCTGTAGCTGCCATAGGAGACACCGACAGCAGTGTCGGCGTAGGGTGTGCAACTCTGAGCTTCATCTCAAGGATCTCGGCGCATGCCCCATTACTGGCGCCCGACTATGCTTCTACTTCTGCCACTAAGGGCACCATAGAAGACTCTGGAGCTGTGGATGTCTCTTCCGTGGCAGCTTCCATCGGGGCTAGCACGGTTGTCTTAGCCCCGGTTGTCTCGGTGACCTCCACGATCACCGGTACTTCTTCTACCACAGTAGATTTTTTCATGGTTGCGGCTGGTAAGGTAGGAGCGACGACAACTCTATTAATTGCTGTCGTCAGTGGCTCTGGAGCAGTGGGCGGCTCGGAAGGAGTTGTGCAGGATTTGTCCTGCCGAGTGTCGAGAGGAATTGGTTCTCCTCTTACAACCACCCTCTCTTGTATACTGGTGGTGGCGGCGTAAGCGGCTTCAACTGCCACCGCTTCAATCTCTGCGCTGGTGAAGACCAGCTTTTCTGCGTCGTAGTTGGTGCAGCTAGGGAGCAGAAGGAGGGTGTTTGTTCTCGCGAATTTGTAGAAATAGCTTCACCCCTCCTTCTTGATGATTTTGGCCCTCATGAGGAACTTGAGGTCGATCTTCTAGTCGCCCCTTGTTCTCGAAAGACTGCGCGGTTCCCTTGGGTACCCTAACCCGGCCGCAATCAGATTGATGATGCCACCCATGCAGTACTCCTTGGTGGCATCTTTTATGGGGTGCAGCCTATTCAGCAAGAAGCATCCCAAGTTGACCACCTTTCCCTCCATCATGTGCCACATGATATGGAGTTCTTCGGTGTAGATGTTGCTTGATTCGTTCTTGCTGAAGAGCAGGCACACCAAGAACTTGTGCACTATTCTCTAGAAGCAGGAGTGCACTGCCGCTACCTTTCTTCCCGGCTTGAATGATGACTCGTCGGTCAGCTTTCTCTAGAGCTCCATGGGATTGAACTCGTCTCCTTTGGTGATCATTACACCGGTGTTTAGTAGTTCCTTCTCTGCCTCACTGGAAGAGAAGATCTCATTGAGCAGCTTCTCAGAGATGACATGCTCGGCATTGTATAGCCGCCCCTGCAGTCTGTCTGCTCCGCCATATTCTTCGACTTCCTCAGGTTTATTATGCACCCAGCGGAGAGATGACATGAACTCCTTGGTGAGTTCAGTGTAGGAGGCGGAGTGGCTGAACCAGATCTTACTTAGCCCTGTTGCAGCTAAGACATTTTCCAGCCTGTCGAAAATGCCTAGTTGAAGGAAGGACGACTAGTGGCAGAATCTACTCAGCATGTAGATTTTTGTTGTCAGTTCTGAATATCGATGCCCATGCTCGTTGTCTCTGGGCACGAACCTGCCTGGTGTGTGATCCAGAGGTTCTGCAGCCATAGTTGAAGCTATTGTTGGAGCTATTACTTCTTTCGTCCTTGGTCTATTTTCAGCCGTGGATGGCCCATCAGCCTCGGGGTTTGGGCGTTTCTACCCGACCGTCATAGCTCCTGTTGTGGCCTAGGTGTCCATCCTCCGACCGTGTTCGTCAACTTGAACGATAGTTTTCTTGGTGCGGCCCGTTTCTGTTATCATAAGACCAGTTTATTAAGCATTTAAATGTTTCTCCTTATCCGTAAAGTCGATATCAGTGTCTAAAAGAAAACTGATTGCATGATAAGGAATGTTCGACCCGATACAAGAGTTACCCGACACCACCATATCGGGTTTCAAAACTGAGTGATATGATGCTTTCCCGATACGCCTGTGTCGGGCAATACGAAGTTCAGCTCATCATTGCCATAGGTTCACAGTGAGACACCGGGCGTCATTGCGAACGGATTTAATGCCTGATAGGATCGTCCTGAAAAAGGTTGTCACCCATCACGTGAAGCGATACAAGACTGGGCGACACGGGCATTGTCCGATATAAGGTATCAGGCAAACACGTGTTATAGATGTGTCGCGCGACATGCTTCAAAAGGTACACTGTCGACACAAGTGTGTGTCGGGTGATATGAGGAAGCCAACTAAAGTCGTAAGTCTGATACAAAAAAGCACGACATGAGGGTCGTGTCGGGAAAAGCAAATGATACGGCTGTCGGGTTATACCTTTGTGATCTGAAGATAGCTTGTGCGACACGGGAGAAGAAGCTAGGTGGCCGATACTAGAGCGAAAAGTGAAATTACTTCACGATACGGGAGTAGGTGAGGAGTAAATGTCGTTGCCCGACACAGTTTAACCTCAGCTACTATATATAGCAATCCAGGTTGGGGTAAAATGGGTAAAATAGGGGAACATGTCGGCCGAGGAGACAAATCATTCCCGAGACGAGCAGTCCCATCCGTCAAATCAAGGGTTATTACTCATGTCGCCCGACACGGATGATCATTGCTTGGCATATCGCCCGACACGGCTTATTGCTAAGGTGTGATGCCTGATACGACGTCGCCCGATATGGGTGTGCTCTGTGATGCACTCAGGTCCTTTGCCTGATATCGGCCAAGGAGTAATGCATCATTGCCCGATACAAGCTCTTCAAACAAGATTCATGATGGAAGACTAAAAATAAAGCGAAGGAAAAAGCAATTGATGGGTAAGACATCATTGGCCTAAGGTGAAGTTCCCGGCCTCAGATAGCATTACTCATCAATGCTCATAAAACTGAGCGGTGGCCCATAAAACAGAAGAGTCTAAGCATGTGGTGCATGCACTGACTCGGGCCTTATTACAATCATAATGTTCATAATGTTTTTCTTGTAGGAAAGGAAGTAACGTCTTATTCTAGGAAAAGTAAAAACTCGGGCTGCCTCCCGAGGAGCACTTTAGTTAGCGTCCTCAACTCGACAGCTTCAGATCTTTCACTTTGTGCCTTCATTTATTTCCACATCTTGCAAACTTATCTATGTCCTTGTCACGAACGCTTCATCTTCGTAGAACCTTTTTACTCTGTGCCCGTTCATTGGAAAAACTTTGGATGGATCATCTTTATCATATAGCTCCATCAGTCCTGATGGATATATCTTTGCTACAGTGAAGGGTCCAGACCACCTTGTTTGTAGCTTACCTGGAAAAAGATGAATAAATGATTTAAATAATAAAACTTTGTCACCTTCACTCACATCCTTCTTCCTCAGGTGGGCATCATGCCACACCTTGGTCCTCTGCTTATAGATCCTTGCATTCTCATAGGCATGTATTCTCAGCTCTTCAAGTTCCTATAACTGTAGATATCTTTTCTCCCCTACCTTTTCCAAATCCATATTCAGGAACTTAATCGCCCAAAGAGCCTTGTGTTCAAGCTCTAAGGGTAGATGACAGGATTTTCCATAAATCAATTTGTAAGGGGTGGTTCCAATGGGTGCTTTATATGTAGTTCTGTAGGCCCAAAGGGCGTCATCGAGCTTCATCGACCAATCTTTCCTCGTGCGGCTGACAGTCTTCTCTAAAATCTGCTTGATCTGTCTATTCGAAACCTCTACCTGCCCAGAAGTTTGAGGGTGGTAGGGCGTAGCGACCTTGTGTTTAACCCCATACTTCCGCAGGAGTGCTTCAAACTATTTTTCCTCAAAATTCGATCCACCATCGCTTATTACAATACGAGGTACTCTGAAGCGAGGGAAGATAGTCTTCTCAAACAACTTGATCACTGATTTGGAATCGCAAGTTTGAGTGGCAACAACTTCCACCCATTTAGACACATAATCTACCGTGACTAAGATGTATTGATATCCTTTTGATGGGGGAAATGGACCCATGTAGTCAATTCCCCATACATCAAAGATCTCGACTTCGACCCAATTGGCCATAGGCATCTCATTTCTTTTTCCAATGTTTCCTGTTGATTGGCATTCTTTACAAACTTTTACATAATTTGCAGCATCCTTGAACAAGGAGGGCCAGTAAAAACCCGATTGCAGCACCTTGGCGGTGGTCCTCTCACTCCCCAGGGGTCCTCCATATGGAGAGGCATGGCATTCTTTCAGGATGTTTGGAACTTCTTCTTCAGGGATACACCTTCTGTACAGGTTATCTGCGCATCTTCTGAAGAGAAGAGGATCATCCCAGTAGTAGTTCTTTACATCTGAAAAGAGCTTCTTCTTTTGATTGTACATTATATCAGGAGGCAACTCCCCACAGGCAAGATAATTACAAATATCTGCAAACCAAGGAAAATTCTCATCTTTGGTTTCAACCATCAGCAAGGCTTCATCAACATAGTTATCATTAATAGGTGGCTCTTTCTGGTCTTCGACTATGATCCTTGATAAGTGGTCGGCGACTACATTTTCCGCACCCTTGTTATCAATGATCTCATGGTCGAACTCCTGGAGTAACAAAGCCCACCTTAACAGCCTGGGCTTGGTATCCTTCTTCTGCGTAAGATATCTTATTGCCCCATGGTCTGTGTAGACCTTTACCTTTATTCCGATAAGATAGGATCTAAACTTGTCAAAAACAAAAACAATAGCGAGCATCTCCTTCTCTGTAGTTGTGTAATTTTCCTGAGCCTCATCCAGAGTACGACTGGTATAGCAAATGACATGGTGCCTTCTATCCTTTTTTTGTCCCAGGACTGCTCCTACAGCATAGTCACTGGCGTCACACATAAGCTCAAAAGGTAGCTCCCAATTTGTAGCTTGAAGGATAGGTGGTGAAACCAGTGCATCTTTCAAGGCCTGAAAAGCATTTAGACAATCGTTAGAGAAGTCGAATTCAACATCCTTACCCAGAAGGGTTGACAACGGCTTCGAGATTTTTGAGAAGTCCTTTATGAATTTTCGATAATATCCGGCATGCCCGAGGAAACTCCACGCTCCAGATACAGACTTCGGTGGAGGAAGTTTATATATAGCTTCAACATTGCTAACGTCTACCTCGATGCCACGCCTCGAGACTTTATGCCCTAGCACAATGCCTTCTTGTACCATGAAATGGCACTTCTCCCAGTTCAGGACTAAACTCTTTTCTTCGCAACGTTGCAAGACCAGAGACAAGTTTTTCAGACAGGCATCGAAGTCCTTTCCATAGACAGAAAAGTCATCCATGAAAACTTCCACGATGTCTTCCAGAAAATCTGAAAACATCGATATCATGCAACGCTGAAATGTTGCGGGAGCATTGCACAAGCCGAAAGGCATTCTTCGGAAGGCATAGGTTCCATAGAGACAGGTAAAAGTAGTTTTCTCCTGGTCGTCTGGTAAGATGGGGACTTGATAAAACCCAGAAAAGCCATCCAAAAAGCAGAAATAGTCATGATGTGCTAATCTTTCCAGGACTTGATCAATGAAAGGAAGCGGATAATGATCTTTTTTTGTGGCTTTGTTCAGTTTTCGGTAGTCTATACACATCCTCCATCCAGTGACAGTCCGAACCACCACTTCATCACCTTGGTCTCCTTTTACTACTGTTATACCTCCTTTCTTCGGTACCACATGAATCAGACTCACCCATTTACTGTTACTGATTGGGTAAATGATCCCTGCATCCCTCAGTTTGATTACTTCTTTCTTCACAACTTCTTTTAGCATCTGGTTCAATTTTCTCTGGGGTTGAGCCAGAGGTTTAGTAGATTCTTCCAAATTAATGTGATGCATACATAACGCAGGGCTAAGGCCTTTGATATCCTCTACTGAGTATCCTATAGCCCGCCTGTGGAGCCTCAACTCCTCGAGGAGCTTGTCCAATTGATCCTTCATAAGATAGGCATTAACAATGACATGATTTATCTCTTCTTGATCTATAAATTTGTACCTTAAACCTTCAGGCAGCTGCTTCAGCTCAGGTTTAGCCTTGGGTGCCTTTTCTTCTTGTGCTTCCTCTAGAGAGGCAAACTTAGTTGTTTCTATTACCTCTTCCTCATCGCTCAGATCCTCATCAAACCAATTTAGATAGTTGAGAAGCTCGACAACCTCTGGATTTTCAGAATCAGAATCTTGATTGCTTAACACTCTCACAAGAGGGTCTACAACTATGATATCCACTTCCACGTCTTCACAAAACTGGTTGTAGCTTTCTACAAAGTGAGCAGATTCTAGTAGGGATGGCCGGCCCCTTCATAGCATCCTTTACTTTGAAATATAAGTGGTCGTTACTGACCCTCAGAGTGATTACTACTTCAGAAACATCAATCAACGCTCTTCCTGAATCCAAGAAGGGGCGTCCAAAGATGATAGGATAGGTAGGGTCCTCCACAGTGTCAATGATCACGATGTCGCAAGGAATGAAGAAACTTCCCACACGGATTGATACATCCTCAACAACTCCTACAGGTCTTTTGAAGGTATGATCCACCAATTCAATCCTCATGTTGGTCTTGACCATATCAGTCAAACCCAAACGTTGCGCCAGGCTTAGGGCATAAGGCTGATGCTAGCCCCAAAATCAGCAAGACCTTTCCACTCGATGTTATCTCCAACGGCAAAAGGAATGGTGAAAGCCCCTGGATCCTTCTTCTTGTCGGGTAAATCTTCTTTGACAAAATCAGAAGACATACTAGCCAGATGCACGGTCTCAATCCTTCCGCCCCTTTTCTTCTTGGTGATCAGATCCTTGAAAAACTTGGCATAGGTCGGCATTTCCTCTAAAGCATCCAGAAAAGGTACTTCGAGGTGAAGCTTCTTTACTGACTCCATAAACTTCTCGTAACGCTTTTTAAGATGTGCCTTTATCAGTTTGTAAGGGAAAGGCAACTTAGGAGAGTAAGGACTTCTTTTACCAAATAGTTCCTCCATAGATCTTGGTTCTGGCTCCCTGACATGAGCCTGTTGGTTGTCTTCCTCTGTGGGATTTTCTGCCGTAGTCCTTGATTCAAGTTCTTCGGGTCTGGCTTCTTCAGGACGTTCTACTGTCTTCCCTAATCTCAGCACTGCCATTTTAGTAGATTCATTGTTGGAGGGTATCTTACCCAAGGGATTCTTTATTAACTCGGCCATCTGGGCCAATTGCTGATCTATTTGGCATTGGTGAGTTTGCATGTCCGCCATCTGAACCTGCATCGTGTTTAGAACTCCTGAATTTGACAGTGCACTTTGCGCCAGCTGGTTGTTGATAGTATCCTGTCTTTTGACAAAATCGAACAATTGGCCCACCAAGTCTGGTTGGATCGAGTTCTTGTCCTGACTTTGCTCCTTAGCATGACCCTGGCTTTGACTAGGGCTAGCTGCTTGCTGACTTTGGTACTTTCCTTGCCCTTGGAAGTTTTCCTTGTTCGATTGGAAATTGATAGTTCTGGTGAACTGACCTTGTCCCCCCCTTTTCTCAAAACCTTGCGGTTGCTTGGTTGGGTTATTCAACTGATGCAAGTTTTCGGCCGCATCCTTGTTGCCATAGTTAAAACCAGGGTGATTCGGTCTCTTGAAGTTGACAAAAGAGACGTTCTCGGCTTCCTCTGCTTCGGATTCACTTTCAGTCGACTCGTCGGGTCGGGTGTAAACGCAGTTATCAACCCCGTGTCCACCTTCTCCGCAGGTGACACATTTCATAACTGTCTCAACTTGTTTCTTCCCTTTTCCACCCGTTTCTTTCAATTGTCTGACATCAGTGGCTATCTTCTGGATTTGAGTGGTGATAGCTTCCAAAGTTTTGGATTTGATGGAGGGCCCTTCGCTAACGGCCTTCTTAGCATGTCCTCTATCATATCTGTCGTAGTCGGTGTCAGCCTGCAACTTGGCCATGCTTTCGATGATCTTTTTGGATCTACTAGGCTTCTTCCCCAGAAAGTCGCTTCCTGCAGCTGCATTCAGCGATACCCTTTCTTCCGGGGTCAGACCATTGTAGAAGGTGGTTATTAGAAAACCCTTCTTATAGTTGTGATGGGGGCAGTCCCTCTGATATTCTTGATACCTTTCCCAGGCTTCGTGAAGATTCTCATTCGGCTTCTGCATGAACGACGTGATCCTTTGTCTATTCCTGACAGTTTTCTCTGTAGGGTAAAACTTGTTCACAAAAGCGTCTGCCAGTGCATTCCACCCATTTCGAGCTTGATGCGGTAGCCCAAGGTACTAGGATAGAGCCTTGTCCTCTAAAGAAAATATGAAGCCCTTGCAGTATATGACTTCTTATGGAACTCCCTGCATTTTAATGGTATCACAGATATTCTTAAAAGCATCTAGATGATGGTAAGGGTTATCGTTCTTTGAATTCCCTCTGAAGCTCTTGTTCTGGATCATAGATATGACAAATGATTTCAGCTCAAAGTTTGTTGCATTGAACCTTGGGATGACAACAGGACATCTTGAGTTATTGGCCTTTGTGGTAGCCAACTCCCTGAGGGTCTTTTCTTCTTCATTAGAGTCTTTAATGTCACTGTCCCCATGGTTCTGCTCCTGATTATGTTGATTTCTTCAGTGTCTGCGGTGATGACGACGTCTCTCTTGGCGATGGTCATCCTTGAATTGTTCTGTCTCAGGTTCTTCATTTTGCTGGTCGCCATTATAACGGTCATTGTTACCATGCAGAGGTGAGTGAGGTCCAACTCTAGCATTTTTCTCACCCTCTGAAAGTGGTGGTTCGATGCGAGGTGGCATGACTAGCGATGTCGGTGCTCAACTGAGCAAAATGCTTCTTTCTTGAGTACCTAAATAGACCGTATAATCAAGTTAGAAAACTCGTATCAATAAAACGAACTACTCTATACTCTTTTCAGGTTAGAAGATCAAAAAGGAAAAGGTGTTGTCAAGCTCATTACTAAGCTTGAGGCACGGGAGTGTAGTTAGTGGATTGAGGTTTATTAACAGTACCGTTTTGCCTTTGTCCCCGCCAATGGTGCCAAAAAGTTGACTGGCCTAAATCGCGCGTCCAAAAGGAGCGGATTGGAAGTAGTCGGACTTTTAAATTACCTGACTCTTAGGCCCCCGCAATGATAACGGGGTCCGAAGTAGCAATCGTGGTCGAACCACAGGGACAAGGGTGGTAGTGTTAAGAGCATGGAATCAACACTCTACACTCCGGTAAGGGTAAGGTGAGGATAAAGTTCCCAAAGGGAACAACAGGCGAAGATCGATAAAATAAAAGAAAACTATCTCCAACTGGAGTTACAAGGAAAATTAAGGTTTTTGGCATTTATCGGTTTTTAGGGGTTTTGAGCATTAGAACCAGAGGAGATAATACCATCGCCTTGGTAAGGAACAAAGGAGGAAAACTTCGATATAACAAGCGGCAGCAGAAACATCTTGTACCCCTTCTCTCAAAGAGAGTACCTCTAACTAAGCACCAACACCCTCTCTCAAGGTTGCTGGACTTGGGTTAGAGTGGAAGGATAACTGAAGCAACTCCGATCCTGGGTACTCTCGTACTCCCTAATCGGACCAAACACTAGAGCCACAACACCTCTCTCGAGGGAGTTGCAATGGGAAACACGATTCGATAGCTAGTGAAAACATGATCCAAGCATACAAGCTAGAGTTCAGATGCTAAACAAAGTAATCATCCAACGAAAAGGAACCAAACATAAAGTCAACAAATATTTAAAACTTCTCTAACTCCATTAGCATGAGCATTATATAAAAGGGGTTTGTTACATTGCATAAATAAAGAAAGTAAATGACTGAAAAAGGAAAGATAAGTATCGCCTCCTTGATTTAGGAGGGCGACAAGCAGCAGCAGACCCCTGAGGTCCCTCTAGCCCGATATCGGTTGGGAGCTCTGCCCGATACGCCTGTGTCGGGTGGCGTCCCCTGTCAGGCGACACGCCATGACGGGCAGACGTATCGATCAAAGCACTCCTGCCCGATACGGTTGTGTCAGGATGCCAACCTCTCGGGTGACACACCGTGACAGTTGATTCGTATCGGGCTCGATATCCTGTCGGGCTAGAGACCACTTAGAGTATCGGATTCCTCATATCGGATGGCCATTTTGGTCGATATCGGGCTGCTGCGGTGACCGGGATGGATTCTAAGTGAACCATTCCTGCCCTCTCAGGTCGGGGAAGTGCTCATCTAGTATCGCCCGGTACACCTCTGGGATGCGACACGCTAGCTCCAGGTGCTTTCCAAAGTTAGCTTTCACGAGATTCCAACCCATCCCATCGAGGTCCTGTAGCTGCTATTTATAGGCATCGGTTGGAAGAAGTTGCAGTTCTCCGGGCGCCATGTGTCCTCCATCGGATCTATTAGCGCGGCTTCAGGGATGCTCGATGTGAGGTACACTGAACACCCACCCAATCTCGAACAGACAAACTTTCCACCGCTTTGGGTTGTGGCGCTTACTTCCTAGCCCCAGTGGGAGTAGTGACTAGCGTTATAGGTCATTGGGCGGCCGTAAGGTTGCCATGAGTGACGGTGGGGGACCGATGTTTTCCGTGCACTGGACACGTAGCTTACCGAATCAATTACGACACAGATGGGAATGCAGGCTATGATTTCTTGTTTGATTTGAAAGATAAGGGGAGTCCAGGAGGACCCTGGAGGCCTTCAGTCGTGAGCTTTTTTTCTTCCTGATCTTGTGCATCAGTTGCCTTCAAATCTCACTGTCGCCCAGCACAATGGGTGGCGGGCAGTAAGCATATCGAGTATCGTGACGGGTGGGCGCCTTCCGGTGGGTGGCTTGTATCGTACGACACGCTTCAGTAGTCATGGCGAGTACAGCTCCCTGTCGGGTAAGTGGCGTGTCGCCCGTCAGAGCCTTCTTGCGCGACACACCCGTGTCGTGCAGCATCCGTATCGGGATACTATATGGCGGGGAGTGAGTGTGTCGGCCGACTGGTAGGAGGGTCGATGCAGGTAGAACACATTCATGGGTCGGGACGGGCCTTTTGCTGATTTTTGAGTGGAAAAATGAGGAAAACCCTACAAAAGATGATAAAAATGAGATAAGAGCGTAGCGTGTCTTGTTTAACCAAAAACATGACAAAAAGGAGAGGAAAACAGTTTAAAAGGGCAGATTTGACAATGAAATATGCGCCATAAACATCACAAAATTTGGTGTTATCAATAAGAAAACATCTTTGTCTTTCATATAAGAACATAAACTTATTTTCATATTCTAACCCATATCTGGTCAACTACCTTATGTATAATCATTGTCCCTCCGGGGCTTGTGTGCATTACCCTTAAGATCAGTCTAACCCAGGGTTCATAATACTATTATTTACTTTACATGATACTCTCATAAGAACTTTATAATTTGCAAGAAGTAAATAAACAAGCAAGTAGTTTATTTGTTGTTCAATCTCATCGAGAAACATCAGCAATCTCAGAATTCGATACATGTATTCATAAGCATAACCACATACCTCATGCCATCACAGAAACCATGCAGAACATCATATATTTTAAGAATGTTTCCAAACATCCAATCAACAAAGAATGTAATCAACAAGTATCTAAAACAAGGCATACTACATATGTGTCACCATGTATTCATATTATGTTATTCAGATCTAGATGCGCTCCTAAACTAGGGTTTAGGGTATCTCATGCTTAGACTAGGGATTAGGGTTACAAACCCTAATTCCAACACATCATGGTTTCTACGATTACACTTTCCATTATACATATTAGGTGAAACCCTAATTATCAACTTAAGCACATTAGATTACCCGTGACACCTAAGTCACATTACTAACATTAAGATCATAGCAAGATGTCCATGTTGATTGTAAAACCCTAAACAACATGAATAAGATTATTAATCTGGACTCGTCCATTATACATCATTATCATGGATTTCCTCATTATACATATCAAGATCAGGTATTAGCTTAACATAACCAAATCTAATCAATTACACATCAGATTAAGACTAATCTAGATTTTCCTTTACATTAACCACATCAACTCATGCATTACACCTACTTTTTGAACATGAAGCATAATTAGGTTCTAAAACTATTTATTTGGATTCTTCTCATTTTTCTGAGCGATTTTCATGTATTATATGTCCCCATCAGAGTTACCAATTAATAGTTATGATTTACTAAAGATTATCAAATCTTGGCCAATCAGAAACTGCCAAGTCAACATCACTTACTTGATTCTAAATCACGTTGGTGACCAGGTGGTTTCAGGAAAGGACACTTGCACCCCTAACTCTTGAACATGCGTGCAGGGGCACTAGGGTCATTAGACCCTTTCTTTCCTTCCTCGTCCAAACATATTCCCCAGCCCGACGTTGTCTGCGAAAACACAAGCTACGTGCAATGACTTCTCCCTCCTTCTGACTCTGGCATCCTCCTCCTTGGGCGCGACACTTCCACGCGCTTCAGGGCCCCCACAGCTATCGCGGCCAAAGGCAAGGATCCTGGACATCACCGCCAAGATGCTCTGTCCTCCATCCTCACTCCCCCCATAGGTGTAGGACATATTATAGGTGTTGTGGAGGGGCTATGTTCCCCGACGATGCCTCTGCAGCCACCGTCCGCCCTCGGCGCCCCCTAGCATAGAGATTTCCTAGCATGGTGTCCCTTCTTGCCGCGACAAGACACCCCAGGGTCGCCGTAGCCCAGGTTACAAACCACGCCCTCCATGGATGACACTTCTCCTCCATGGCTTGGTTCGGGTACAACACGGCTGGCTCGGGGCAGCCAGGGTGGCCGGAGCACAGACCAACAGTTATGTGACCCTAACCGTCGAGGCATCCTATCATGTAGATGGTCACCGCTTCTTACACACATGGAAGAGGGTGGTCGGATCCCTCTGGGGATGACAGTGTCACAGATCGCTCATGTGCAGTTCTGTCTACGCTGGAGGAACCGAAGAAATCTAAGGGATTCAGATATCTTAGACTCTCTACATTGTTCATGGTGGCAGAAGGGATGTTTGGGTATATATATATACATCCACCTCCCCAAAACCCTAAAGGGTTCCCACATAAGGCAAAAGAAATGAGAGGGATAGAGATTGTCTTCCTATGCGTAGCGTAGAGTCCAATCAACAGGGATGATCCCCCCATAAAATGCATCTTGGATTATCCTCTAATGTAAAGAAGTACTCAAAAGATTAAATCCCACATTGGATAAATTATTATCCAAGTCATTAGAAGCCTCTCCATTATCCTAAATCATGGGGCAAACTTTCTTTCTATATTCCATTATTCATATATTCCATCAAAGTACCCCCCATTCTTGCCTTATATTGGCCTCCTTCACAATTATGGAGTGCCTTCATGGGAAAGTATCTTTTTGTTGTGAAGAGAGTATTTAATAGATTTCCCATATGGCAACGTTGGTAATCCAAAGGAAACATGCACAATCTATATAGTTCCTTTTTATCTCTCTTTGATTTACCCTTTAAATCAACCATCCTCACTTCAAGAAAACTCATAAAATCATTTCCAATGTGTATCTGGTAAGTTAGGATGTAGAGATGTCTTAACCATTGTTTTGCCAAACTTGGCTAGATAATTATCTTTAATCATTTAAAACACCACATCTCTTATTCTTCTTTGGAAATTTGCATATCTTCTTGTATTTCATTTACCATATCAAAAGCTATTAATACCAATTCATTATGAATTCTTTTCATTTATTTAACTTGTGCCACAAGCACCCATGCCACAAAGGCAATTAACACTATTATTCCATCAATAATACGATTAGGGAATTATAAATCAATTCATTCATATAATTCAATTTTTATCAAAATTGAGGATATTACACATATTCTTTTCTTGTGAAAAAATTGGAAGCAAAAGTAAAAGGTGTGAATGGGCCTATTTTTAGATTATGTGCAAATTAGCACAAATTATTAATATGATGCACATAATATTTGTAGAATGCACTCAATTATGGTGCAAATTTCAGTGACTATGCATACTTCTTAGATGTTGTGTAAAAATAATAAATTAGCATAAATGTTAACATAACGTGTCCAATATGTGTAAAAAACACTCAATTATGGTGTGAATGAGTCTGCTTTTTAGATCGTGTGCATAAAAAGTAAATTAGCACAAATCTAAAGATAATGCATTCAATATTAATTGAAAAGCCCTCAATTATGGTGTGAATGTGCACAATTACGGTATGAATGCACCTACTTCTTAGATGTTGTATAAAATCTAACAAATTATCACAAATCTTAACATAACATGCCTAATATTTGTAGAAACGCTTCTAATTATGGTGTGAATGTGCTTAATTATGGTGTGAATGCGCCTACTTTTTAGACGTTGTGCGTAAATAGAAAATTTACACAAATCTAAACATAATGCGCCCAATATTTGTAGAAAAGCTCCCAATTATAGTGTGAATGCACCCAGTTATTGTGTGAATGCGCGTACATCTTAGAAGTGCAAAAATAGAAAAATAGCATAAATCTTAGCATAACATGTCTGGTGTTTGTAGAAAAATACCCAGCCATGGTGTTAATGCGCCTACTTTTTAGATGTTGTGCATAAATAGAAAATTACCACAAATCTAAAAATAATGCACACAATATTTGTAGAAAAGTGCCAATTACGGTGTGAATGCGCCTATTTCTTAGATGTGTGCAAAAATAGTAAATTACCACTGATCTTAACGTAATGCGTCTAATATTTGTAGAAAATCACTTAATTATGGTGGGAATGCATCTACTTTTTAGATGTTGTACATAAATAGTAAACTAGCACACAAATCTAAACATAATGTGTCCAATATTAATAGAAAAATGTCTAGTTATGGTGTGAATATGCCTACTTCTTAGATGTTGTGCAAAAATAACTAACACAAATCTTAACATAATGTACCCGATATTTGTAGAAAAACTCTCAATTATGGTGTGAATATACCTACTATGTTGTGTATAAATAGCAAATTAGCACACATTTGAACATAATGCACACAATATTTGTAGAAAAACACCCAATTGATGTGAATGCGCCTACATCTTAAAGTATGTGCATAAATGGAAAATTATCACAAATCTTAACATAATACGCCCAACATTTGTAGAAAAGTGGCTAATTAATTATGGTGTGAATGTACCCAAATATGATGTGAATGCACCTATTTCTTGGAGAATGTGCATAAATAGAAAATTAGCATAAATCTTAACATAATGCACCCAATATTTATAAAAAAAGCTCAATTATGATGTGAATGTGCCTAGTTATGTTGTAAATGTGCCTACTCATTAGAGTATCTGAGTAAATAGAAAATTAGCACAAATCTTAGAATAATGCGTCCAATATTTGTAGAAAATCGCGCAATTATGATGCGAATGTGCCCAATTTTGGTGTGAATGTGTCTATTTTTAGAGTATGTGCATAAATAGAAAACTACCACAAATCTTAACATAATGCGTCCAATGTTTGTAAAAAATACCCGATTATAGTGTGAATGCATCCAGTTATGGTATGGATGTACCTACTTCTTAGAGTATGTGTATAAATAGAATATTAGCACAAATCTTGAAATAATGCGTCCAATATTTGTAGATAAACATCCAATTATGATGCAAATGCGTCCAATTATGATGTGAATGCACTTACTTCTTAGATGTTGTGCATAAATAACTGATTAGCACAAATTTTAACATAATACACTTAATATGTGTAAAAAACGCTCAATTATGATGCTATTGTGTCCTGTTATGATGTGAATGTGCCTACTTCTTGGATGTTGTTTATAACTAGCAAATTAGCACAAATCATAACATAATGCGTATAATATATATAAAAATGTGCATATAATTTTTTTTTTCAAAGTATATCATATTGGCCTTATTAGATTGATTTTTTTGACGAGTCTAATAATTTTTTTCGTCAAAAAAAATCATTGCGGATAAAAAATCATTCAAATTTTTTGTGCCATTTTGTGCATATATGCCACGTGGCAAAAATAAAATAAAAACTTGTCGGAAAACCCCATCCAGTCCAACTGAAAACCCCTCACCAGCCCGCTTCAAAGAAGCGTCACTGCTGGGGACATGTAAGGGTCACAAGGTACACAAGGTACAGAAAGGGAAGGGATCGCTGAAACAAAATTTCTAGGTGATTGTCTTGCGGAGGGCAAGAAAGGTGGTAAGAATGCCAGACCAAGTTTTTTTGAATGGCAAAGGAAAGGCGCTGTAACTTGCGGAAGGCAAGAAAGTGATATGTGGTGGAGATGGGGGTGGTTGATGGAAGGGATCTAGCTGACGGAATCTGGAAGGCGTGGTTGACGACTGGATATAGTTTCGTGGAAAGAGGGTCAGATCCAAGGGCAGGCTACTCAAGCGGTGAAGAGAAGAAGCCTGGCGGGCAGGTTTTGGACTTTTGGGTATGGTGCCACTAAGGCAGTAGAAAATAGAAGGGGCAAATTATTTTTAGGAATCCGGTGATAGATGATTAGGATTTTCAGGAATCCGGTGATAGATGATTAGGAGTTTGCGTACCTTGAACTTTCGAGGGATTTCTCACGCATCTTGGCAGCTCTTCAAAACAACTTCGAGATTTTTTTTTGAGTTAGAAGGAGACAGTCTCCCCACCCCCCCCCCCCCCCCCCCAAACAGTGCCAGAGCCTGGATGACCCAAGGGTTGGTAAATACAATGCGTCTCCGGGGAGGACAGGCGGAACCGAACCATCTGCCAGCTAGGGATGAGAGTTAGGACTCAGCGAAGAAGATGAAGCTACCAGCTAGGGATGAGAGTCGGGACTTACGCTATCTCTTGTAAGTGGAAGCTAGGGGTGGAGAGGGAGAGGACAGTTATGTTAGTGTGTTTGTTTAGCATTGTACTTGCCAGCTAGCTTAGCTAGTACAAGTTGCGGGTTTGAATCTTAGAGAATCACGTTGGGACACTGCAAGAAGGGATTAAAGGCCTTCGACGTATGTTTTTAGCTGTTCTCTCTCCTGCTACCCTAAACAGGGGCAAAATTTCTCGAATCAAAAAAAGTATGCTTGTTTAGCATTAGGAGGGGAAGGGAAAGAAATCATGAAAGACAATGTAAATATAAAAATATAAAGTGACATAGAATGTTGGTGATATAATGATACTTTACATATATTAATTAAATATATTCAGTCACACATGTAATTTTATAAAAATACATTTACAGAGGTGTAGACAGCAAATAAGGCTATCAATCAATATTGGATGATAAAGTTTATAGACTAAAAGAATATAAGATGTAGACGACTATCGCATACATTTTATTTGTTCTGCAAGACTTATTTTATATAAGTGAGAATAGAAGTTTTTTCATATTTAAAATTGCAGTTATAGAAGTATTTTTTTTTGTATCTACAAAAAACTTTTCCTCGATATAGTTCAGTAGTTCCCACCATCATCCAATGCGTTCTCTGCAAATTTTTTATTTCTTCTATTTGTATAATAATATCAAAAATTTCTAACTTTTCTAGAAAAAAAATATAAATTTATAAGTTTCCTTCTATATTATGCATAAAAATTTATTTTAATTTCCATTTATTTTATTTTTTGTATTAAAAAATTCTCCAAATTTTACCAACTGACCCATCATTCAATATATCCAACCAAGTAACATAACACATTTGTGAAATATTATTTTTTTATTCACACTGGTCGTGGGTTATACTAAATTTTCCCGCCAAGTTATTTATATTCTCTCTATTTTATATTTTTGTCTGACCTTTCTAATACACTTTTAGTCAAGTCTTTCTCCTCCCCCTGTCTCCAATCCGATCTGGTAGGGAGAGAATGGAAGAGAAGTGGTGAAAATATACTTAGTTTGTTCCCCTCTGTTCCCTCCATTTTACTCCATTCCCCTCCCAATCACTTTGTCCAACCAAACAGCCCTCCCAATCACTTTGTCCAACCAAACATCCCAAGCCTCTACCCCTCCCTTCCCCTCCCCTCCATTCATTGTGTACCAAACAAGCTCTTAGTGAAGGGGAATCACGAGTCACAACGTGAGGTGGTAGTTTGACTTGATAGGGAATTGTGGGGACTGAGGGGTACACGTGTGACACCCAACCCCAACCGACCCTCCCCATTTAGGGCCCATCATGTCAAGCAGACCCATCATACCCATTGTTCATTAGGCCCAATAGCATTGGGTTTATTGGGTTTATTGGGCTATAGGTTTATTTGGCATCCCTAAATTGATGGTCCAAGCTTGAGAAGAATTAAAGAATAGACTATGATCATTAGATGATCTGGAAAAACCCAAATTAGCAAGAATGCCACTAAATTTTGTAAACCAACACCATGGTGATTGCTTGAGACCATATAAAGAGTGTTTGATATGACAAACTCTTTGAGAAGACTCCCCTTCAGTACAAAAACCTAGGGGATGTTTCATATAAACTTCCTCCTCTAAATCACCACCAAGGAAGGAATTTTTAATGTCAAGATGGAACATTGGCTAGTTAGTGTGAGTGGCAAGGGAAATCATAATCCTGACAGAACCAATGTGGGTGACCGGTGAAAAGGTCTCAAGGAGATCCATGAAATATGTTTGGAAGAATACTTTGGAAACAAGATGAGCCTTAAGTCATTTCATCGATCTATCTGAATTAAATTTGATAAAACATACACATAGAAAATCATAAATATATTTATATGAAGGAGGAGGTACAAGATCCTAGGTTCATTCTCATGCAACATTGTCATTTCCTTGAGCATCGTAGTTTTGCAACTAGATTGTTGAGGGGCCTCATAACAATTTTTGGGAATCAAGATAGAGTCTAGTTATTGGCCAATGAGTTTAGCAGTATGGGAAAACTTGGGTGGGAAGCAGGTATGAGATATAGGATGGCAAAGAATGCAAGAGTGGATACCTTTTTGGAGAGCCATGGGATGTTCTAGATCCTTATACATGAACATTGGTATCGTGATATGTGTCCAAGGAGGAGGAATGATAGGAGGGTAATGTGATCAATTCATAATCCATTGGGTCAGAAACACCACACTCAACAAACTCAATTGGAGGCTGAGGTTGAGGCAGAGACATACTTATCAGATAGGATATCGACAAAAAATCAAAGAACATCTCAGATTCATGAAAATTAACATACTCTGATACATACAAAAATTTCTTAACTATAACAATGATAACCTTTCTGAAAGTCAAAATAGACAAGGAAAATCATCTTAGTAGATTGGGGATAAAGTTTATCTGCTTGTGGGTTAAAGTGATGAACAAAAGTAGTACACTCAAAAATATGCAAAGGAAGATGGAAAGTCATTTGTGCGGGAAAAACAACCAAAAAGGGGTTTTATTATGAAGAACAAAAGATAGTTGTCAATTGATGAGGTAGCAGGTTGTGAGAACAGTTTCTGATCAATAAGTCTTAGGTAATTTACCCTGAAACACAAGTTCATGAGAGATATCAAGTAAAATGATGATTTTTATGTTCTTCCACCTCATTTTGTTGTGGGATGTGTGCTCAGGAATGTTGACGGATAGTTTCATCTTTAGAAAAAAAGAAGATACCCGAACCAAAAAATATCGCAAAGCATTGTCAGTATGAAATTTTTTAAATCATTTATTGAATTGTGTTGCAATCAATTTATGAAATTGGTAAAAAAACATCAATCCTTATATCATGGGATTTTATTATAAATGCATTGTATGAGAGAAATAATCAACAAAGCTAATGAATTAACAGAATCCTTTAAAATTGGTGGTGCAAAAGGGACCACATATGTCACTAATAACATCAAAGGCAACTTCAGAACAAAGACTAGTTTTTTAGCGAAAGAAATCATGTGATGCGTCCCAAACTAACATGAGTCACATGGGAGAGTTTTTATTCTATATAAAGAGGGATCTAGGTGCTTCATCTTCTCAATAGATGGATGATCGTAATGTAGGTGAAGCTAATGAGGTGTGCACATAAGAAAACTAGAAGATGGAACAACATCACCAAAGTAATTAAGATCAGTGGCACTAGAACCCGAACCAATCATCCAAAAAGTACCATGAATCACAAAACCATGACTACCAAAGGTTACACTGCAAATAGATGCATCAGCTAACTTAGATGATATTCAATTAAATGGAAAATGAGAAATATAGTGAATAGGTTGATGTTTTAGACTAGGTGGGACATTGATGTTGCCACATTGTTGGACAGTTGTGATGGTCCAATCTTCCAAAGTGACATATGAGGTAGGAATATGAGGTTCATTGGAGGATAGATGATGTCTCATACCAGTCATATGTCTGGTAGCCTCAGAGTCAAGAATCCAATGAGATATAGATGCCAGCATGGAGGCATGGACATCACCATGGTTGGAAACCAAATGCGTCAAAGATGTCATAGAGGATTGCATGGTCATAGAATCCACAAATCTTTTGGTTGTAGATGATCATGTTGAGAGGCCTATAGGAATGACTCATACTCAGATGAGAAGATGGTAAAAAACTAATTTATGATCCCTGGGAAGCATGGCCAGTTACAGTATTATGACCGTGCCCATAGGGATGACCATGCTTCTGATAGAACTTTTCCTCTATATGACCTAACTTGTTGCAAAAATTGCATTGTGGTCTAGGGGGCACCCATGACCATGTTCCCATAAATGAGAAATGAAAATAATCACTAGTTGTAAATATGGTTGAGTAGAAGACAAGTGGTGAAATTTAGATTGATGGAGATGAGGTAAAACATCTTCCAAAGTGGAAAGGTTGTCACCGACCTAGATGACACTACAGACTGTATCACAAGATGGAGTGAAGACCATATAGAAATTTGGTCATGACAAGATTGACCCACTCTTTGGTTTGATCTTCATTAGTGATAGGATGAATATAGTGAAGCTATTGAGACAAGTTGACAAGAGAGTCAATATATTCATCAAGGGTCCTATCACCCTTATTTTCATTAACTTATTTATTCAAATTTTATACAACATCAAAGCATTCTTTTCCTATGTATAGTGTCGAAAGACATCGTCCTTAGTAAATGTTTAAAACATGTACTTGGAGACAATCAAAGGTTCCATGTTGTTCCATAGTCAACTTTTGACTTGGTTATTATCTCATATCCATTCATGGGTTTCCACTGTATGTTTTTCAGTAAATTTCACCTTGCCTCTATAATCTAGAATTGTTTTGATATAAATCATCCACATTAAGTAATTATCTCCATTCAAATTGATTATGGATAAAGGAGCACTATCATTATGGACAATGGTCTGATTTTGAATCTTTTTTGTCAACGATGCCTTCATATATGATGAAAAAGTCACACCAGTAGGACATCAGTGGAGAAAGATATCAAAGTAGTCACACTAGTAGAACAACATTGGAGAAAGATATCACAATATCACAATGATAGAGCAATGGCGGGTATGAGAAATCATTCTTAATATGCACAGTGAGACAGAAGAAGGCCAGAAAGAAGCATAGTGTAGTTGAAAAGAAGCATGAAAATAAGCATTATCATAGGACTGAAGCATGTTATAGGAGGAAAGAATAGATCCCTTATAATTATTGGCACTCACCCATGTGTGTAGAGAAAATATATGGGGAGGAGACAAAAATAGAAGGAAGAACCTGAGATTTTTACAATCTTATTTTTTAAGAAACAAATATCTACTATGTCAAGATCAAGACACCACCAATCAGATCTATTGGGTAACAGAGAAGGGGAGGAGTATCAAGGAGGTTTCTATTCTAGAAAGCACCCAATCAAGAGACCACTGGTGCAACTCCAAAAAAGATGGTATGTGTGACACCCCCTACTAAAAACTTGGAAAATAAAAATAGATACCCCCAGAGATAATGGTAACATAGGTAGATAACTAGAAGTCACCACCCAGCCAGATGGCCACAATAGTGGGTGATCATGGATCCTACCATGAAGACTATAGCAGCAAGGAGGCATGCTAACATGCGGTTGCCATCTGTGCAGCCAACAGCACCAATTAATTCCACATGTGATGTGGGTGGCCAAGTGTTTCATGTAGGCAGTGGTTGTTGGAGGGAAGGGTGTGGTGGAGGTGGTGGCTAATAGTTGGGGGAGAGAACAAGAATAAGAAGTAAAGGAAGAACAACTCCAGATAAAAAAATAAAGAGGCTCCTTTTTGGAAACTAGACAGTTTCTCTTGATAAAATGTGAATAGATATATTTATTATGAGTATCAAGGTTTATAAAGGTCATAAATATAGACGTGTCTCAAGGTATTATGTACTGGAGTCACAACATAATATAAACTAAAATAATGGTAATGGGCATTAGGAGAGTAACCCCAATTAAGTAATACAAGGAAAAATAAATAACAAAAAATACCAACAACAAGATCATTCCTTCATCATTTGTATTCTATATTGTATTTGTATTACTGAAAATAATACTCAAACATTGTAAAAAAAGACCTAGTATTCTAAAAACACATAAATTGAGTTGTTATAACTGAATTCCTATCTTCCAATATTGTATTTCACTTATAATGATAACTATATTTCACTTGTGCTTAATAACTTTGGCATATCTGAAAATACTGATATGATTTGTACTATAACAATATCACTTATAATTCATATTGAATATGTGACAACCTAACCCTTGTACTAAATTGAATATTGATTCCATAGCTTGAATAATGTGATACTTAAATTTAGTAACATCCACAATTATTCTCCAATGTGTGACAATAAGTTTCATGATATCTTATGTACCAACCACTTAATACATCATCCTCTTTCAATTAAAATTGAACCACAAAAATGTGTCCTTCTTGCTCTCTAATGAATATCTTGTTGTAAAGGATCCAACTATGTTTCTAATGGCACAAAAAATTAGATCAATCAAACCTACATTGCCAACATATGACCATATGAAGTTTTATTGAGTTATCATTAATTTTAATTCTACTTAACCATTTTGTTTGCTTGATGAGATGGTTCTCATTGGGCCCAACAGACATGCAACTGATCATTGTGATGTGTAGTTTTCTCCCACCCCCAGTTCAAGAGTGATCCTTGATTGTTTGCATATTAATCTCAGCCCTCTATCCCTTGGACATGGATACCACTTCGATCCAATAGTCATAGATTCATCTTCTAGCTCTATACAATGTCAATCCAACACTATAGAATGGTGGCAAAGAAAATGTCTATGTCAACCTAAATAATACAATGAACAAAATCAAAGCCCCCATTCAACTCTCTTCTACTCCCTCACTATTTTCCACCTTGTTTCTATCTCTTCCTTGCCCTAATCACCAGTAGCACACCTTATCTCTCATTCACAGCCATAGTTGTCATTGTCAACTAGTTGCTTGGGTGGCTACAGTTCACACCTCCCCAGTGCAGGCCAGTGATTCACTACTTTGCGGCACCATGGAGAGCTTGGGTGTCATCATTGAAGGTGCTTGCTTGCTCTAGTCACCTTGTTAGGGTAGATCCCCAGCAAGAAGCATTGTGACTGTTATGGCACCATGTGTTTGTGTGCTCTAGGGTCAGGCAATTGGGGGACGACAACCCCACATTCTTGGATGGTTTAAGACCATAGGGGTCAATGGGTCCATAAGGGTAGAAAGGGGCCACGACCTGTAGACTTCCAAGCCACATTGTGGGTGGGAAGGTGTAGGTTTGTAGTGTTAGTTCACAAAACAATGACCATAATCACTCATCTAATTATCAATAACACCCCTCTCAATTTCTTTATAGTTTCAATGAAAACTTTCAAAAGTGCATATATCCTAGATCCCTTGTCCAAATATGACGATTCAATATACCAAATTGATATACTCAAAATATTTATACAATGGATGTGTTTACATGCCCTAATTATATTGTTTCTTTCCCTAATTTTCTAAAGATACTAACTTTAGTCATGTTGAATACATTTAATCATGTTTATGATAAAATATTGAATCTTTAATTCTCAACCAACCTCCTAATAATCGAAACAATAAGTTGTGTACACTATTAAATTCTTTTAGGCCTAATCAACATTATTTCACCTAGCTTTATCTCTATGCACATATATGTCTTATTTTGGAACTCTATTTATGCACCTTGTCCTAATCTCATTTCTTAACCAATCTCTAAATCCATATCATCTACCACTCCATGACACAATATCACCCCATGATTCCCCTTATACTCTTGTATTAGCCCATTTGTTTGATATTCATGTACGTGACATTGTATGACGATTCATGTTAAACTTTTACCTAAAGATGACTTTAACCTTTTTTGTGAATCAAATGTGATTAGATCCTAAAAGTAAGTAACCTTGTGATGTTTTGGGACCTAAATTCCTAATATCATCCCTATTGTACTATAATAATGTTTGCAACCTTAAATTCCACCAATAATTGCTCTGTGCTCCCATACGTAGCTTAAATTGTGTTTATTGTTCCTTAGTGATTATCAAGATCCAATTCTCTTATCTTCCCCTTTAGAATTAGAGCTTACTCTAATATTTGTATCCCCTTTGATGTAGATATTCACCTATCCCCTACGTTGAACCGTAATGTCCTAATTATTCTATAGCATGCAAGATGATATGTTGGTACCAATTCTTGATATGATGCCTTGACCCTAGTTAAATTCACCAAACTGTGTGTATGATTCCCCTAGGTATATTCCCCTAGTTAACGATCTAAAGGTGCATACCCTATGAAACATAACGATATCCCCTAGGTAGATTGGACCTACATCTCAACCATCAATTTGCATTGCACCTTCCAAAACATCAATTTGCATTGTATCTACCACACCTTCTACTTACATCACTCCATCCTTCCTTTCATCGACAATTGAAGGAAGCCTAGCACACACTACCAGTGGTTTCCTTTTGATGGTTTTTCTGACTTTGCCTTCCCATGGAAGTACTACGCCTACCTTTTGGTGGTCGCCTTCTAATGGTTGAACTACAACCCAACAAATGAGTGCCACTCTACTTGTCTTCTAGTGGCCATCAATCCAAAGGATATCTAGTGCCTGCCTTCTAATGGAAAATATACTCATGATAATTGATGGTATCCCAACACTTGTCTTCCGATCATCATCTTATGAAGGAAGTCCTGCATGCATCTTATTGTCAATCACTTGCACCTCCACAACCTATGGACCTTTCACTCAACCTTCCAAAGTAAGTTTGACAATAACCAATCAAAAGTTGTCCTGAACCCTCACCTACTGAAAGAGATATTGAAAGTTGTAGACCCTTCATCTACCTCCCATTGTTGTCTCTTCACCTTCGTGTGGATGAAGACTTAACTACATGGAATCTAGGAGAGTTTGTAACCTAATCTACCGATGAATCCTCCATATTCATCCTCTCGGTCACCAATTCCAGGGATTTTGTGCCTCGTATCGACTAATCTACCATTGTTTTGGTTCACTTTAAGTATCCCTTCAATTTCATGTAATTAGCGCATTACTAGTTCTAATTACCCTAGTTTCCAGTTTATTTGATCTCATCCTCCCCTACTCACTTTTCTTCTTCTCTGAAGATCATTCTCATCCATCTGATAACATATCTACATTTCCTCACGGTCTGGCATCCAATTGGTTTTAGCCTTCATAAGGTCTCAAGACCGCGTGAGGTCACACGGTCTCAAGACCGTTTGGATGCCGAGGCACAAGACCGGTTGGTAAGAGATCGTTTAGATGGGCAGATCAACAAAAGACCGTTTGGGCCAAGACCGTTTGGACCCAAGACCGTTTGGATCCAAGACCGGTTGGAAGCCAAGACTGTTTGGAAATGAAGACTGTTTGGACCCCGAAACCGTTAAGACTCCAGACCGGTTGGACAGCAAGACCGTTTGGATGAAAACCGGTTGCCAAGACCGTTTGGAGCCAACACCATTTGGATCCAAGATCGTTTAGAGCCAAGACTGTTTGGAGCCAAGACCGTTTGGATCTAAGACCGTTTGGAGCCAAGACCATTTGGAGCCAAGACCGTTTAGACCCAAGTCCGTTTGGAGTCAAGACCGTTTGGACCCAAGACCATTTGGAGCCAAGACCGTTTGGATCCAAGACCATTTGGAAATGAAGACCGTTTGGATCTTGAAACCATTAAGACTCCGAACTGGTTGGACAGCAAGACCGTTTGGACGAAGACTGGTTTCCAAGACCGTTTGGATCCAAGACCGTTTGGAGTCAAGACCGTTTGGACCCAAGACCATTTGGAGCCAAGACCGTTTGGACCCAAGACCGTTGGGAAATGAAGATCGTTTGGATCCCGAAACCATTAAGACTTCAGACCGGTTGGACAACAAGACCGTTTGGATGAAGACCGGTTGCCAAGACCGTTTGGACCCAAGACCGTTTGGGGCCAAAACTATTTGGATCCAAGACCGTTTGGAGCCAAGACCATTTGGAGCCAAAACTGTTTGGATCCAAGACCGTTTGGAGTATTCTCACATCAAAAACGTGAGGACCCCATCCAAGCCTATAAATAGGACCAGTAGGGTCTTCATTTGACAATCAGATCCGGGAGGCCAAAAGGCTTCTCCATTGCTACCTCATCTCCACCAAGCTCTGCCTTGCCCTACTCGTGCATATCTGGAGGTGTACACAAGGACTGAGGTAGAGAGACGGACTTCATTGACCAAGCCGGAGCAGTCTCGAAGACTGGGGCGATCTACATTGGGCTGTCACAGATCTACTCTTTTGCTCTGACGATGCTTTCCTTCTCTTTCTTTGTTTCTCCCTCTATGAGGAGCGAGTAGTTCCATACACTAGGGCATGGGGACTAGCCCCGCTGCCCATGCTTTGTAATATGTACTAAAAGATGTTATCTTTCCAATTCAATACTAAATCATTTCATACATGCTTGAATGTTGGCCGCGTTCTTGTATGCATCTATTATCTTTCATTGTGGTTTGTCTATGACCGCTCTTAGGACTCGAATATCGATTTAGTGTTGGTTTCTGGTGTGTGTATCCACCACACATCCATTTCGGTATCTAGGAACACTTTCTAAGGAGTGGAGTAAACTCACCTCCATTGTTGTACTTTCGTACTATGAAATGGAATCAGTTGACGTACGAAAGTGTAACCTTAATAGGTCGAGGAACACACTCTGCGGAGGGAGTGGTGCAAAGTACTTGACCATTCATTCGGGAATGGCTGACGTTACAACACTCTCACATTTCTCATAGCTATGTCCTCAAAAGAGGGATAGCCTATAAGGATACTAATCTAATTGGTAATTATTGCTCGCTTGTTAGTTTTCCGATGCACGTTTCACAAGGTTGAGTAAGATTCTCTCTTCAGAGACTACATATCTTCATTGACACGTAGATATGTGCCGGATGAGAGTTACTCAACCCGTGAAGGATATGTGCAATACTCTTGTCCCACAAGACATCTTTATTGTACAACATCCATGTGTCTTACTTGCAGGTCTTGCTATGTTGGTACAGGTACAATGCATGTGTAGTGGTGGTGAATATCCACATCACCCCAGTGATCCATCATACTAGATTTCATACTTGCCTTTATTTTTGCATGCTCTAGATTAGTTTAGATTAATCCTATCAATCTCTTGGTTGCAAACGATTAACTTAGATCGAGACAAAATGAGACAAAGACATCCAGATTCTTCACGTTGTCCTTTGGGTTCGATCCTAAATCTATACTACGATAAGGCTTCCACACTCTTGTGGGGTTGGAGAATTTATCTAGCACCAGTTGTAGGTAAACCTAGAGAGAACATCAACTCCCTATGGTTTTTGGTGCACATTAGGACTTCCATTGAAAGAGCAATCTTTTGGTGTAAATCCTAGCTCCATCAAAACATTGTGCCGTTGTCGGGGACAACGGTGTAAGAATCGTCTTTTTCAAATTCAGTGTCGATTTAGGTTTCTCTAGGTTTTTCATTTTCTTTTCAAAAATCTTAAAAAAAAGTGAAGGACTTAATCTTGCATATCCTCTTGGATTTGAAGTGGTTGGTCAAGCTGGATAAACTCGTTCTTTGATTTCAGGTACCAACTCTCTTTGAAATGAAGCAGTCGACACCGCCAACCGTTAGATGTCAACTATGTGGTGACTATTCTCATGCATCAATTTACTGCTTCAACGTCCCTCCTCACTACGTGATGGCTCTGTGTTAAGTAATCGTGAATCGTATAGTTGGGAAACTCAAAGCAGCCTCTTCATACAACTATGGATATAACGCAAGTTATAATCCATATCACCCTGGAGGCTACAACGAAAAACCTAACTATGGTGGATTTCAAGGCGTAGACTGCAATGTAGGAGGGAACTTGGAAAATAATGCAAATCAATACTATGATGAGGAGAGATGTTATCAACATCAACCCAATGGGTGCAGTGAAGAGCCTTCTTATGGAGATCAACATACGTTAATGGAAGAACTACATGCCTTACAGACGTCGGTGGCTCAAGAACTAGCTGATCAGATAGTCACAACCAAAAAGTTGATAGCCGATCTTGATCAACTTACGCAATTGGTCAACGCCTCTGACCAACATGTAGAACAACCACCAATTTCAACTAAGCACATCCGTAGTCCACATGTTGATTATGATGATGATTACGAAATCATGTGGGATATGCATTCCATTGATCTTCAAACGTTAGTGCAGGGCGAGGAATCATCCTCATAGCTAATAACTGAACTCAAAGATGATTTCTTCACACCATCACAAGAGAAAGAATCATTTTCTGGGCCAAGGTCTGACTCGGATAATGATTCATGCACTATGCTCTTAGATGAAAGATTGAGTAGCCAATATGGGGATTCTCTACATTTAGGAGATCAATTGGAGATAAACTTCAACACTCACCTACCTCCTGACTTCATAGACCCAGATCCAACTATTGAGGAGCAATTAGAAATGATCCACTCCCTAAATGATAAAATCTCTTCAACTTCAATCGTCTCATCAATGAAGTCCATAGAAGAAGGGTTTATGTCACAAGAACTCTACACTCCTTCACAGTCAAACTCAGAGGAATGCGTGACTGATTCGAATCAGGAGATATCTTTTATGCAAGATGCTCAACTAACTTCATTACTGGAACATGATCTGATTTGTCCTTATGAAGAAATTTCTGATCATTCGGCTGATCTAGAAACAAACTTTGAGGATGGGACTGATCAAAATCTTGATTCAAAAATGGATCATGCTACTCTCACTGACCCTGATGATGAAATAGAATCATGGGGGGAGGATGGGTCTCAAGATGATGAATCTATAACCAATCCTTTCCATGAGATGATGTCACCAGAGCTACCACCTCTACAAGAAGTCCAGACAGAGCCAGTTCTCGAACAAGAGCATGATCTTTCTATTGAATATCCTTCTAGTCACTTGAACGAGTTGATAGTGCACTATGAGGAGAAACATGAACCATCTCTTGATTTTGGAACGAATTACGATATTTCCGTAGACTCTTATAATGACAAAAAGGACCTGTGGGAGGACATCGAGCCACAAACCTATCCTCTTATAGCAACTCATTCCTATGAAGAAGCTCCTCCTGAGCTACCACATATTCAAGAGAATGAGATACTTCCATTACCAGCATGAGGTTTCATTCTTCCCGTAGTGACTCTTCCCGAGCACTTAACAGAACTGGAGGAGTACTATGAAGAAGTACTGGAACAACAACGTAACTCAGAAATGGAGCATTTTAGTCCCAATATCAAAGAAACAGAGTCATCGGGAGATTTTAGTCCTCAAAACATCATGTCATGGACTAATCCCTCCCATGAAGAGACATCATTGGAACCTCTACCCCAGAATCCCATGATTCCTTTACCCGAGCAAGAGTTTGTTCTACCAGTCGAATCCTCTTCTAGTTACTTGGATGAATTAAGGGTGTTCTATGAGGAAAATTCTGAACAAAATTATGAAAAGAAGAATGACGCTCTTATCAATTTCAACATTGATAATGATGATGATACTTCTCAAAATAACTCCTATGATGAAGAAACGTCATCCTGGCTACAATATCCTACACAAGAAAAGCTAGGTGATGAAATGAAGCCTGAACCAGATCCACCACCTGATCCAGGATAGGAGGAAGTTCAAGTGGCCGAACCTCAATCAATTGCTCTAGATTTTGAAGAAAGCAGTTTTACTTTGAACTTCGAGGGCGAGCCACAACTGGAGGACACAAATAGGAAATGCCTCGATTACTCACCTAGTCCCCCAATCTCAATTGCTTATATTCCACCTCCCCCGCTGATGGGGGAAGGTCTCTGGATTCTTCTAGACGGACAAAGAGTTGAAAGAAATGTACATCCAAGTCGTCCATAAAACCCGTTCAAGTTACCACGACCACCCAGTCAACAGGTTGTCTGTTCCACTTCATCGCTCTCAGTTCTGACTATCATGAAACATCTTTGCCATACCTTCTTTCAATTATGAGGGCCGCCTGGTTAACACTATGCAACTCTTCCCCTCCATCTTGAACCTAGTTTTTTTCTCAGAGATGAGCAAACTCATAAGTTCATGATGGAGGGTGGGTGGTATGTTTCTCACTCCACCCTCTATCTTTACTGCCTTCTGTTTGTCCGTTCTAGTTTCATTCTCGTATTTTTTTTTGCATTTTTGTAGTCTTCTTAAAATACAACCTTTATCTAGATGGCTTTTGCTTTTCGAATCTATGGTCATCACCTCTTTTCATTGCAAAACCATGAGAAACCAATGCTTAAAACTAGCCAATAAATGATTTCATCTTGTATATCTTATGAACCCTAATTTCATATCCTTAATAGAAAAATATGATAAGCTTCAATAAGACTGAGATAGATCAAATACATCATGCATCTCACTGATTAATGGATCATCTGTATGGAATTCTAATTTGAAGTTTTATCATGTCACTTTTTGAGAAGAGTGTGATGAAGAAAAGTAACCCGTCATATGGAATCGCTAAGCAAACTTCATCATGATCCGAACTCTCTTCTACACTTCTTCTTTCATCTCCATACCTCTCCGCTCACCAACCATGCCAAAGCTTTAAGTTCGGTGTGGCACGCCACACTCCTATCTAGTGAAAACTAGAACCTTGTCGAACTCTAAGTTATGTGTGGTGAACCACACCTCTTCCAAACTCTAATTTCGGTGTGGTAAACCACACCATTTTCTAGTGTAAACTAGAACCTTGTTGAACTCTAAGTTCGGTGTGGTACACCACACCTTTTTTTCCACTACCGCTTCTTCCATACCCCTCAATACATAATAGGGGTGTATCACCTTCTCATTTCAATTCAAAGAGTATACAATGATGATTGTGCATATACCGAAGTTGGTGAAAAATCTACTCCGATTCCAAAAAGAGGCCTGGAAGCCCAAATATACAAAAAAATCCAAAAATACCCTTTCTCCTAAGCCAAGTGAGAATGAATAAAAGCCATAGTGTGAATAAAAACATGAGAGTTGTGCTCTGAATAAGGATAACTGATAAAGGTCTTGCCCGGACTGTACATTAGCTGCCCTCACAAAGGCAGATGTGTCGCGACCGGTAGTGAGATCCTAAGGATCCAAAAATGACACCTTACCTCCTCTCGAAGAGGTAACATAGACAAAAGCCTTAAGCCAGCCTATACACACTTCCAAGTTACCTTTAGAAAAAAAAGAAACAAAATTTGGGTGTAAGGCTAAGTCAACCAGAGTTGTGCACAAATTATTCAAAGTATCTCGATGAATCAACCAATAATAAGAGTCTTGAGTCAATTAAAGGAGAGACTCTTATCTCTTGATCATACCCTCATTCTTTTCTTTTTTTCAACACCAGTGACAAATCATATGCATTTTGTTGATTATGTGGGTCTGTTAAAAGTCTCATAAAACTTTTAAATGTGACTGATACAACAGAGAGTGAGAAGGAAATACTTCAGTAAAGTGAACTCAGAAATGAGGATATCATAAGATGTATTCTGTGATCTAAGGAAGCCTTGATGTTGTATCGATATGAGCCATGAACAAAAATACAATATGACAATAGGATGAGGCAATCCCGAGATGAATGATTTCATTGGCGACTATTTTAAGTTTTCCGTTCCTCGGGACGAGCAACGCTTAAGTTCGGTGTGGTGATGAATCCTCCAAGATTGATCCTCAGTCACCAATTCAAAGGATTTCTGACGTTTTTGCCCTAATTTTGTTTTGCCTCATTTTCTTTTCTCATTTTCATGAAAAATTCTGACATCTGCACGAAGGTGAGGTAATTATGAGACGAACGAGCATTTTGGCAACCATCTTAGGCTTTTCGTTCCTCGGGACGAGCAATACTTAAGTTCAGTGTGGTGATGAATCCTCCATATTCATCCTCTCAGTCGCCAATTCCAGGGATTTTTTGCCTCGTATCAACTGATCTACCCTTGTTTTGGTTCACTTTAAGTATCCCTTCAGTTTCATGTAATTAGCGCATTACTTGTTCTAATTATCCTAGTTTCCAGTTTATTTGATCTCATCCTCCCCTACTCACTTTCCTTCTTCTCTGCAGATCATTCTCATCCATCAGATAACATATCTACATCTCCTCACGTTCTGGCCATCCAACCGGTTTTACCCTTCATACGGTCTCAAGACCGCGTGAGGTCACATGGTCTCAAGACCGTGTGAAGCCTCACGGTCTCAAAACCGTTTGGACGCCGAGGCACAAGACCGGTTGTCAAGAGATCGTTTAGATGGGCAGATCAACGAAAGACCGTTTGGGCCAAGACCGTTTGGACCCAAGACCGTTTGGAGCCAAGATCGGTTGGGAGCCAAGACCGTTTGAAAATGAAGACCGTTTGGATCCCGAAACCGTTAAGACTTCAGACCGGTTGGACAGCAAGACCGTTTGGATGAAGACCGGTTGCCAAGACTGTTTGGACCCAAGACCGTTTGGTGCCAAAACCATTTGGATCCAAGACCGTTTAGAGCCAAGACCATTTGGAGAAAAAACCATTTCGATCCAAGAATATTTGGAGCCAAGACCGTTTAGACCCAAGACCATTTGGAGTCAATGCCGTTTGGACCCAAGGCCGTTTGGAGCTAAGACCGTTTGGATCCAAGACCGTTTGGATCCCGAAACCGTTAAGACTCCGGACCGGTTGGACAGCAAGATTGTTTGGATGAACACCGGTTTCCAAGACCATTTGGATCCAAGACCATTTGGAGTCAAGACCGTTAGGAGCCAAGACCGTTTGGAAATGAAGACCGTTTGGATCCCGAAATCGTTAAGACTTCGGACCGGTTGGACAGCAAGACCGATTGGATGAAGACAGGTTGCCAAGACTGTTTGGACCCAAGACCGTTTGGAGCCAAAACTATTTGGATCCAAGACCGTTTGGAGCCAAGACCGTTTGGAGCCAAAACCGTTTGGATCCAAGACCGTTTGGAGTATTCTCACATAAAAAATGTGAAGACCCCATCCAAGCCTATAAATAGGACCAACAAGGTCTTCATTTGACAATCAGATCCGGGAGGCCAAAAGGCTGCTCCATTGCTACCTCATCTCCACCAAGATCTACCTTGCCCTACTCATACATCTCTAGAGGTATATACGAGGATCGAGGTAGAGAGACGGACTTCATTGACCAAGCCAGAGCAGTCCCGAAGACTGGGGTGATCTACACTGGGCTGTCGCAAATCTACTCTTCTGCTCCGACGATGCTTTCCTTCTCTTTCTTCTTTTTCTTTGTTATTCCCTCTATGAGGAGCGAGTAGTTCCATACACTGGGGCATGGGGACTAGCCCCGCTGCCCATGCTTTGTAATATGTACTAAAAGATGTTATCTTTCCGATTCAATACTAAATCGTTTCACACATGCTTGAATGTTGGTCGCGTTCTTGTATGCATCTATTGTCTTTCGTTGTGGTTTGTCTACGACCTCTCTTAGGACTTGAATATCGATTTAGTGTTGCTTTTTGGTGTGTGTATCCACCACGCATCCGTTTCGGAATCTAGGAATGCTTTCTAAGGCATAGAGTAAACTCACCTCTATTGTTGTACTTTCGTACTATGAAATGGAATCAGTTGACGTAGGAAAGTGTAACCTTGATAGGTCGAGGAACACACTCTGTGGAGGGAGTGGTGCAAAGTACTTGACCATTCATTCGGGAATGGATGACATTGCAACACTCTCACATTTCTCGTAGCTATGTCCTCGAAAGAGGGATAACCTATAAGGATACTAATTGAATTGGTAATTATCGCTCGCTTGTTAGTTTTTCGATGCACGTTTCACGAGGTTGAGTAAGATTCTCTCTTCGGAGACTACATATCTTCATTGACACGTAGATATGTGTCGGATCAGAGTTACTCAACCCGTGAAGGATATGTGCAATACTCTTGTCCTACAAGACATCGGTATTATACAACATCCATGTGTCTTGCTTACAGGTCTTGCTATGTTGGTACAGGTACAATGCATGTGTAGTAGTGGTGAATATCCGCATCACCCCAGTGATCCATCATACTAGATTTCATACTTTCCTTTATTTTTGCATTCTCTAGATTAGTTTAGATTAATCCTATCAATCTCTTAGTTGTAAATGATTAACTTAGATCGAGACGAAATAAGACAAAGACATCCAGATTCTTCACATTGTCCTTTGGGTTCGATCCTAAATCTGTACTACGATAAGGCTTCCACACTCTTGTGGGGTTGGAGCATTTATCTAGCACCAGTTGTAGGTAAACCAAGAGAGAACATCAACTCCCTAGGGTTTTGGTGCACATTAGGACTTCCATTGAAAGAGCAATCTTTTGGTGTAAATCCTAGCTCCATCACCTACGCCAATAAACACAAGGCATTCACCTCCAGAAAAGGGATCCACCATTGACGCAATCATATGCCACTTTCATTCTAATCATCCACCTCTAGAAACCTTCGACCATTTCCATCATTTGAAAAATATCAAATGAATTTGCTTCCACCTCCACACTACAAAGGTTCCAAGGTTGTGGACTTAACTATGTTTGTTTTGTGGAGCTTCCTTATATAGGTTGATAACCTCCATCGTTGTCAACCTACTTCTTTCACTTCACTATAGTAGATCCATTTCAAAAGGAAGAAATAAAAACTCCTCTAGCCCCTTCTCGAAGAACATCTAGGGGTGTCCTTACTATTCATGGATGTCTTTGTCTCATAATCTAAGGAACCAATTTTACACACCACGGTTGGGATTCCTCCTCCTTCTATGATGATGGCATTCTTTCTCTCTTCTACCTTTGTTCTTGCTACTATTGCCATGAGTGAGTAGTCCTCACTAGGGTGTGAGAGTATACCCACTATCTAATTTTTTTCTCTTCATTACATCTATTATTATAAGAAATATTATATGTTTAGCATCAATTATTTTGTTCTTGTATGATTTTCCATATTAGCAGGTTTACATGTTTACCATGATCATGGATGAAGAGAACATTAAACTCAAGATCTAGGATATCGATTGTTTCTTGCTAGACCCTTAATGAGAATATTGGATAGGTGTTTTCTAGAGGCGATAAATGTATGATATCTACATAATGCAACAGTGAGCTGAGAGTGATATTTTTTGGGTTTAACTCTAACGCAAAAATGGGGATTATCCTGACCTCAAAATATGAATTTCCGTGATTAACATGATGCAATGAGAGAGTGAATGATAGGTGTTGTGCTGAAACCCATTCCACCCTAGTATTCCCATCATCTAATGATCAACCTTTAATTCAACATTTTATTGTTTGCATCTTAATTTTATCAATCCATATAGATTTTTTGTTAAATACTAGTTCTTGTGAAGTTACTTTGATAGCATAACTCTTAATAATATTGTCCTTTGGGTTTGATCTTGAACCATACTACAATAAGATTTGTCCACTTGCGGGTGGTGATTTTAGTAAGTTGGTTAATGTGTACTGTAGGTATTCCACCCCTAGTGTGTAACATACAAAATTCGGGGTACTTAATATATTTTGAGCTATAAATCATCATATCTCCTGAACTTGAGTTCATTTACCTAATGGTCCTTCATTCTGAGTCCCAATCATTATTTTGATCAAATTGGAAAGTTTATATGACATAAAGTAGTCTTTATTTGAGTTTTTGTGTCAAGATGAATTCATTCTCTATATTTAAGAAACATCTTCCGTATGGTACGTCAACATACTTCGATCAACCTTTATGATGTCATTCGATGAAATTAAATATATTGAGTCTAAAAATATTGGAAGGACCTTAGATGGATCACATAGTCTAAATATTAGAAAAAAATTCTTTGGAACAAACTTAACATGTTATTGATAATATTAGATAATAATATTCAGGTGAATTAGGACCTAAAAAATAGTAGACCAAGTTAGATCCTTGAATTGAAGAAATATAATTTTATTTAAGTAGATCTTGATTAATCTACAACTAGCCAAAATTTCAATATGTTTAGACTTTGTTTGGCCAATCAATTAAAATTATAAAAATTTACCACATTATATGCATAGGGCCCTAATAAATTTACCTAGGTCCAATTAATTTCCAATGTTTGTGCATTACCAATGGGATGTGTTTGTGCATCTTTCTCTTCCCTCTTCGTGCTAACACTGTAAAAGGAGTACAAATCCTAGAAGGATGCGTGTTGCGATGATCTTGCTCTGTAGATAGGAAAATAGTTGAACCGTGACTTGCATATAGAACTTGATCTGTGATTAGCCACCCCTCCTCCCTGCGATGTCAAGAGACCCTAGCACCCAAGAAGAACCTAGATTCCATGCCCTACTTACTCTATATAAAAACCTCTTATCTCGTTGGCTAAACATGCCCCAAAAGCTAACTATCAACAAACCTCCAAAATCACCAGCCGCATCACAGCCAAAGCCATACCTATGTAAACTTACAACATCCTCTTGTTCTTCCTTTTCCACAATATTGAACAAGACTTATTGGATGCAAGAAGTCTGACAATGAGAAAAATACTAGCAAGTGCTTCCCAACAAACACCCTGTCAGACTAATCTGAGCTACAACTTATTCTTCCTCTTTCCATCTAATGTTGGGCCACCTCAATCCCACCGTTGATCAGATCATCACCAACCACAACTCCCTCTTCAATTTCTCCTGATAGACACATGCCTAGGTAGCCTCCAGGAGATCATCAAACAATCACATGATCTCATCATCATTGGTTGTAACAACTTAAATATGTGTGACCTCGAGCAAGAGAAAAACTTAATATTCTATGTAAGCCTACATACCCAGAACTACAACCAATGTTGCATATCCACACCTAGATCTACTATAGATGTGTTCGACCCCATGAGAAATGGTGATGTTGTCAACTCTGGAAACCTCTTTCTCATCACCCAACCACCCACATGCTCTTTGTTTGACCAACCCCAACACTGCTCAACTAATCACAATCATCTAGCATCTCATAAAATTTCTGTTGCCTAGGGTCATTGAATCCTCATGAATTTGGCCACCAAGACCTCCCATTCTCCTCTATCGCTCCCCTAATAGCTACATCCTGCCATCATCTTTCCTAGATTCCCAACAACAACCTAGGGGAATGCTTTCTCCCAACCTTGAATCCATGGCGAGAAAACACCATCCATGGTTCAGATGAACATGACAGACCAACATATCTCAAGAAATATAAACGGATCAAGAACCTATTATTCATGGCATCTCAATTATACAATAAGTAGCCTCCACTCCCTTATTTCAATATTAATATTGGAATATAGTGAATGATACCTATAGATCATTTCAATTACAACTAAGTACCTATTTAATCCACTACATGTGTATACATATATAGATATTAGTATGTATACCAATATTCAAGATGTTAGAAAATTCCACATACATGTCAATTGTGTAAATTTGATGAACGCATGCATGGTATATATAAGGAAATAAAATATGTCATATACACAAATGGTTATTACAAAGCATCAAAATAATCAATAGAATCATAATCCCAAATCCAGTTAACCTACATCATATTACACTATCATTAGCAAGTAGTGAGATAATGTGACTACATGGAAACCAAAGTATGAAGGCATTTTTATGTATATTTATTTTCAAAATAACACATGAGTTGATGCATTAAATTAAATTACATTTATGTATGTAGATTTTCATAGAAATAAAATAATACTATAAAATCTATGTCGTAAATGACATACTAATTTGTAGAGACATATGTGTATCTTGGTTGTACATTAGTCTATTCTAAAAATTATTATTAGATATAGGGAAACAATGTCAAATATAAAATCTCTATAATAGAAACTTAATTTGGTTATACAAGGTAGTATTTGAGTAAAGCGTGATGTAGGTACTATTTATATAATAAGATGATATTATGTTTATATACACTCCTATGAGACATTGACCATATACATAAGCCAATTAGAAACCCTAGATATCCTTTTAAGGGTATGTTGGTAAATAAACATAAATGAACCTAGTGACTAAATGGAATTATATTAAATAGAACATAAAATAACATTTCAAGATTTAATCTAGAGAAAATGTGAAAAAACAATTGAGTTTGTAATATTGATTATATATAACCCAGATGGAAACCATAAAAATGAGTGCAATGGATAAATATGTAATAATAACCCTAAATGGGAAACCCCTAATCATAAGTAACACAAAATGAACAGAATTATTAATTCCAAGTGAAATAGTAATAGGTTTCTACTACTTTGTAGATCTCTTGTTCATGGGGTCAATACTTGGGATTTTTGTATTTTGAATATTTTTGAGTCAATGGTATGAAATTTATATTCTATATTTGTAAAGATTATTCCTCTTGTGATCATACATAGTAGATATATTGGTTGGCCTTAGGAACTGTAGCCTTCCTATTCAAAATTCCATCAATAAATTATTGTTACAAAAAATAGCACATTGTTTAAACATAAAAAAGGGCAGATTGGTCTTAGTTTAGTGGAATAACATTTGTATGCCTCTACGTAAAGATAAGTACATGAGGTCCCTTACTATACTAAGAAATTTAGTTGGTGTGTTGTCATTGTCTATGGAGAGAACATATGGCTTCCCCAACAACATAGTCATTGACATGTGTTTTCTATTTGAAATTTGATTTACTAGTATCAAAAATTGATATCAAATCCTATTGAATTTGAAAACCCAATTTTCCCTTTGATACTTTCCTACATTTAACTATTTTCACGTTTTCCTAAAATTCCTTTGTATCTAATTTCATACTTTTACATTAAACATATCAATTTTGTAGAGGCCACTTCACTTACATGCATTTCCCTTCTTAGGATCCATGTGTGGTTTTATTCCCTCTGGGAAATAGTGGACATATGGTATGAGGAAGAACTAGAAGAGATGTGTAAGAGTTGTCCCCTATTGGTTATTAGATAGGAATTAATGCCTAGTATTAACTTTGTAATCCTATGTAAAACCTTTTGTCACTCTAATGTAAATTGTGTTTGTAGAAATATATTTAATATTCTATGATGCAATTTTGTAAAAATTTGATCATAAGGATCGAGTCTTTACAACATGATACAAGAGCGATAAACATTTGGCACTCAAGCATGTTTTGTGGATATTAGGTTTAAGAAATTAGTACACCTAGAACATAGGAAAAAAAGTTTACAATAAACCCTAATATCATTGTCTCAATTATTATGGTATACCTAGACTACATGAAGGATACACTATTGAGTATAGGATGTGTGGTATGTACTTTAATCTAAAAATTCATACATACTCCATCTATTACCTATCAGAATCCCCTAAGCATAGATTTCTTTGGATATATTATTAAGGAAGAAGTGCTTAAGACCCATGTATGTATATTTATATTAATGCCTTTGGAACATTAAAATCACCACTATAGGTATACAAATTGTTAGAGTACCCTAGAGTTTCTCAATCGTTCGATACAACCAAAATTAATCGCAAATATATGTATATATAGAACAAATAAATATCATATTATATACCCTAAAATGGTTAGTTGTGTGTACGCATAATTACATTAGAAAACTTTCACTTGGAATACTAAAATATATTTGAGAGTGATGTAATGTAAATATTTTACTTCAATCTATTAATTAAGTGAAAATATTTACCACCACATAAGTGGAATGAGATGAGGGTTCTACGAATGGATGTTAAGTGAAGGTTATGCATACTTACTCCCAATCCACCTTAAGTGGTGGTGGCTTTCCTCACTTTACATACCGACATGGTCAAGGCAATTTCAACAACATAGGGAAAACTCTAACCTTTGTATAAAATTTTCAACTTGATTGAAAAAGGGGCTATATAAATATAGGAAATCATAATATGTTAATATATATAGGGAAAGGTTATACTGGAAAATAGAGGTTAATAGATTTCAAAAAATGCAATTTCATCTATAGAGTACATATCCAGTAAGGAAAGTTTCCCTAAAAAATGACGTAGAGATAATCAATTGAAAATCTAAGAGACAACTAGTACTTTCCCTTAAATATGTGTTGCTGCAACTCTTGAAAAACTTCATACTTGAAAAATCATGCCACTTGGAGAAATCTCGCATCATATAAATATGGATAAAAATTGAGGACCACCAAATAGAAATTTAAAAGGAAAAAATTAAATCATGTCAAATTCATAACTTAGCACCCATATCAACCCTGGGAAAAGATTAAGTCATAAAATTACATCCCAATCCATAAAAAGGTAATTAAATGGTAAAATGTGATAAATAATATGACATGTAGATTTGTGGAACTACCAATTAGTAGATATATATATAAAACATTTGATAAATTATTTTGAACTCATCATTATATTGAGGCAAAACCCTATCCCTAAAAAATGGATAAATAAACATGAAGTATATCTAATATTTTAACCCACTAAAATGTCAGATAAAATTTTGTGACAACAAATATTGAGTAAAATTTGATAAAGTATTATACTTGGGTATGATAACTATAGTTTGTCTAATAATTTAATGGTGTCACACAATATATTTATACTCATAATTTAGATTCTTAACCAAGAAATGGGTACATGACTCTAGAGGAGTTATATGGATCAGACATCACTAAGTCCTCAGGTGATTCTATATGTTTTATAGTAATCTAAATTTGCATAATGTTTTTAGTACTTGGGATGATGGTGTAATTGTAATTATAATGTAGATATGTTGATTGATATTTGCCTCTCACAATGATTTTATCCTTTTTCAAAATGCTTTTACCATTGAAAATTTATTTTTTATCATATTAAATGTATCAAGAAAAATGATTTTATAGAATTTTATCGACAATTTCTTGACCTAAGTCACAATCAATGATTCCCATTTAAAGAGTGCATAACCGCATGGATAAGCTCACACCAACCCGTTCATTTTGGATCCAATTTGGGATTTTTCTTGGGAGGTATCGGGAAGGAATTTGAATGTAATAATATCGATTCATACAAAAAGAAGAAAATGTTCTCCATTGATTCAAACGCTATACCTATGAGAAAACCCTAGAGCATAAATCTAGAGTTGGTTAAGGATACTACATTGTTGATGGCATACCTATTTAGATTTCTAGTTGAATAATTTTAAGGGGTGGAGAGTAGAATCTGACTAATCTGGTTTTGGGGACAAAATCCTCTTTAAGAGCTGAAAAGTTGTATCATACTGAATTTTGGCTACTAAATCTATTTTGAGCTATAAGTCATCATATCTCCTGAACTTGTGTTAATTTATCTAGTGGTCCTTTATATAATGTCCCAATCATTATTTTGATCAAATTTCGAGTTTATATGATAGAAATTAGTCTTAATTTGAGCTTTGTGTCAAGATGAATTCATTCACCACATTTGAAAAAATTTGCAATACCATCCCTCAACATACTTTCATGAACCATTATGGTGTCATTCATTGAGATTAAACATATATGAGTCTAAAAATATTGAATGGACCTTAAATGGGTCATGTAGGCTCAATATTAGAGAAAATGTCTTTGGAATAAATTTAACATATTATTGACAATATTAGATATTAATTTTTGAGTGAATTGGGATATAGAGCAAGTTAGAGCCATTAATTGATAAATTAACATTTAATTTAAATAATCCCCTGATTATTCTACAACTAGCTAAATTTCAATATGTTTAGACTTTGTTTGGCCCTCAAATTAGAATAAAAAAAATTACCACATAATACACATAGGGCCCTCATTTATTTACCTAATTTCAATTAATTTCCCAATGGTTGTACATTACCAATGGGACACATTTGTGTGCCTTTCTCCTTGTGCATAAAAATGGCTTCCCTATTGGAATAATGTGTTTTGCCCCCTTCTCTACAATGCCCCATCCTCTCTCTCTCCTCTCCTTCTTTGTTCTGATTTTACAAAAGGGGTCTAAATCCTAGAATGTTGGGTACCACCATGATCTTGCTATGTGGATTGGAAAAAAGATGAACCATTTCTTAAATTTACAACATGATGTGTTGTCAGTTGTCCCCTCCTCCTATGATGTCTAGAGTCCCTATAACCCTAGAAGAACCCAAACTCCATGCTCTACTTACTCTATATAGATACCTCTTATCTCATCACATTAACACACCCAAAAAATCTTGCCAGCAACAAACCTATAGAACCACAGCAACACCACAGCCATAGACAGACCTCAACAAACCTACAACATCCTCTTCTATTCATTTTCGACAATGTTGAACATGTCTTATCAGCGATAAGAAGTCTGAAGATCAAAAAACTACTAGCAGTCGACGCCCAGCAAACAACCTGTCAGACATATCAGAGCTATAACTTCTTCTCCCTCCGACCTAATGTTGGACCTCCTCAATCCTACCACCTATCATATCATCGACAACTATAACTCCCTCTTCAATTTCTCCCAAAAACCACAATTCTAGGTAGCCGCCTGGAAATCATCCAACAATAACATGACATCACCATCATAGGTTGTAACAACTAAAATGTATATGACCTTGAGTAAGAGATAAACTTGATGATCTCTACAAACCTACATGCCCAGAACCACAACCAATGTTGTAGATCTACAACCTAGACCTACAATAGTTGTTTTCGACCCCATGAGCATTGGTGATGTTCCCAACTCCAAAAAATAATTTGTTCATCAACCAACCTCCCTCAATTAACGTAGTTTCCTTGAGGGTTGTAAATGGGTAGGGTAGGGTAATGACTTAATTTTACCCTACCTGCTTCAAACATTTGGGTAGTGGGTAGGGTAATTACCCTTTTTCTAAAATTCATCACCCTACCCTGACCCACACCCTTTATTAAATGGTAGGGTAATGGGTGAAATGGGTAAACAACTTGAATATAGGTATATGACAATTTAAATAACAATTTCATATGATATTTCGTAAATCAAACATAATGCATTCATAAAACCAATTTTTGATGTTACTAATAATGTCTTGGTGATATAAATAAAAAATAGTAATATTCAACACAATATTTTCTAAAAATAAGGCCCAACCTTTTTAATATATTATCTCTTAGTGATTAATCCATTTTTATTTGAATATATACCTATAAAAGGTGCTTACATGCTACACATTAGTTATTATAGTTTGGGAATGATAATAGTAAAAATTAAGAAAGTAGTGATGTTTCTTGTTGGAGTTTTAGTAGGCATTTATACATATATTAGAATCTTAAATTATAAATTCAAACTTATACTAACAGGTAAATGGGTAAAGGAGGTAGGGAAAAGCTTTCTCTTATGTATCCTCTTTAGATGAGGGTAAAAAAGGTAAAGGGTAAAAGAGTGGTGCATAAAAAGTATGATTACCCTTACCCAACCCTAAAGGGTATGGGTTGTGGGTAAATGTCTACTACCCTATGCATTCACACTCCTAGATGGCACTCACATGCTCTCTATTTGGCCAACGACAATGCCGCCCAATAGGCATCTCGACAAAAATCTGACGTTTGTAGATGCTGAATCCCCATTTTGATGGCCATGAAAACCTCCTCTTCTCCTACATCATGCTCTAGATCACTGCACACTACTTGCATCTAGCCCATGTTCCGAATTACAACATGTATGAACCCTTTCTCCCAACCTTGAAGTCATGGAGATAGAAGACACACGATATTCAATATCTGATGAACGTGATGGACTAGCATATCTGGAGCAACATAAAATGATTAGGAACCTAAGATTTAAGGCATATCATTTGTAGTAACTAGCATCCACTCCCTTGTTTCAATTTGAATACCTGAATATGATGAATGAAACATGTAGATCATTTCAACTATGATAAAATAGCTATTTGTTCCACTGTATGTGTATACAAACATAGATATCAATATGTATTCCAATATACTAGATGTTAGAAACTTTAAAATACACGTCAATTGCATAAAACTAATGAACACCTACATGATATATATAAGGAATTAGATAACATGTCATATTACAATGCACCAAAATAATCAATAGAATCATTATCCCAAATCTAGTTAACCTACATGATATCATACCATCATTAGCAAGTAGTGAGATAATGTGACTACTTGGCAACCACTGCATTCACAATTTCATTATATATATATATATATATATATATATATATATATATATATATATATATATATATATATATATACATATATATACATATATATATACATCTATATACATATATATACATACACACACATATATATATAAACACACAAAATAAAATGTAGGTTCATGAATTAAATTGAACTATGTTTATGTATATAGATTTCTAGAGACAAAAAATAATATTAGAAGATCTAAGTCAAAAATGACATACTAATTCCAAGACATGTTTGAAACTTGGACATACATTAGTCTATTCTAAAAATGATTAATAGAGAGAGGGAAAGAATGTTAGATATAAAATGTCTAGAATAGAAATATGAATTAGTTATACAAGTTAGTATCTGGATAATACATAACATAGGTACAATTTATATAATAGCATGATACTATGTTTATATACACTCCTAGGAGAAATTGACCATACATATAACCCAAATATAAACCATAAGTATCCCTAATAAAGGTATATTGATAAAAAAATGATCCTAGTGACCAGATGGATTTATATTAAATATAAGATAAAAGTACATTTCAAGATTTAATCTAGAGGAAATATGATAAAAATTAATTATGTAATAGTTATTATATAACCTATCTATAAACCCTTAAAATGAGAATAATGGAAAATATGAAACCATAACCCTAAATGGGATACTCTTGATTATAAGTTACACTCAAAATGAACAACACTATTGATTCCAATCCAAATAGATATAAGTTTCTTCTTCTTCTTAGATCTCTTGTTCTTGGAGTCAATAACTATAATTTTTGCATTTTGGATTTTTTGATTCAAAGGATAAAATTTCTATTCTATATTTGGAAGGCTTATTCCCTCTTAAAACCATACATGGTTGATAGGGTTGGTTGGCCTAAATTTGTTTTATAAATTTTGTCCTTCCACTTCGAAAGGACACAAACAAATTATTCCTAGAAATAGTAGCATATTGTTTAAAGGGAAAAAAAGGTAGGCCGGTGACCATTAGTTAAGTGGAACAGTGATTTGACAACTATGCATAGAGAGAAGGACTTGAGACCCCTTAGTACATAGAGAAATGTAGTTGATGTGTTTTTGTTGTCCATGGAGGGAACATATGGCTTCCCCAAAAACATAGACCTTGACATGTGCTAGCTACTTGAAATTTGAATTACTTGTCTCAAAATTTGATAGTAAATCCCATTTAATTATAAAACCCATTTTTCCATTTGACACTAGACTACATTATTTAACTCATTGCACTTTGTCATAAAAATCTTTTCTAGCTAGTTTCATACTTTTACTTTCCAAATATCAATTTTGTATCGGTCAATTGACTGACCTATGTTTCCCGTCTTGGGGTTCATGTGTGGTTTTATTCCTTCTAGGAAAGCATGGATATGTGTTACGATGAAGTGCTGAAAGAGACAAGCAAGGATTGTCCCTGGTTGAAGACTAGATAGAAATCAATGCCTATTTTTAATTTTGTAATCCTATGTAAAATCTTCTTCAACTTTGATATTAAGCATGATTGTAAGAAGATTTTTTATATTTTCAGATGCAATTTTGTAAATATTTGATCATAATTATCAAGTATTTACATAGTGAATTTGCATGTGCAATATCATGCACATCAACTTCTTGTATCCTTATCTTTAGAATATGCACATCAACTTCTTATATCCTTATATTGTTGTTCTAAACTCATATCTTGTCTAAATATCATGACTTGATGAACCATAACCTTGTTTTCTAGATTATGAGTCATTTGGCATTGAAATGTACATAAGTGACTTAAACCTTGAAATAATCATATAAAATGAATAAATTCTCAAAATTGCTTGAAACTTAAGTCAAAACTTCATGATGGAGCATAAATCAGTAAAAGACCACCAAATGTACTAATGACAAAATTGGGAACCTAACTTGACCAAAACCCTAAAATGGAGATGTATATGGTTAATGATGAGAATCTAATACATTCATGTTATTGTATCTTACTTAGGTGGTTGTTTATGATCTAGATGGTCAAGAATAGGTTATTAATTTTTGAATCAACTATACACTATAATGATTATATGATTATTCTTTTCTTGTTTGAACCTTGATATATATCTATGTTTGTTTACTTGCACATATTTCCATATATTGTAGTATTGTAATTGATGTTTTGTCTTTCTAATTTTATAATTTGAACACTAATATATATCATCATTATACAAACCTTGTGCCGCCACAATATTTTTTAAGTAAGGATACAAGGATAATTTTCATACTTGAGTTGTAAAGCTATGAAGGACCCTGTTGATAAACAAGGTTAGTTCTTGTCTTTAAGCCTTAAGCACGCTCATGAACACATTTTGATCAAAAAGTTGGTCAAATGCCTTAGTCACTTAATTTTGTTTGTAAAATGGATTAAAATGCCTAAAACATGGGTTCTCTTTTTTTTCAAGTACGTAAGACTGTAAATATTTTTAATTTAACTATGCAATTCTTTTCAAATTATGAAAACTTTAGAAATGTGTATCTTTAAGCCATCTACTCATCACCTTCTGTGTTGATACACTTGTTTCTTGTATGGTTTATATTTAGAGACAACATGGTGGTAATTATCTTATGATAAAGTATTGAATTTGTACGTGTTGTATGATCCTAGTTTAGTGTACAAGATCTGACTTGTATAGTGTTCTCTTTAATGTATAACTGAAACAATGTAATAAACAATGTTGTCATAATATTACTTGTTTAATGTTGAGATTATGTTCATGTGTTTAATTAGTCATTTGTTCAAGTATGGTAAGAATTTAAGCTTCTACATTCATGCTTTGATATCACCTTGATAAGGATAGACACCTTGGTCCCTTTGCCGTTGACTTTCTAGTAATTTGGAATTTTTATTCGGGTTATAAATGGTTCTGTGACAAAATGTTATTTATCGCGATTGAACTAATTTATACTAAGATTGTTGATATGTAGAACTATGTATAGATTAAATAGAATGAACCAAACATAAAATAAATAACATTATAAGGAATTGTATATTTTATCATCTCAGATTCATATTTGAAAAGAAATAAAGATATGTAGTAGCACTTCCTAGCATGTATTTCATTACTGAGGATTTGGGACAAAACAGAAACACAATGCCTCTAGATTTCACTATGTTTGGATCTCATACTATAACGCCCAAGCCCAATATACAAGGCTCAAGTAGAGTTTTAGGAATGAAGAATGGCCCCAGAGACTACCCTTGGCCTTAACTGCACACTTTGTCCTCACTCACATATAAGTCAAGATCAACTTCCCAATTGGTCACCCATCCTAGTACTAATCCACGATGAGCACTCTTAACTTGGGAGTTTTTAGTGACGGGATCTTAAAAAGGAGGTACAACTTGGTGATATGGGTAGTCCAAGCTTTCCTTTTATGATCATTTTATCTGAGACCTCATATCATGGGATGTTATAATTTCACCCACTTAGAGTCTTGACATCCTCATCAAGGCTCCACTATAAGGTCTTATAATCATTACCCATTTCAGTGTAAATCCATACTGACCTGTGTGTACCCATCTCCCGATCACAACTACGCATCACCATGCATAGCCCATTTCTACATGCATGGACCACATGGATCAAGACTAGAATGCCATATGGCCACATGAGCCTCACCTATTATAGGGGTTTGGGATCTAACACTATTTGTTATGCCTTACTCCACTGCCCAAGGCTCTAGTAGAGTTTCATGAATGACGATTGTCATGGTAGACCACCTTGGCCTTAACTATGTGCTTTTTCCTCACTCGCACACAAACCAAGATCAACAAGCTGACTGGTCACCCATCCTACACTAATCCAAATCAAGCATGCTTAACTTAGGGTTCTCAGTGATGGGCTCCCTAAACATGAGGTGCACCTTGGTAATATGGGCAGTCCAAGTATTTCTTTTAAGATCATTTTATCTAAGGGCTTAAATTTGGGATGTTTCTATCTCTTCCACTTAAACTATGGATATCCTCCTCAAGGATCAACTATAAGGCCTCATAATTATTCCCCATTTTAGTGTAGACCCATAATTACCCATGTATACCTAGCTCCCAAACACATATACGAGCACATGGGTGACTACATCACCATGGATAGCCCTTTACAACATGTAATGACCACACGGCTCAAGATTGGCATGCCACAATCCAATGTGGGCCCCAACTACTATAGGGGTTTTGTCTCTCAGACCATTTGTAACATATGGTCCCACTACCCAGGTTCTAGTAGAGTTTTAGGAATGATGAATGGCCCCACAGACCACCACTAGACTTGTCGTCACTCATTCACAAGCTAAGATCAACTTCTCTGATGGTTACCCATCCTCTTACTACTTTGTGGTGAGATTCTTAACCATAAAGTTTTTTAGTGACGGGCTCCCTAAAAAAGGTAGACCTTGGAGATACGGGTAGTCTATTCATTTAATTTAACATCATTTTATCCTAGGCCCCAAATCCTAGGATGATTCGAGGCTCTTTGACAAAATGTTCTCAAAAGGAATGATTGGATGACCCATATCACCAAGGTGAACCTCCTTTTTTAGGGCTTTATGGTTAAACGTCCTCACCCTAGAGTAGCACTAGGATGGGTGATGAAAAAGAATGTAGTCAAGGCTAGTGGAGGTTTGTAGGACCAACTATCATCCTAAAACTCTACTAGAACCTTAGGCAATCAGTCACGGAATTACAAATGGTATTAGAGTCAAAACACCTTTAGTATGTGGGGCCCACATGACCATGTGGCATGCCAGTTGAGATGACCCGTCATGGAAAATGAGATTAACTAATGCGGAAGTGAATTATTAGCAGCGGAATAATGAAAAATCACTAAATTTTAAAACTTTTTGGAAAGAGAACTTTAAACCATAACTCCTTTATAAGAAAACAAGGTAAACTGTTTACATCATAGCTTGACATTACATCTTTGTGATTACATACATCCATTGCCTTATTATCTGAAGAAGGCAAGATACAAAATCTCGAGGCACTAAGCCAAAACCCTCAGACCTACTGACTCATAGTACCTAAGAGTATAGAGACGACATAAGACATACTATCTACGAGACTCGGCAGTCAGTATCTCCACCTGAGATTCACTGCTGCCCCTGGTGTTGCTGCTGCTGATAGTGCCCACCCTCGGATTGGTTCCTCTGTCCTCGACGTCCACCTAAAAAGTCGAAACCCACGGGGGTGAGACAATTTGAATAATTGTCCCAGTGAGAGTTATAACTCTCCTCCAGAAGCTTTGTTATAGCAGTAAAGGATTAACATAAGCAATATAATCTTTAAGACATTCAACCGCAGATTTGGTATTAAGTAAGACAACATTTACTTAAGCAATTATTTCAATAAGGAAAATGAAGAACATGTATACTAATCACATGGCTAGAATATTATAAACAATGTAACATCAATCATTGTTTCTGGTAGTTCAACCTAAGCAGTTATGCTACACAGCTGATTATGATTTTCAATCATTATTATGCCCTGCAGAGATGAGGTATACCGCTCATACTCCAACCGACCATTATAAAATCGCATCGGTATCATACATAGGTCATCAAAAGAGCCGGATTCTTATGACCTCATCTTCCTCAGTCAGTGTGAGGATCAACATGCAGGACATCTCGTGTCTCTGCTACAATAGCTTCCCAGGGTATTCTGGCAACTTCGCTATTTAGAGTCACAGTGGCATTCTGTACTCTCTTCACCATCGAGGGATTTCTTGTTTATTGTTCATCGATGCGGCATTAAAGATTCCCTCGGGAGATTAGTGAAACATCACCTCGGCATAAACACATAATGATGGACTGATGGATTAAAGTACATCCTACATCAATTCCTACATTAGGACGTAAGGATATTCACGTCCATAAACCCCCACATGCTCGAAAGTATGTGTTCCAGGAGTTCCCTTAGGAAAACCTGTTTCACCATCATTTGGCTTCTGACAATGATGGATCTATGATCAGGGCTCTACATGATATGATTATACTTGATTATTTAGGTACATTTTAGCATTCTTTTAGCATCAAGCATGTTCTCAATCATTAATCATTAAAACACTACTATAAAAGAAGAATACTAAATGTATCAAGTTTAACTCACATCAGTAGTCATATGGATATTAATTCTTAACCATCTCATCATATGATTCACGAACATGGTTATTCAAACCCTCAGATTATCATAACACTTTCTACCAAGTGACATATAAGCATCAAGTCATCTAACAACATGTCCATGATTGAAGCAATGTATATACTTTTCACATATCATTACTCTAAAAGCTTATAATTGTTTTCAACTTGATTAGGTCACATCAAGCCTTCAATCAAGTACATACAACTATGTTTAACATAGTGTATCAAGCTATTAATCCTATACACAATTAATAATTCTCCCTTTAATTGGTTCTAATAACTTAGGTATTATTAGGGTTTCAACCTTTGTACCTTCATTGATTATCATTACTAATCATTATTGGATCAATAGAACATTCATCATCTTAATTCTCAAAGATTCAATCAAATTGGACCTCCACTTCATAAGGTATCCAATTGAATTAGGGTTTCCAATGTTGATTCCTTCAATCATTGAATTCATGGGACCAATCATCAATTGGACCTATACTCATACTTCAAATGAGTTTAATAGGTCAACCTTCAACTGATTTGACCCTCAATTGACCCTCAGTTGATCATCCATTAGGGTTTAAATCAATCGAATTAGGGTTTGGAATCAATAACCCTTCAACATATTTCAATGTGGGTCTAATTGATTTGAACCCATTGAACCATCATTCAATTTGGACATGACCTGACCCCAAACGGTCTTGGGATCATTTGGATGACCTCCAAACGGTCTTGAGACCTTTTGCCCATCATATCATCAAAATCCAAGTCAACCAATTAAGGTTTGGATCATTGGATTGATCACTACATCAGCAACTGATTACACTCCAACTTAGTACCATTGGATCATCAATTGCTTAACCATACTCACCCCTAGACCACCAAACGGTCTTGGGTGACCTCCAAACGGTCTTAAGAACGTTTGGATGAGCTCCAAACGGTCTTGAGACCGTTTGGCTCATCCAAACCTTGGATTCTAGTGAAAAATCATTAGGGATTGAGCTATTGAGTTGATCATCAAATCAACACTTAATTGCAAAGTGATTTGGTATCTTTAGACCTTCAATTGGTCAACCATGCTTAACCTTAGACCTCCAAATGGTCTTGGGTGATCCCCAACCGGTCTTGAGACCGTTTGGGTGATCCCCAAACGGTTTTGAAACCATTTGGGGATCACCCAAGACCATTTGGAGGTCTAAGGTTAAGCATGGTTGACCAATTGAAGGTCTAAAGATACCAAATCACTTTGCAATTAAGTGCTGATTTGATGATCAACCCAAACGGTTTTGAAACCGTTTGGGCTAATCAACCCAAAATCTAAAATTAACTCATTGGAATTTCAGCACTAATGTTAATTAGGTTTTCCCAATTGATTAGCCTTCAACTCATGATTCCTTGGGAATCAACCCCTAAATTTTGGTGAGTCATTAACCAACATAATTGGGAACAGGAATCTCAAGCGGTCAATGCTTGGTCAACTCACTCAAACGGTTTTGAAACCGTTTTCCCAAAAAGGTCAAGTTAATCAGGTTGGAAATCAGCACTTAATCCAATTAGGTTTACCTAATTGATTAGCCTTCAACTCATGATTCCTTGGGAGTTAACCTATAAAATTTTGTGAGTCATTATCCAACATAATTAGGAACAGGAATCTCAAACGGTCAATGCTTGGTCAACTCACTCAAATGGTTTTAAAACCGTTTGCCCAAAAAGGTCAAGTTAAACAGGTTGGAAATCAGCACTTAATCCAATTAGGTTTACCTAATTGATTAGCCTTCAACTCATGATTACTTGGGAGTTAGCCTATCAAATTTGGATGGTCATTATCCAACATAATTAGGAACAGGTATCTCAAACGGTCAACTCTTGGTCAACTCACTCAAACGGTTTTGAAACTGTTTGCCCAAAAAGGTCAAGTTAATCAGGTTGAAAATAAGCACTTAATTCAATTCGGTTTACCTAATTGATTAGCCTTCAACTCATGATTACTTTGGAGTTAATCCCTCAAATTTGGAGGGTTATCAACCAACATAATTATGAACAGAAATCACAAACGGTCAACGCTTGGTAAACTCAACCAAATGGTCTTGGAGACCGTTTTCTCCAACCGACCTTGTGAAACTGTTTGCCCTTCAAACGGTTTTGCAAACCATTTGGCCAGGGGGGAAGACCATTTGATAAAGTAGCATTGGTAATCATGCCCATCTTCTTCTACCTCCAGATCAAGGTCTGTTCTTCATGGTTTTAGTTGCAAGAAAGCAAGGAAGGATGGGGGAAAGAACGACAAATTACTTTTGCAAGAAAGAAAGATGCATAACAAAGTTTAAGGGTTTAGAGTTATAAAATCCGCCTTATAACTAGCTCTAAAGCTCCAAGCTTCGAAGCGTTAATGGTGGCTTGAGCTCCACAGGTCGTCCAAGGTTCCTTCTTCAAGAATTGGTTGGAAAGGATGGCTAGAAAGAAGAACTAAGTAAGAAAAACTAGCAAACCAACCTTGTATCATGATTTCCTCCATGAATTCGAGCTAGATAGTGGTTAAAGCTTACCCAACTCTACTTGGTCGTTCTCCTCTGCTCCTGAGCTCCTTTCTTAGTTGGCCACAGCAAGAGATAAGTGAAGAGAGAAAGGGAAACGATCCCTTGGTTGTAAAAGAAAGGTGTGTATATATATACTTTGGGCATGTTTTCAAGATAAGGACAACCTTTTCTTCTATTTCTCATATGGGTCCTTCTCTCCTTCTTGGCCACACCCCTCCTTTCTATACTTAAGCAAAACTCCTTCTTTAACTAAGGTTTAGAGGAAAAGAAGCCAAACATCCTTCTAAGTTGCACACAAAAAAGGGTCATTTTGCTTACAACTTAGTTATTTAATTACCAGGGTTTTCCTTCTTATTTGATTAGTCAAATGAAGCGCCCTCTTCATCACTTTTACTCTAATTGATGCCACGAGTCATAAAAGATACTCTAAAAGGCATATTTTACATGTTACACCCCAGGTTTTGGGTAAATTGCACTTTTCACCAAAACAAGGGTTTAAAGCACAAGGATTGCTCCACAAGCTGCATCTTGGTGCCCAAGCTTGGAGAATCCATAACACTTCATCATATTCATTCTTATGTTGTCTCATAATCAGAGGAACATCTAAACATGTGAAATTTTCAAGTTAACCCCTCTAATTGGGTAATTTGCACATAGGGCCCTATTAACAAAACAATATTATAACATTGTTCAAAAAGAGCAGAAATAGAATTATATGTTCCTCATAAGCTTTAATTACATACCAAAAGATAATCACAAGTATCTAATTACATAATTAAGCAAAACACCTAGGGTTAGTTCATAACACATGTCAGGGATGTTACAAATTATCCACCCTTTACAAGGATTTCGTCCCCGAAATCAACAAAACATATTAAGAGAAAAGGGCAAGATATTTCCTTCTCATCTCTTCCTCTAGTTCCCATGTGGCTTCTTTAATACCACGATGATTCCAGAGGACTTTCACCAGACTTATGTCTTTCTTTTTCAACTTTTTAATTCTGTTATCAATGATTGACACTGGTCCTTCCTCGTATGACACATCATCATTCAATTCTACCTCCATAGGTTGTAGAACTGACTCTGTATCAGGGTGACATTTCTTCAGCATAGAAATGTGAAACACAGGGTGTAACCTCTGTAACTCTGGGGGTAACTCTAGTTTATAGGCTACTTTTCCAATTTGTTCAATGATTAGATAAGGCCCCATAAACCTAGGAGCTAACTTCCCTTTCCTTCCAAACCTCAGAATTCCCTTCCAAGGTGAGACCTTGAGATGCACTCTATCTCCAACCTGGAACTCCAAAGGTCTACGACGCTTGTCAGCACAAGATTTATGCCTATCCTGTGCAGTCTTGATCTGTTGTTGTATTACTTTGATCTTTTATGTGGTCTGCTGCACAAGATCAGGACCTAACAGTTGATATTCACCGGTTTCATACCAACATAGGGGTGATCTACAACGTATACCATATAAAGCTTCATAAGGTGCCATGTCAATGCTATGTTGATAGCTATTGTTGTAGGCAAACTCTATCAAGCTTAGGTGCAGATCCCAACTCCCTGTAAATTGGAGAACACATGCCCTCAGTAAGTCTTCCAAGGTCTGTATAGTCCTTTCAGACTGTCCATCATTCTGAGGATGAAAGGTCGTACTAAACCTTAATTGGGTGCCTAAAGATTTATGAAGTCGTTCCCAAAAATGACTCGTAAACTGGGGACCCCTATCTGAAACTATAGTGATTGGAACTCCGTGCAGTCGCACTATCTCCTGAATATACAACTGTTCTAGCCTCTCAGCAGAATAGGTTGTTTTGACAGGTAAGAAATTTGTTGTCTTTGTCAACCTATCAACTATTACCCAAATGGAATCATACCCTTTGTTTGTCCTAGGTAGGCCAACAACAAAGTCCATGGTTACGTGATCCCACTTCCACTGTGGTATGGGCAATGGTTGCATTGTCCCTGCAGGCTTCTGGTGTTCAGCTTTAACTTGCTGACACACATGACACCGCATAACAAATTCAGCAACATCCTTCTTCATCCCAGGCCACCAATACATATCTTTCAAGTTTCGATACATCTTGGTTCTTCCTAGATGCATAGCATACATCGAAGAATGAGCTTCTTCCAGGACTAACTTTCTCAAGTTACCCACATCTGGCACTATCATCCTCCCATGATAACAGACTACTTGGTCATCAGAGTCATGGAAACCATCTCGTTTCTCATCACCAAACTCTAATCTGGTCTGTTGAACTGCAACATCAACTTGTTGTGCCTCCTTGATCTGCTCTCTCAGAGTAGGTTTTATATGCATCTCAACTAACAACCCGGCTAACAATGACACCTTCAATTGTACATTATCTTGCCTTAAGGAGATAAGCATATCTCTCCTAGAGCATACTAAAGAGTTTAGTTGTACCCTATCTAAGGCTGGTGTTGCTGATTTCCTACTCAAAGAATCTGCAACTACATTGGCCTTCCCTGGATGGTAATCAATTGTACAATCATAGTCTTTGATTAACTCCATCCAGTGACGTTGCCTCATGTTAAGTTCGTGCTGAGAGAAGATATACTTAAGGTTCTTATGATCAGTGAAAATTTGGAATGTCTCTCCGTAGAGATAGTGTCTCCAGATCTTCAAGGCATGAACTACAGTAGCTAGCTCCAGATCATGTGTTGTATAATTCTCCTCGTGTTTCTTAAGCTGTCGAGATGAAAAAGAAATCACTTGTTTATCCTGCATCAACACACATCCAAGTCCATTCTTGGAGGTGTCACAGAAAACTATGTATCCTTTGCCTTGCTCAGGTAACACAAGTATAGGTGCACTTGTCAACCTCTCCTTCAGCAACTGGAAGGATTGTTGACACTTATCACTCCAAACAAAAGGAACATCCTTCCGGGTCAACTTAGTCAAAGGTAGGGCTATGGAACTGAAGTTCTTAATATACCTTCGGTAATAGCCTGCCAACCCTAAGAAACTACGGATCTCTATCGGTGTCTTCAGCTGTTCCCATTGTAGAACAGATTCTACCTTTTTAGGGTCAACACGAATACCTGAAGCAGATATCACGTGTCCAAGGAAAGATACTTTCGGTAACCAAAACTCACACTAGCTAAACTTAGCATAAAGCTTGTTTTTACCTAACAAAGTTAGGGCCTGTCGAAGATGATGTTCATGTTGTTAAGCATCTATACTATAGATCAGAATGTCATCTATAAAGACAACAACACACTGATCAAGGAAAGGTTGGAAGATTCTATTCATGAGTTCCATAAATGCAGCCGGTGCATTAGTTAGTCCAAACGACATAACTATGAACTCATAGTGACCATACCTCGTTCTAAAGGCAGACTTGGGTATGTCACTATCCTTAATACGGAGTTGATGATATCCCGATCTCAAATCTATCTTTGAGAAGATAGTTGCGCCATGCAACTGGTCAAAAAGATCATCAATCCTCGACAGAGGATACTTATTCTTTATTGTTACTTTATTTAACTGTCTGTAATCAATGCATAACTGCATTGATCCATCTTTCTTTTTAACAAAGATCACTGGAGCACCCCAAGGCGAAGTACTCGGTCGGATGAAACCCTTCTCAAGCAACTCCTGCAGCTGTTTCTTGAGTTCTGCCATCTCAGAAGGCGCCATCCTATATGGTGTTTGTGTTATAGGTTGTGTGTCTGGGATCAAATTGATTTCAAAATCAATTTCCCTAGGCGGTGGTACACCTGAAAGTTCTTCAGGAAATACATCTTCAAATTCCCTGACTACAGGAACTTCAGCAGGGTTAGGACTTTCCATGGTAGTATCTACCACATGGGCCAAGAATGTGTAACATCCTTGCCTCATCATCTTCTCAGCAACCATAGCTGATACAAGACAGGTGGGTAGAATCTTTCTGTCTCCTTGAAAGATCCATGTGTCGCTTTCATCAGCAAACACGGCTTGCTTGGATTCACAATCCAAAACAACCTTATACCTTTCCAAGGTATCCATCCCAAGGATTATGTCAAATCCTTGCATCTCAAGTGGTATAAGATCCACTTGAATGCGGTGTTCAAAAAAGAAAAGGATGCAGGAAGAGCATACCTCCTGTAACACGGCAGACCCTCTCAACGGAGTCTCTAGCAACAGGCTATCTTCTCTATGACTGATTGTCATATTGCAGTTACGAATCACCCTTTGAGTGATAAAGGAGTGTGTAGCACCCAGATCAATCAAAACAGATACAATGCAGGATGTAGACATATCAGAATATAACAACTTCATCTGACCTGCCACAACCCAAGGGTTGATCACTGCATCAGGTGGATTCATTGCATAGAATCTTGTTGTTGCTTGTGGTTGATTCGGTGCTGACGATCCAGCTTGGGACGCTTGTCCACATCCTCTAGCTCCTCCTGGAAACTGTCTTCTCTGTGATCCTTGCTGACCCTGCCTCTTTGGTTGGGTTACACTCGCTGGTCTAGCTCTGCAGTCTTTCATCAGATGCCCCATCTTCCCACATATATAACAACTTCTATCTTATTGTTGCGGTCTGGGTGGTCCTATAACCGACATAGATGTTGAACTGCGAGCCCCTTGTAGTGGTAGGCTTCATCCTCTACCTCTACTCGGTGTCCATTGTGTCTGAGCACTAGGTCTAGGTGGTGGTGGTATAGGTGCAGAAAATCTAGGCTTCTTGAAGTCTCTGGATGAATATCCTTGGAACTGAGGATACATCCTCTTGTTATGGGTTTGCCTCTTCTCTGCTACGGACCTCTCTATCCTTCTGACAGACTCTATGAAGATAGCAAGCCTTTCTCGGTTCTCTAGGGCAAAGACATGGGTAGTCAACTCAGCGTTTAACGCCTTCTCGAAATGCCTGATCCTTTCTTCATCTGTAGCAGACATATGCGGACAAAACTGTAACAACTCCATGAACTTAGCCTCGTACTCGCTAATGTTCATCATACCTTGCCTTAACCTCTCGAACTTAGAGATTTTCTCATCTAGGAACGTTTTAGGGAAATATCTATTGATAAATTCCCATCGGAAGACTTCCCATGCAACCTCCACACCAGGCCTCTTCTTCTCTTCCATGGTCCAGCAATGCTTGGCACTCCCTTTGAGAAGATAGACAGCATGTCTAACCTTCTCAGCTTCTGGGATGTTTAGGATTCTAAAAGCTTTCTCTAGTTCGGTCAACCACAGATCCGCATCTGTGGGATCAGCCGTTCCAAAGTACTCGGTTGCTCCAACTCGGCGAATTCATTCAAACGTCTTGCCAATTCCTTGTCCTTCAGGTTGGGTAGGTGCCCTAGGTGCAGGCATGGGCATCCTATATGTTATGTGTGTCATGGCAGTCATAAACTGCCCAAACATGATCTGGATGGCTGGATTCCCCATGTCAGTTGGATTGAACTGGGGTGGCTCAGGTACAGGTTGTTATATCTCCTGGTTCCTTGCACCTTCTCGTGGTGCAGCAACGCTACTCTCTGCCACATATTCCAGACATCCTTAACTTATCTTCTTCTCCTGAGGAGCATAAGACACTATTAGATATACTAGAAAACACTAAGAATAGACTCGACATCCTAAGTCCTATGTCTTTGTAGACTCAGCGAACCTAGAGCTCAGATACCACTAAATTGAGACGACCCGTCGCGGAAAATGAGATTAACTAATGCGGAAGCGAATTATTAGCAGCGGAATAATGAAAAATCACTAAATTTTAAAACTTTTTGGAAAGAGAACTTTAAACCATAACTTCTTTATAAGAAAACAAGGTAAACTGTTTACATCATAGCTTAACATTACATCTCTGTGATTACATACATCCATTGCCTTATTATCTGAAGAAGGCAAGATACAAAATCTCGAGGCACTAAGCCAAAAACCTCAGACCTACTGACTCCTAGGACCTGAGAGTACAGAGACGACATAAGACATACTATCTACGAGACTTGACAATTAGTATCTCCACCTGAGATTCACTACTGCCCCTGGTGTTGCTGCTGCTGATACTGCCCACCCTCGGATTGGTTCCTCCGTCCTCGACTTCCACCTAAAAAGTCGAAACCCACGGGTGTGAGACAATTTGAATAATTGTCCTAGCGAGAGTTATAACTCTCCGCCAGAAGCTTTGTTATAGCAGTAAAGGATTAACATAAGCAATATAATCTTTAAGACATTCAACCGCAAATTTGGTATTAAGTATGACAACATTTACTTAAGCAATTATTTCAATAAGGAAAATGAAGAACATGTATACTAATCACATGGCTAGAATATTATAAACAATGTAACATCAATCATTATTTCTCGTAGTTCAACCTAAGAAGTTATGCTACATGGCTGATTATGATTTTCAATCATTATTATGCCCTGCAGAGATGAGGTATACTGCTCATACTCCAACCGACCATTATAAAATCACATCGGTATCATACATAGGTCATCAAAAGAGTCAGATTCTTATGACCTCATCTTCCTCAGTCAGTGTGAGGATCAACATGCAGGACATCTCGTGTCTCTGCTACAATAGCTTCCCAGGGTATTCTGGCAACTTCGCTATTTAGAGTCACAGTGGCATTCTGTACTCTCTTCGCCATCGAGGGATTTCTTGTTTATCGCTCATCGATGCGGCATTAAAGATTCCCTCAAAAGATTAGTGAAACATCACCCCGGCATAAACACATAATGAAGGATTGATGGATTAGAGTACATCCTACATCAATTCCTACATTAGTACATAAGGATATTTGCGTCCATAAACCCCCACATGCTCAAAAGTATGTGTTCCAGGAGTTCCCTTAGGAAAACCTGTTTCACCATCATTTGGCTTCTGACAATGATGGATCTATGATCAGGGCTCTACATGATATGATTATACTTGATTATTTAAGTACATTTTAGCATTCTTTTAGCATCAATCATGTTCTCAATCATTAATCATTAATCATTAAAACACTACTATAAAAGAAGAATACTAAATGTATCAAGTTTAACTCACATCAGTTATCATATCGATATTAATTCTTAACCATCTCATCATATGATTCAGGAACATGGTTATTCAAACCCTCAGATTATCATAACACTTTCTACCAAGTGACATATAAGCATCAAGTCATCTAACAACATGACCATGATTGAAGCAATGTATATACTTTTCACATATCATTACTCTAAAAGCTTATAATTGTTTTCATGGAATATGACATCATAACTCTTACCTGGCTATGATCACCTCATAATGTCAACCTACATGACTAATACAATTAAGGACATGCATATATAAAAGTCTTAGCACAATACAAAAACTTTTCAATTTCTTTATAGGACACCACGGCCGTTCCACCTTGCACGGTCGTGTAAAGTAAGGTTATCACGGTCGTGCTCCCTTGCACGGTCGTGCAAAGTAAGGTTACCACGGCCGTGCTCCCTTGCACGGTCGTGCTACAGAAGATCACTACATGATTCATATTTATATATATGTATTCTAATCTTTCATCCTTTCAACTTTATTAGGTCACATCAACCCTTCAATCAAGTACATACAACTATGTTTAACATAGTGTATCAAGCTATTAATCCTATAAACAATTAAGAATTCTCCCTTTAATTGGTTCTAATCACTTAGGTATTATTAGGGTTTCAACCTTTGTACCTTCATTGATTATCATTACTAATCATTATTGGATCAATAGAACATTCACCATCTTAATTCTCAAAGATTCAATCACATTGGACCTCCACTTCCTAAGGTATCCAATTGAATTAGGGTTTCCAATGTTGATTCCTTCAATCATTGAATTCATGGGACCAATTATCAATTGGACCTATACTCATAATTCAAATGAGTTTATTAGGTCAACCTTCAACTGATTTGACCCTCAATTGAACCTAAGTTGATCATCCATTAGGGTTTAAATCAATCGAATTAGGGTTTGGAATCAATAACCCTTCAACATAGTTCAATGTGGGTCTAATTGATATGAACCCATTGAACCATCATTCAATTTGGACATGACCTGACCCCAAAAGGTCTTGGTATCGTTTTTATGACCTCCAAACGGTCTTGAGACTGTTTTCCCATCATATCATCAAAATCCAAGTCAACCAATTAAGGTTTGGATCATTGGATTGATCACCACATCAGCAATTGATTACACTCCAACTTAATATCATTGGATCATCGATTGATTAACCATACTCACCCATAGACCTCCAAACGGTCTTGTGTGACCTATAAACGGTCTTGAGACCGTTTGGATGAGCTCCAAACGGTCTTGAGACCGTTTGGCTCATCCAAACCTTGGATTCTAGTGAAAAATCATTAGGGTTTGAGCTATTGAGTTGATCATCAAATCAGCACTTAATTGCAAAGTGATTTGGTATCTTTAGACCTTCAATTGGTCAACCATGCTTAACCTTAGACCTCCAAACGGTCTTGGGTGATCCCCAAACGGTCTTGAGACTGTTTGGGTGATCCCCAAACGGTTTTGAAACCGTTTGGGCTAATCAACCCAAAATCTCAAATTAACTCATTGGAATTTCAGCACTAATTTTAATTAGGGTTTGCCCAATGCATTAGCCTTCAACTCATGATTCCTTGGGAGTTAACCCATAAATTTTGGTGAGTCATTAACCAACATAATTAGGAACAGGAATCGCAAACGGTAAATGCTCGGTCAACTCACTCAAATGCTTTTGAAACCGTTTTCCCAAAAAGGTCAAGTTAATCAGGTTGGAAATCAGCACTTAATCCAATTAGGTTTACCTAATTGATTATCCTTCAACTCATGATTCCTTGGGAGTTAACCTATCAAATTTGGTGAGTCATTATCCAACATAATTAGGAACAGTAATATCAAACGGTCAACGATTGGTCAACTCACTAAAACGGTTTTGAAACCGTTTGCCCAAAAAGGTCAAGTTAATCAGGTTGGAAATCAGCACTTAATCCAATTAGGTTTACCTAATTGATTAGTCTTAAACTCATGATTACTTGGGAGTTAACCTATCAAATTTGGAGAGTCATTATCCAAAATAATTAGGAACAGGAATCGCAAACGGTCAATGCTTGGTCAACTCACTCAAACGGTTTTGAAACCGTTTTCCCAAAAAGGTCAAGTTAATCAGGTTGAAAATCAGCACTTAATTCAATTAGGTTTACCTAATTGATTAGCCTTCAACTCACGATTCCTTTGGAGTAAATCCCTCAAATTTGGAGGGTTATCAACCAACTTAATTATTCACAGAAATCGCAAATGGTCAATGCTTGGTCAACTCAACTAAATGGTCTTGGAGACCGTTTTCTCTAACCAACCTTGTGAAACCGTTTGCCCTTCAAACAGTTTTGCAAACCGTTTGCCCCAAACGGTTTTGCAAACCGTTTGGCCAAGGGGGGGGGCAAGACCGTTTGATAAAGTAGCATTGGTAATCACGCCCATCTTCTTCTACCTCCAGATCAAGGTCTGTTCTTCATGGTTTTAGTTGCAAGAAAGCAAGGAAGGATGGGGGAAAGAAGGACAAATTACTTTTGCAAGAAAGAAAGATGCTTAACAAAGTTTAAGGGTTTAGAGTTATAAAACCCGCCTTAGAACTAGATCTAGAGCTCCAAGATTTGGATATTTAATGGTGGATTGAGCTCCACAGGTAGGACAAGGTTCCATCTTCAAGAATTGGTTGGAAAGGATGGCTAGAAAGAAGAACTAAGTAAGAAAAACTAGCAAACCAACCTTGTATCATGATTTCCTCCATGAATCCGAGCTAGATAGTGGTTAAAGCTTACCCAACTCTACTTGGCCATTCTCCTCTGCTCCTGAGCTCCTTCCTTAGTCGGCCACAGCAAGAGATAATTGAAGAGAGAAAGGGAAACGATCCCTTGGTTGTAAAAGAAAGGTGTGTATATATATACTTTGGGCATGTTTTCAAGATAAGGACAACCTTTTCTTCTATTTCTCATATGGGTCCTTCTCTCCTTCTTGTACATGCCCCTCCTTTATATACTTAATAAAAACTCCTTCTTTAACTAAGGTTTAGAGGAAAAGAAGCCAAACATCCTTCTAAGTTGCACACAAAAAAGGGCCATTTTGCTTACAACTTAGTTATTTAATTACAAGGGTTTTCCTTCTTATTTGATTAGTCAAATGAAGCGCCCTCTTCATCACTTTTACTCTAATTGATGCCAAGAGTCATAAAAGATACTCTAAAAGGCATATTTTACATGTTACACCCTAGTTTTTGGGTAAATTGCACTTTTCACCAAAACTAGGGTTTAAAGCACAAGGATTGCTCCACAAGCTGCATCTTGGTGCCTAAGCTTGGAGAATCCATAACACTTCATCATATTCATTATTATGTTGTCTCATCATCAGAGGAACATCTAAACATGTGAAATTTGCAAGTTAACCCCTCTAATTGGGTAATTTGCACATAGGTCTCTATTAACAAAACAATATTATAACATTGTTCAAAAAGAGCAGAAATAGAATTATATGTTCCTCATAAGCTTTAATTACAAACCAAAAGATAATCACAAGTATCTAATTACATAATTAAGCAAAACACATAGGGTTAGTTCATAACCCAAGTCAGGGATGTTACACCAGTCTTGAGTCATCTAGTCCAAGCATGTTGGAAAGGGCTATGCATGGTGAGTAGTCACCCTTGTATGAGTAACTGTGACCAGGAGTTGGGTGCACATGGGTCATTTTGTTTCTATAGCAAAATGGGGAATGATTACAAGGGCTTATAAATGAATCTTGACAATGACGGCAAGAATCTAAGTATGGGAGGTTGTAACATCCCAAATTTTGAGGCCTTGGATTACATGATCCTAGAAGGAATGATTGGACTACCCATATCACTAATGTGCAACTCCTTTTCAGGGAGACCATCAGTAAGAAGTCCAAAGTTAAGTGTGCCTAGATTGGGGTAATGCTAGGATGGGTGCATTTAGGAAGTCGATCTCATCTTGTGCATTAGTGAGTATAAAGCATAGAGTTAAGGATAATAGTGGTATGTGGGGATAGTTGTCATTCCTAAAATTCAACTAGAACTTTGGGAAGTGGGTCCAAGAATCACACATACAAGTCATATAAGCTCCTTTTGGAATTGGGATCATTGAACTCCCATAAATTTCTAGTTCTTTCATTCATGCATACCTAAGAATCCAGGACTAGGCTTATTGAGCTAAGAACATTAATCCATAAATAGGGACATACATGTTCTTCATGTTTTGGCTTAAATTTTATTAATATCATAAAAAAACAATGTGTTTTCCACTCACCTTGGGTTTGATTTTAACTACTGGGCATGTTTCTAGTATTGATTTCTCCAAATTTTTCTTGTTAATCTTAGATTCGAGCTAAAATATTTGACTCACACATCTTGTAGGATGTAGAAAGATCTTGTTAATCTTGTTCTTTTTTATGATTGGTTGAGTTGGCTGACAACACAATTCACTTCCAAGGTTGGTAGCCATATTCATTGACAACCCCATCAGTTGACTAGTTGGACCCATAAATTTATGGCTTGTTAGTTGGTGTCTCAATTATTGACAACTAATGACTTCTTTACACATTCTTTATATTTAATTATTTCTCTAATGTGTCTTACAAATATGCCTTCACAAATAAGTGGAAAACAAATTAGGATCCATGTCCTTTTTGGATGCTAGGCCTAAATATATACAAATAAAATAATAAGATGTAGATGACGATAACATAGTGTTCTTATTGGTGACATGGAAGGAGCCACAAAAGAGAGGTCACATTATCAACTACTGTGTTAAAGGTACCGAAAGAAAGAGGTACAAAATGATGGTGATTAGTTATACAAGTTGAATTATGATTTTGTACCTTTTGTGTAGCATCATAACTAGCTGGTTGGTTTAATTTAAAGTTACCTGAAAGAAAGTATATAATGGGAGAGGCATATGTGAGGTCAAGACATTTGTGATTTTCAACTGTTCCATCAGATAACAAGATGTCAACAGGATATTGGAATGGAGATCATTAGTTCATGTGCTAAGGAAGGAAAAAGGACCTTACGTTAGGACATTTAACCTAGCTTGAGAGACAAGGTCAAAAAGACTATCACATACTACGTCATCTCAAAACTTCTATCGAGGTTTTGCGTAACAATGAACAATGTGACCACTACAGGCGTCAATGTTTGTAGTGTTGCAAAGCAGATATTTTTCATCACCTAGGTACAAGGGAATCATGAGATGATAATGACGGATAGATCAATAATCAATAGGATACATGGACAAACCAAGACCATCAATGGGAACGACAAGTAGGTAGTCCTGGGCATGGTCACATTGAATCAAAGCAAGGATAGCTAGTTGCTACTGGGAGAGGTCCCTGCATTTAATTGTTGGAAAATAGTTTTGTAGTAAGCATCTATCAAAATAGAATGGGTCTTTGAAGTGTAAGAAATCATACATGATAATTGGGACCAAAAAAATGACATCTAGATATTACATATGGTGTCATCTATACTAACAAAAGAGAATCATGTAAGCACAAATCCTACATCTCACGTGTTGTGGTTTATGATTTCATGGGTGTGGATTTCAGTAGAAACATAGGTAGTTGACATCATGGGAAGATTCAATGCCAAGCTTCTGAGTTGTATATGAAGCATGGCCAAGTGGCACTATAGATCTCCAAATCCTTGGCCATCACCAACCACAATATTGATAAAACTTTATTTTACGTACTTTTTGTATATATTATACCTCTTTTAGTATATATTTTGTTAGCTTTTTCCATAATTTCACTACCTTTTTCACTAAAATCTCACTTACATGGTTCCAGGTACATTCACAACCCATGTCATGGTCTTTACCTCGACCGCGGCCCACTGATCCCTCATCCATGATCATGGTTTCAGAGTTCCTTTGAGATCGAGGTCAACATGCGTCAAATATGGATTGCGGCCATAACAAAGCCGCGATCACTGCTTAACCACAACCACTACATTGGTCGCAATTGGAACATGGGCCCCAAACCTGACCAAGAAGTCACAGGGTATTCAAAGACCACGATCAACACAGGCCGCGATCAAGAAGGACCGCGACCAATTTGGAGACAGCGGTCGCTGATGAATCCTTGCAAACCACATCTGAACGAGAAGACCTCGACCTCGACCTCCCCAAATGCAATGCATAAGCCGACCTCGATCATGATCATCACCAGACTGTGACTAAGAGGGCCCACTTCCCAAGGCTCTAGTAGAGTTTCAGGAATGATGACTGGCCCCACAAATCACCACTAGCCTTAACTGCACACTTTGTCCACACTGACGCGCAAGCCAGGATCAACTTCCCGACTGGTCACCCATCCTAGTACTACTCCAAGCTGAGCATGCTTAACTATGGAGTTCTTAGTGATGGGCTCCCGGAAAAGGAGGTGCACCTTGGTGATATGGGTAGTCCAATCATTCCTTTTAAGATCATGTTATCCGAGGCCTGAAATCCTAGGATGTTACATCAACCGCAGTGAAAGATGGAATAAAGAGCAGACCGCGATTGCGGTCTCACCCCTCACTCAACCAAGACCGCGACCATGGTTTAGGATTAAGTTGGTGGAATGTGCCTATAAATAGCACACCCACCTATCTTATTAAAGCATTAGATCATAGATCGGATCCTGAGGACCACAAAGTGATGCTGCATTCCAGATTTGCTCCATACCATCCCATCCACCAGTCTTGGATCTCCAAAGGCAAAAGCTAAGGAGAGAGAAGACTGAAGAATCCTTCTTCGAGAGAAGAAGACCGTCCACTCCATATACATGTTAGATCCAGATCTGAAGAAGTATTGTGTCGTATCACACCTCTTCTCTCTAGATCTATCATTCCATCTCATTGTACTTCCCTCCTCTCTTTGTGGGACTTCATGTATCCATATTTCTATAACACAGTTAGGCTTTCTACAAGCATGAGCGGCTAAACACCTTAACTTGGGTTGGGAGTAGCCACTAAGGCTCTCCCAACATGTATATTGTCTCTTTCAGTTGAATATACATATTCTTATCAAGATTATCTCCATGCACCTATTGTAATGCTTCACTTGTATGCTTAGCTACCATCTTGTGATGTTTGATAGTTGATATCTTAAGAGAGTAATATCGCTTTTATCATGTGTTATGGAGTAGTGTGAATGCACAAGAGTGTTGGAATGCTAAGGCTTTAAAACCATATGTTCTGTTGTGAAGTTTACGTGTGGTCATCTCGAAAGAGAGACTACCCTTAGACTTAAATCTTTCCTCATCTTGAGAGAGAGTGGAATAGACATTTTTGGTGGTTTCTTGTAATCTTGGTAAGAGTTTGCGAGAGAGAGATATGATGTTGCATGTTGGGGAGATGCTTTAGTAGGTGAACCCCAACCCGGGTTTCCTCCCATATACTTGTTTCATCTTGTTTCTTTTATTTTCTTTTGTTCTTCTTATTCTTGTTTTTCTTGGTCTGCTTTAGTTTGTTTACCATCATTCCTTAGGGAACACCTTTTATACACCCTTTTTGGCTGGATTATTCGAGTGTTAGATTCTGAGCGCTTAACACTACCAACCTTGTCTCTGTGTTTGACCTCGATCGCTACATCGGACCTCATCTATCGTTGCGAGGGCCTGAGAGTCAGGTTATCTCTTTAAAAGTCTGACTACTCTAAATCCACTCTTTTTTGGACATGCGATTTAGGCTGGTCAACTTTTTGGCGCCGTTGCCGGGGACAAGGTAAAACGGCACTGTTAAGAACTCGAGTCCACTTACTATACTCCCGTGCCTCAAGCTTAGCAATAAGATTGACATCACTATTACTTTAAGTTTACTATCCTGAGTTTGTGTAGAATAGTTTGTTTTGACACGTCCAGTTTGCTAACTCGACTGTACAATCTATTCAGGCACCCAGGAAGAAGCAACTTGTTCGACTGTACTCCTTTTCACCATGCCGCCTCATGTGGACATTACCCTCTCAGGAGACGAGCATAACGTGAGGAATGAACACAACCTACCGCCGCCAGGCACAGATAAAGATAGATATGGTCATTACAATGACGGTCACCAATATGAAGAAAGAGAGGAAGAGCAAGATGAGTGACACAATGATGATCGTCGTGAGGATGACCATCACTACAAGGAATGTCATCATCACCGTAGGAATAGAAGAAACCATAACAACCATGAGCGCAAAGCTGAGAGAAATCACAACTGCATGGATAGTAATAGAAAGGACGATGAGGAAGGGAAGACCCTTCATGAGTTGGCAGCAACAAGGGCCAATGAGTCAATATGTCCAATCGTTGTACCAAACTTCAACGCAACAAACTTTGAGCTAAGACCATCTATCATATCTATGATCCAGAACAAGCCTTTCCACGGAAACTCAAGAGAGAATCTGTACTGCCTTCTCGATGCTTTCAAGAACTTTAGAGATACCATTAATATGAGGGGTGTCCCACAAGAAGTGATTTACTACAAAGCTTTCAACTTCTCCTTGGAAGATAAGGCTCTCTCTTGGTATCTAAATATCCCCCACCAGTTCATAGATGGGTGGAGACCCCTAAAGGATGCCTTTGTCAATAAGTTTTATCCTACTGCGAGGACCATCCATTACATGCAGAAGATTACATCTTTTGCACAAAAACCAAGAGAAAATCTACACGAGGCATGGGAGCATTACCAAGAATACCTTAGGGATTGCCTGCATCATAACTACCGTAAGGGGTTCCTGGTGACTACCTTCTATAATGGGATGACTCACACGGAGAAGACTTCACTGAATGCTGCAACATGCAGTGACTTTCTGGGGAAAAGCCAAGCAGGACTATGAAAATTATAGAAAACATGGCTACGCTCCAAGCAGGAGTAGACTATGAAAGGAATGATAGAGGCTCATCGAAGAAGGTAGGATTTGAAGGACGATCCATAGAAGCCAAGGCTTTGGAAACTATAACAGCCCAAATTCATATAATAGCAACAAACGTTAAACAACTGAAGGATACTGGAAGCAAAGGAGAGAAGCACACCAAGAAGGTGATGAAGTGTGTCACCTATGGTGAAGGAGGACACATAATTGATAATTGTATCTACACCAGACCTAAAGAGAGTGAAGATAGTGAAAGCGAAGAAGAGACTATGCAGAATGTCTCCTATGCCAACTTTAAGAGGTCAGATCACCCTGGTTTCAGCTATGGGAACAAGGACGTGGCCGAGAATTTGTACCAACTGGGAAATTCACAAAAGCCACTGGCAGGATTCAAAAAGAGGAGCAGACAAGCATCGTATATTCGAACAACCAATTATCAGACAAATAAGAATAACTACTTAGCACAAGGTAGGAACCAGACTCACCAAGGGGCAGGACCAAGCCAAGGAACAAGTCAAGGTCAAGGTCAAGGATAGGGGCAAGGAAAAGATAATGGCCAACTAAACTTAGTGACTCAACTATTGTATTTTGCTAAGAGGCAAGATATTGTGAACGATCAACTGGCACAAAGTGCCCTAGCCAGTTATGGCGTCCTAACAACTATGCAAGTCCAGATAATAGATATGTATATGCATCAACGCCAAATCAACCAACAACTCACGTAGTTGGCTGAGTTAGTAAAGAATCCATCAAGAAAGATTCTGTCAAATACGAAGACTACAAAATGGCTACCCTCTGATCAGGAAGGACGTTGATCAACTCTGGAACAAGAAATGACAAGGAGGAAGAAAAAGTTGAGGAACCACAATAGGAGAAGGAAGTTTCTTCTGAGAAGTCTGCTAACAGGGAGAGTCCTACTGAAGAAAGTTGTGAGAAAAGTGGAGGAGCTAGGGATCCAGATCCCGTTGAAGAAATCTTTATGAAGAAAAGCCCATATGCACCAAGAATCTCATTTCCATACAAGCTTATCAAGGCACACCTAAAGAAAAGATATGAAAAATTCATGGAGACAGTAAAGAAATTGCATATAGATGTCCCATTTCTAGATGCTTTGGAGGAGATGCTGACATATGCTAAGTTTTTTAAGGACCTTATCATGAAAAGAAGAAGAGGAAACCACGTCGAAATGGTTCACCTAGCAAACATGTCCAGTCCATTTGTTCAGGCTGATCTGCCAACCAAGAAGAAAGACCTAGGGGCTTTTAACATCCCCTTTTGTGTTGGAGACAATGTCGAAAGGAAGGGTCTGGCAGATTTGGGAGCCAGCTTAAACCTGATGCCCCTAAGTTTAGCACAAAGATTGGGATTGACCGATATGGTCAAGAAAAGTATGCGGATTGAACTGGCAGATCACACTTTTAAGAGACCCATGTGTATAGTACAAACGTCCCGATCCGTGTGGGATGGTTCTTCATACCCTGTGATATTGTTGTGATAGATACTGTGGAGGACCTGAAGTGTCTGATAATCTTTGGACAACCTTTTCTAGCTACTGGAAGAGCCCTGATAGATGTCACCGAAGGTGTCATAACCCTCCGAGTTGTAAGTGACCACATTGACTTCAAAGTAAAGAATGTAATGAAGGGACCATCTCTTTTAGAGTCAGTCTACTTCATGGATAGCTATAACCAGTATTGTGAAGAGATTCAAGAAGAAAAAGCCATTGTGGACCCACATATGAGAGCCTTAAACAACCTAAATCCTTTGACGGAAGACCCCGAAGTGGTTGAGATACTAGATTATCTTAACCAAGGTGAAGAGAGTCTCAGTGATGATGAAGAAGTGATAGAGGCAGTGAAGTACGCTTCTTTGGAACTGTCAAATGAAGAGTTAGAAGCTTCGCCGCCAAACCCAAAACTAAAGCCACTACCGGAAGGGCTGAAGTACGAGTTCCTAGACGCCAAAAGAAGAAATATCGTCATCACCAATGCTAACCTCACAGAAGAATAGTGGGAAAGACTCTTGGAAGAGTTGAGGGAGCACAAAAGAGAAATCAGATATTCAGTTGAGGACATCAAGGGACTGAACCCAGCCCTGTGGATGCATAGGATAAACTTAGAAGAATTAGCCAGACCTCTAGTGCAATGTCAAAGGAAACTGAACCAAATGTTGAAGAAAGTAGTTAAGAAGAAGATATTGAAGCTACCTGATGCGGGGATCATATACCCAATCAGCGACAGCAACTGGGTGAGCCCCATTCATGGAGTACCTAAGAAGGGTGGGATGACTATGGTGAAGGGAGATAACGGTGATGAAGTTGCCACTAGAACTGTTACAGGCTAAAGAATGTGTATTGATTATAGAAAGCTAAATTCATCCACAAAGAAAGACCATTTTCCCTTTCCATTTATTGATCAAGTCCTAGAAAGACTTGCCCACCATGATTACTTCTAATTCTTAGATGGATATTCTGGATTTTATCAAGTCCCAATACACCCAGACGATTAGAAGACAACGTTTATGTGCATCTATGACACGCACGCCTTTAGAAGAATGCCTTTCGGCTTATGCAATGCTCCTGCAACTTTCCAGCGTTGCATGATTTCCATGTTCTCTGACTTTTTAGAAGACATAGTTGAAGTGTTTATGGATGACTTCTCTATTTTATGGAACAAACTTCGATGCTTGCCTAATAAATTTATCCTTGGTTCTACAAAGATGCGAAGAGAAACATTTGGTCCAAAACTGTGAGAAGTGCCACTTTATGGTTCAGAGTGGCATTGTCCTAGGGCACAAAGTCTCCAAGAAAGGCATCGAGGTAGATCTGAGCAAGATCGAAGCCATCTCCAAACTCCCACCACCAAAGTCTGTGACGGGGGTAAGAAGCTTCCTGGGTCATGCAGGGTATTACATGAGGTTCATCAAGGATTTCTCAAAAATATCAAAGCCCCTTTCAAATTTGTTGATCAAGGACGCAGTGTTTGAGTTTGATGACGAATGTTAAAAATCTTTTGAGACCTTGAAAGAGGCTTTAACCTCTACACCAATCTTGCAAGCTCCAGATTGGGAGCTACATTTTGAAATAATGTGTGACACAAGTGACTATGTCGTAGGTGCAGTCCTAGGGTAGAAGAAAGATCAGAAGCACCATGTCATATGTTGCGCCAGTCGTATGCTAGACGAAGCCCAAGTGAACTACACCACCACCAAGAAGGAGATGTTAGCGATTGTTTTCGCATTTGATAAATTTCGATCATACCTTATAGGAGCCAAGGTTAAGGTTTATACTGACCACGGAGCTATATGATATCTCATTCAAAAGAAAGACACAAAGCCAAGACTGCGAAGGTGGGCCCTACTGTTGCAAGAATTTGATAATTAAATCACTGATAAGAAAAGAAAAGAAAATGTGTTCGCAGACCACTTGTCTAGAATAGTTTTTGATGAAGTGAATCAGTTACCAGTAAATAACAATTATACTGATGAAGCCCTATTGATGGCTCAGTCTAATGAGCAGAGTTTGTCGTGGTTTGCAGATACCTGCAACTATTTGGGTTGTGGCCATCTGCCACCCGACATAACGTACAACAAAAAGAAGAAGCTTTTCACTAATGTTAAGAACTATGATGAATCCTCCAGATTCACCCTCCCAGTCGCCAATTCTAAGGATTTTGTGGCGCATATCGACTGATCTACCCTCACTTTGGGTTTACTTTAAGTATCCTTTCAGTCTCGTGTAAATAGTGCATTACTAGCTCAAATAACCCTAGTTTCCATCTTATTTGATTTCATTTCCACATTCTCTCTCCTCTGCAGATCATCCTCAACTATCACCAACGGTCATAACCCCTACAACATTGACTCCATGCGGTCTCAAGACCGTTTGAGCCCATGCGGTCGCAAGACCGTTTGAGCCCATGCAGTCGCAAGACCATTTGAGCCCATGCGGTCTCAAGACCGTTTGAGCCCATGCGGTCTCAAGACCGCTTGATCCCATGCGGTCTCAAGACCGCTTGATCCCATGCGATCTCAAGACCGCTTGAGCCCATGCGGTCTCAAGACCGCTTGAGCCCATGCGGTCTCAAGACCGTTTGAGTCCATGCGGTCTCAAGACCGTTTGAGCCCATGCGGTCTCAAGACCGTTTGCGTCCATGCGGTCTCAAGACCGTTTGAGCCCATGCGGTCTCAAGACTGTTTGCGTCCATGCAGTGTCAAGACCATTTGAGCCCATGCGGTCTTAAGACCGTTTCTCTGCCGTGAAGACCGTTCGACTAGTATCAAGATCGCAGCAACAACTAGCACCTCCGCCAGTGCTGTGACCTGCTCGCTGACACCACCGCTGCCTCGACGACCTTCTTGCCACAAGTGTCGGCGTCGTCAGCAGCAGCAACGAAGACACCCGCAACACTTGCAACCTACGCCGTCTACATCCACATTCCACATCTCACGCAAACAACACCTGCAACCTACTCATCGACACCACTGCTGTCCGCAACTGTCGGCGTCATCGTCTTCACCAACCTTGCTCTGCCGCCATCGCACGTGCATGAAGCAGTGCCACCATCGCAGCATCCATGCTGCCCTCTCCAACCACACATGCAAGACCATTTGCATCAGGCACATGCATGCAAACCGTTTAGAACCTTGGTGTGAGATCATTTGCTGCTGCCAAACACCAAACCGTTTGGAGTTCACAAGGCAGCAAGACCGTGTAGGCAGACCGCATGGGCATGTGCTCACGAGACCGCATGAGAAGCACAGCACCAAGATCGTATGAGCAATAGGAAGTGAAACCGCATGAGTCCATGTGACTCAGCTAGATGAATGGAGCGCTGCAAACAAAACGGCCAGCAGCATTAAGCCCACGTGAAGGCAGCTAGTATGAACGCATGAAGGCTAGCGGTTTCCAAAATAGAAAAGACCGCATGGGCATTTGCAAGTGAAGACCGCATGAGCATTTGAGAAACCAAACCGTAGGATCGTATAGCCGCAAACACGTGAAGGAAATATGCAGCTGTTTGCTTTTGCTACAAAACCATTTGCTTGAATGGAGACCAAACTGAATGAGTACACGTGAATGAGGGAGGCATGAAGACCGCAGGAAGGAAATAGGGAAACCGTTTGCTGCACTTGCCACGTGAAGAACCAAGTGAAGATCGTTTTCTGATTACCGTGCAAACCGCATGAGCAATTGAGCCGAGATCGCATGAGCAATAGAAGCAGCAAGACCGCATGAAGCAATTATATATGAGACCGCATGAAGTAATTACACACGAGACCGCATGAAGCAATTGGAGAAACGCTGACCGCATGAGATGCAAAACCGAATGGCCAAGAAAACCGCATAAGCAATTGAGCAAACCGCATGAAGCTGCTAAGACGTGAAAACGCATGACTAAATATATATGAAACCGCATGGGACAAAAAGGGAGGCACAAGGTGTGACTCCGGGGGCCCAAGATATTTTTTCAAGCCTATAAATAGAAGGGTAGAGGCATGGTCTAAAGGGGAGGATCTCACTACGGCCCAAGCATGTCGGACTGGGACCAGTGCCAGGACGTCGCCAGAATACCCGAGCACTGTTTCCGACCAAACTTCACCCACAGCCTCAGAATCCCGGCCTGAGTCCAGATCCGGTGTACTGCCAGATTGGGGACAGATCTAGAAGGCTGTTCCATCACCATCTCACCTCTATCATCTCACTTATACCATTGTTCTACCTCATTCTACCCGTGCAATCCTGGAGGTAGACATGATGATCGAGGCGGAGAGACAGGCGTCATCGACCACAATGGAGCAGTCCCAGAGACTGCGCCTATCTACACCTGGCTGTCACAGATCTACTCTTCTGCTTTGACGATGCTTTCTTTCTCTCTCTTCTCTTTCTTTGTTGCTCCCTCTATGAGGAGCGAGTATTTCCATTCACTGGGGTGCGGGGACTAGCCCCGCTGCCCGTGTTTTGTAACTTGTATCAAAAAGATGTTATCTTTCCGATTCAATACTAAATCGTTTCATACTTGCTTGAATGTTGGCCACGTTCTTGTATTCATTTATTGTCTTTCGTTGTGGTTTGTCTACGACCGCTCTTGAGACTCGAATACCGATTTAGTGTTGGTTTCTGGTGCGTGTATCCACCGCGCATCCGTTTCGGTATCTAGGAATGCTTTCTAAGGAGTGGAGTAAACTCACCTCCATCGTTGTACTTTTGTACTATGAAATGGAATCAGTTGACGTACAAAAGTGCAACCTTGACAGGTCGAGGAACACACTCTGAGGAGAGAGTGGTGCAAAGTACTTGACCATTCGTTCAGGAATGGTTGACGTTGCAACACTCCCACGTTTCTCGTAGCTATATCCTCGAAAGAGTGATAGACTATAAGGATACTAATCGATTTGGTAATCATCGCTCGCTTGCTAGTTTTCCGATGCACGTTTCATGAGGTTGAGTAAGATTTTCTCTTTGGAGACTACATATCTTCATTGACACGTAGATATGTACCGGATGAGAGTTACTCAACCCGTGAAGGATGTGTGCATTACTCTTGTCCTATGAGACATCGGTATTGTACAACATCCATGTATCTTGCTTACAAGTCTTGCTATGTTTGGTACAAGTGCAATTCATGTGTAGTGGTGGTGAATACCCACAACACCCCAGTGATCCATCATCATTTGCTAATCTTAGTTTTTAATCCTTAAACTAGTTTTTATTCTTGCCTTTACTTTTGCATGTTTTAGGTTAAATAACTCAAATCAAATTTCTGGTCTTAGATGATTAACTTAGATTGATATGAAACAAGAAAAAGACACTCAGATTCTTAACGTTGTCCTTTGGGTTTGATCCTAAATCTGTACTATGATAAGGCTTCCACACTCTTGTGGGGTTGGAGCATTTATCTAGCACCAGTTGTAGGTAAACCTAGAGAGAACATCAACTCCCTAGGGTTTTTGGTGCATATTAGGACTTCCATTGGAAGAGTAATCTTTTGGTGTAAGTGCTAGCTCCATCAAAAAATGGCGCCGTTGCCGGGGACAACGGTATAAGAATCGTACTTTTTTTAATTTCGTGTCGATTTAGGTTTCTCTAGGGTTTTTCATTTTCTTTTCAAAAAAACCTAAAAAGTGAAGGGCTGAATCTCGCATATCTTCTTGGATTTGAAGCGGTTGGTCAAGTCTGATACACTCTTTCCTTGATTTCAGGTACCAACTCTCTTCAGAATGAAGCAGTCAACACCACCAACCATTAGATGTCAACTATGTGGTGACTATTCTCATGCATCAATTTACTGCTTCAATGTCCCTCCTCTCTACGTAATGGCTCTGCGTCAAATAATCATGAATCAGATAGCTGGGAAACTCAAAGCGGCCTCATCATACAACTATGGATATAACGCAAGTTATAATCTGTATCACCCTGGAGGCTACTACGAAAAACCTAACTATGGTGGATTTCAATATGTAGACTGCAATGAAGGAGGGAACCTGGAATACAATGCAAATCAATACTATGATGAGGAGAGTTGTTATCAATATCAACCCAACATGCGCAGTGAAGAGCCTTTTCATGAAGATCAACGCACATCGATAGAAGAACTATGTGCTTTACAGACGTCGGTGTCTCAACAACTAGCTGATTAGATAGCCGCGACTAAGAAGTTGATAGCCGATCTTGATCAACTTATGCAACCTGTCAACGCTCATGACCAACATGTAGAACAACCACCTATTTCAACTAAGCACATCCCTAGTCCACATGTTGCAATCAATTACGATGATGATTATAAAATCATGTGGGATATGCCTTCAAATGATCTTCAAGAATTAGTGCAAGGTGAGGAATCATCTTCAGAGTTAATAATTGAACCCAAGGATGATTTCTTCATAACATTACAAGAGAAAGAATCATCTTTCGAGCCAAGACCTAACTCGGAAAGTGATTCCTGGACTACGCCCTTAGGTGAAAGATGGAATAACCAATATGAGGATTTTCTACAGTCAGGAGGTCAAGGGGGGATAAACTTCAATACCTACCCACCTTCTGACTTCATAGACTCAAACCCAACCATTGAAGAGCAATTGGCGATAATCAATTCCCTCAATGACAAAATTTTTTCAACTTCAGCTGTCTCATCAATAAAATCTGTAAAAGAAGGATTAATGTCGCAAGGACTCTACACTCCTTCATAATCAGACTCAGATGGGTATGTGACCAATTCAGACAAGGATATGTCTTTTATGCAAGGGAATCAAACGTCTTCACTTCCAGAACAAAATCCGAATTGCCCTTATGAAAAAATTTCTAATCATTCGGCTGATTTAGGGACTGACTTTGAGGATAGAATTGATCAAGATCTTGATTCGGAAATGGACCATACCACCCTCACTAATGAAACAGAATCAAGGAAGGATGACAGGCCTCAAGATGACAATCCTATGACAGGTCCTTTTCATGAGATGATGTTACCGCCACAACAAGAAGTCCAGACGGAGTCAGTCCTCGAACAAGAGCATGATCTTTCTACTGAAACTACTCCTAGTCACTTGAACGAGTTGATAGTGCACTATGAAGACAAACATGAGCCATCTCTTGACTTTAGAAAGGATTATGATATTACCGTAAACTCTTATAATGACAAAAAGGACCCTTGGGAAGATATCAAGTCACAAACCTATCCCTCTATAGTCACTCATCCCAATGAAGAAGCCCCTCCTGATATTCAAGAAACTAACATATGTCCATTACCTGAGCTAGGTTCCAATCCTCCCATAGAAACTCTTCCTGAGCACTCAATAGAACCGGAGGAGTGTTATAAAGAAGAATTGGAACAACAACATGACTCAGAAATGGTATACATTAGTCCCAATATCGAAGAAATGGGTTCATCAGGGGATTTTAGCCCTCAAAACGATATGTCATGGACTAATCCCTCCCATGAAGATACATCATTGGAACCTCTATCTCAGGACCCCATGATTTCCTTACCCGAGCAAGAGTTCATTTTACTAGTGAAATCCTCTTCTAGTTACTTGGATGAACTAAGGATGTTCTACGAGGAAAATCCTGAACAAAACCTTGAAAAGAAGAATGACGTTCTTACCAATTTCAACATTAATAAAGATGATGATACTTCTCAAAATAACTCCTCTGATGAAGAAACGTCATCCTGACTACCATATTCCATACAAGAAAAGCTAGGTGATGAAATGAAGCCGGAACCGGATCCACCACCTGATCCTGGACAGGAGGAAGTTCAAGTGGCTGACCCTCAATCAACTACCCTAGATTTTGAAGAAAGCAGTTTTACTTTGAACTTCGAGGGTGAGCCACAACTGGAGGGCACAAGTGGGCATAACCTTGATTTCTCGCATAGTCCTCCAGTTTTGACTGCTTATATTTCACCTACCTCGCTGACGGGGGAAGGTCTCTGGATTCTTCTAGACGGACAACGAGGTGAAAGAAATGTGCATCAAAGTCATCCAGAAGACTCATTTGAGTTGCCACAACCACCCAGTCAACAGGTTGTTCAGGCCACTTCCTCGTTCTCAGCACCAGCTATCGCGAGACATCTTTTCCGCACTTTCTTCCAACTATGAGGACCGCCTGGTTAACATTGTGCAACCCTTCCCCTCCACCTCGAACCTAATTTTTGTTCAGAAAAGAGCAAATTCATGAGTTCAAGGTGGAGAGCGTGTGGTATGACTTTCACTCCACCCTCTATCTTTATTGCTTCCTGTTTTTTTTCCCATTCTAGTTTCTTTTTCATGATTTTTCTGCCTTTCTGTAGCCTTCCAAAAATAAAGCATTTATCTAGTCTGCTTTTGTTTTTTGAATCTGCGATCGTCACCTCTTTTCATTGCAAATTTCCAAGAAAAGAATGCTTAAAACTAGCCAATGCATGTTTTTCATCTTGAATAGTCTATGAATCCTAATGTCATACCCTCAAACAGGAAAAGATGATACACTTCAATACGACTGAGATAAATCAAATACATCACGCCTTTATCTGATTAATGGATCTGTTGTATGGATTTCTCATTTGATGTTTAATCATGTCTCTATTTTAACAGAGTGTGATGGAGAAAAGAGACCCGTCGCATGGAATCGCTAAGCAAACTGCATCATGATCCAAACTCTCTTCTACACTTCTTCCTTCATTTTCATACCCCTCTGTTCACTAACCATGCCAAAGTTTTAAGTTCGGTGTGGCACGCCACACTCCTTTCTAGTGAAAACTAGAACGTTGCCGAACTTTAAGTTCAGTGTGGTAAACCACACCTCTGCAAAACTCTAAGTTCGGTGTGGTACACCACACCCCTCTTTCCACTACCGCTTCTTCCATACCCCTAAATACATAACAGGGGTGTATCACCTTCTTTTCTTGATTCAAAGAGTATACAATGATTGTGCACATACCGCAGTTGGCGAAAAATCTACCCCGATTCCAAAAAGAGGCTTGGCAGCCCAAATATACAAAAATCCAAAAATACCCTTTCTCCCAAGCCAAGCGAGAATGAATAAAAGCCAGAGTGTGAATAAAAACATGAGAGTTGTGCCCTGAATAAGGATAACCGATAAAGGTCTTGCCCGGCCGGTACATTAGATGCCCTCATAAAGGCAGATGTGTCGTGACCGGTAGTGAGATCCTAAGGATCCAAAAATAACCTCCTTACCTCCTCTCATAGAGGTAAAATAGCCAAAAGCCTTAAGCCAACCTATACACACTTCTGAGTTACCTTTAGAAAAAAAAAATCAGGTGTAAGGCTAAGTCAACCAGAGTTGTGCATAAATCATTCAAAGTATCTCGATGAGTCAACTAATAATAAGAGTTTTGATTCAATCAGAGGAGAGACTCTTATCTTTTGATCATACCCCCATTCCCTCCTTTTTCAACACAAGTGACAGATCGTATGCATTTTGTTGATTTTGTGGGTCTTTTCAAAGTCTCATAAAACTTTTAAACATGACTGATACGGTAGAGAATGAGAAGGAAATACTTCAGCAAAATGAACTCAGAAATGAGGATATCATAAGATGTATTCTATGATCTAAGGAAGTTTTAATGTTGTATCAATCTGAGCCATGAACAAAATTACGATATGACAATAGGATGAGGCAATCCTGAGATGAACGATTTCATTGGTGACTGTTTTAAGTTTTCCGTTTCTCGGGACGAGTAACGCTTAAGTTTGGTGTGGTGATGAATCTTCCAGACTCATCCTCAGTCACCAATTCAAAGGATTTTTGACGTTTTTCCCTAATTTTTGTTTTGCCTCATTTTCCTTTTCTCTTTTTTTTTGTGAAAATTTTGACACTTGGAATGAAGGTGAGGTAATTACGAGATCAACTTGCATGCGTTTTTGCGACTGTCTTGGGCTTTTTCGTTCCTCGGGACGAGCAACACTTAAGTTCGGTGTGGTGATGAATCCTCCAGATTCACCCTCCCAGTCGCCAATTCTAAGGATTTTGTGGCGCATATCGACTGATCTACCCTCACTTTGGGTTTACTTTAAGTATCCTTTCAGTCTCATGTAAATAGTGCATTACTAGCTCAAATAACCCTAGTTTCTAGCTTATTTGATTTCATTTCCACATTCTCTCTCCTCTGCAGATCATCCTCAACTATCACCAATGGTCATAACCCCTACAACACTGACTCCATGTGGTCTCAAGACCGTTTGAGCCCATGCGGTCGCAAGACCGTTTGAGCCCATGCGGTCTCAAGACCATTTGAGCCCATGCGGTCTCAAGACCGCTTGAGCCCATGCGGTCTCAAGACCGTTTGAGCCCATGCGGTCTCAAGACCGTTTGAGCCCATGCGGTCATAAGACTGTTTAAGCCCATGCGGTCTCAAGACCGTTTGCGTCCATGCGGTCTCAAGACCGTTTGAGTCCATGCGGTCTCAAGACCATTTGAGCCCATGCGGTCTCAAGACCGTTTGAGCCCATGCGGTCTCAAGACTGTTTCGCTGCCGTGAAGACCGTTCGACTAGTATCAAGATCGCAGCAACAACTAGCACCTCCGTCGGTGCTGTGACCTACTCGTTGACACCACCGCTGCCTCGACGACCTTCTTGCCACAAGCGCCGACATCGTCAGCAGCAGCAACGACGGCACCCGTAACACTTGCAACCTACGCCGTCGACATCCACATTTCGCAGCTCACGCAAACAACACCTGCAACCTACTCGTCGACACCACTGTTGTCCGCAACCACCGACGTCGTCGTCTTCACCAACCTTGCTCTGCTACCATTGCACGTGCATGAAGCAGCGCCACCACCGTCTCCGCCATCGCAGCAGCCATGCCGCCCTCGCCAACCACGCATGCAAGACCATTTGCATCAGGCGCATGCATGCAAACCGTTTAGAACCTTGGTGTGAGATCATTTGCTACTGCCAAACACCAAACCGTTTGGAGTTCACAAGGCAGCAAGACCGTGTAGGCAGACTGCATGGGCATGTGCTCACGAGACCGCATGGGCATGTGCTCACGAGACCGCATGAGAAGCACAACACCAAGATCGTATGAGCAATAGGAAGTGAAACCGCATGAGTCCATGTGACTCAGCTAGATGAATGGAGCGCTGCAAACAAAATAGCCAGCATCATTAAGCCCACGTGAAGGCAGCTAGTATGAACGCATGAAGGCTAGAGGTTTCCAAAATAGCAAAGACCGCATGGGCATTTGCAAGTGAAGACCGCATGAGCATTTGAGAAACCAAACCGCAGGATCGTATAGCCGCAAACACGTGAAGGAAATTTGCAGCTGTTTGCTTTTGCTACAAAACCATTTTCTTGAATGGAGACCAAACCGAATGAGTACACGTGAATGAGGGAGGCATGAAGACCGTAGGAAGGAAATAGGGAAACCGTTTGCTGCACTTGCCACGTGAAGAACCAAGTGAAGATCGTTTGCTGATTGTCGTGCAAACCGCATGAGCAATTGAGCCGAGATCGCATGAGCAATAGAAGCAGCAAGACCGCATGAAGCAATTATATATGAGACCGCATGAAGTAATTACACGCGAGACCGCATGAAGCAATTGGAGAAACGCTGACCGCATGAGATGCAAAACCGAATGGCCAAGAAAACCGCATAAGAAATTGAGCAAACCGCATGAAGTTGCTAAGATGTGAAAACGCATGAGTAAATATATATGAAACCGCATGGGACAAAAAGGGAGGCACAAGGTGTGACTCCGGGGGGCCAAGATATTTTGTCAAGCCTATAAATAGAAGGGTAGAGGCATGGTCTAAATGGGAGGATCTCACTACGGCCCAAGGCTGTCGGACTGGGACCAGTGCCGGGACGTCGCCAGAATGCCCGAGCACTGTTTCCGACCAAACTTCACCCACAGCCTCAGAATCTCGGCCTGAGTCCAGATCCGGTGTGCTGCCAGACTGGGGATAGATCTAGAAGGTTGTTCCATCACCATCTCACCTCTATCATCTCACTTCTACCATTGTTCTACCTTATTCTACCCGTGCAATCCCGGAGGTAGACACGACGATCGAGGCAGAGAGACAGGCGTCATCGACCACAACGGAGCAGTCCCGGAGACTGCACCGATCTACACTGGGCTGTCACAGATCTACTCTTCTGCTCTGACGATGCTTTCTTTCTCTCTCTCTTCTCTTTCTTTGTTGCTCCCTCTATGAGGAGCGAGTAGTTCCATTCACTGGGGTGCGGGGACTAGCCCCACTGCCTGTGTTTTGTAACTTGTATAAAAAAGATGTTATCTTTCTGATTCAATACTAAATCGTTTCATACATGCTTGAATGTTGGCCACGTTCTTGTATGAATTTATTATCTTTCGTTGTGGTTTGTCTACGACCTCTCTTGAGACTCGAATACCGATTTAGTGTTGGTTTCTGGTGCGTGTATCCACCGCACATCCGTTTCGGTATCTAGGAACGCTTTCTAAGGAGTGGAGTAAACTCACCTCCATCGTTGTACTTTTGTACTATGAAATGGAATCAGTTGACGTACAAAAGTGCAACCTTGACAGGTCGAGGAATACACTCTGAGGAGAGAGTGGTGCAAAGTACTTGACCATTCGTTCGGGAATGGTTGACATTGCAACACTCCCACATTTCTCGTAGCTATATCCTCGAAAGAGGGATAGACTATAAGGATACTAATCGATTTGGTAATCATCGCTCGCTTGCTAGTTTTCCGATGCACGTTTCATGAGGTTGAGTAAGATTTTCTCTTCAGAGACTACATATCTTCATTGACACGTAGATATGTACCGGATGAGAGTTACGCAACCCGTGAAGGATGTGTGCATTACTCTTGTCCTATAAGACATCGGTATTGTACAACATCCATGTATCTTGCTTACAAGTCTTTCTATGTTTGGTACAAGTGGAATTCATGTGTAGTGGTGGCGAATACCCGCATCACCCCAGTGATCCATCATCATTTGCTAATCTTAGTTTTTAATCCTTAAACTAGTTTTTATTCTTGCCTTTACTTTTGCATGTTTTAGGTTAAATAACTCAAATCAAACTTTTGGTCTTAGATAATTAACTTAGATTGATACGAAATAAGAAAAAGACACTCAGATTCTTAACGTTGTCCTTTGGGTTCGATCCTAAATATGTACTATGATAAGGCTTCCACACTCTTGTGGGGTTGGAGCATTTATCTAGCACCATTTGTAGGTAAACCTAGAGAGAACATCAACTCCCTAGGGTTTTTGGTGCATATTAGGACTTCCATTGGAAGAGTAATCTTTTGGTGTAAGTTCTAGCTCCATCAAACTATTACTGGGATGACCCATTGTTGTTTAAGAGGTGTTCTGACAGTTTGTATCGAAGGTGTATACCCGAGGAAGAAGTCACATCCATCCTAATAGAATGCCATTCTTCGCTGTATGGAGGACATCATAGTGGAGAAAGGACAACTGCAAAAGTGCTTCAATCTGGGTTTTACTGGCCCACAATGTTCACAGATGCGACATCTTTTGTCAAGGCTTGCAAGGAATGCCAACTTTCTGGAAATATCAATAAGAGGTGCGAGATTCCTATGGACGACTGGGTGGAAATGAAAATTTTTTATGTTTGGGGAATAGACTACATGGGTCCTTTCCCATCATCAAAAGGATACCAGTACATTCTAGTATTTGTTGACTACGTGTCGAAGTGGGTAGAGGCGGTAGCAACCCAAACTTGTGACTCTAAGTCTGTGATCAAGCTTTTCTAGAAAACCATTTTTCCACGCTTCAGAGTGCCTCACACTGTCATAAGTGATGGGGCATCAAATTTTGGAGAAAAGCAATTTGAGGCGCTATTAAAGAAGTACAGGGTAAAGCACAAAGTTGCTACACCCTATCATCCTCAAACCTCGTGACAAGTAGAGGTATCCAACCAGTAGATCAAATAGATTCTGGAGAAAATGGTGAGCCGCACTCGGAAGGACTGGTCCATGAAGCTTGATGATGCTCTTTGGGCCTATAGGACAGCTTACAAAACATCAACAGGCATGACATCGTATAGATTAATCTATGGAAATTCCTTCCATCTACCATTGGAGCTTGAACATAAATCCCTCTGAGTGATAAAGTTTCTAAATATGGAATAGGAAAAGGCAGGATAGAAAAGACTCCTGCACTTATAGGAGCTCGAGGAGCTGAGATTTCATGCCTACGAGAATGCAAGAATTTATAAACAAAGAATTGAGGTGTAACATGATGCCCACCTAATAAACAAGGATGTTCGTGAAGGTGATAAAGTGCTTCTCTTCAATTTAAGCATTAGGCTCTTCCCTGGAAAGATTAGAACCAGATGGTCAGGCCCCTACTCTGTGGTGAAGATTTACCCATCAGGAATGATGGAGATTCAAGGAGAGAAAACTAGAATTTTCAAGGTCAATGGGAATAGGGTAAAAAGATTTTACGAAGATGAGGCTTTTGTGCAAAGATCTGAGATCAATCTGGAGGAACCATATCATCTACCTGAGAAAAGGAATGAAGAATTGCCACATCCAGCTGTGGGACCAAGGGAGTGAAGAATTATGAAGTCTAGCTAGAGACTTAAAAGCAAGCACTTCTTGGGAGGCAACCCAAGTTTTGCTATTTCCTTAAGCTTTGTTTTCTCTCCCCTTTTTGTTTGATTAAGTTTTCTGCTATTTTTAGTGTTGTACATATCCTTCTTCCTTTTGAATAGATAAATAGATTAAAGAAGTGAGCTTTGTTTTGATCAAGTTCTCTGGTCGCGGTCTGGACCACGGTCACGGTATAACCTTGCATCACGCAAGACCGCGACCTACGGTGCCCATAACCAGACACCTCGACTGTGACCTAAGGTCGCCATTGGAATAGAAGAGACTGCAACCATAGTCGTGCTTTGACTACACCGCGATCATGGTCATTCCCTTCGATCGTCAGGTCGCGATCACTCTAGTATATATACTCTTAAACCCTCGTCTCTCGGACTCTTTTCGCTTCTAGTTTTCCCGAGTCTAAGATAAACCCTGATTCTCTACTCCGACGTGACTGATGACCCACCGCCATAGCAAGCTCATCATCGTGCCTGCCTTCTATGATTTTTCCGTCTCAACCGACGAACGAGGTAACAGGAAAACCCCCCTTTTTGCACTTCTAATCGTCGATTCTTTGATTTTTACCCATTGTCGCGTCGCCGCTGATTTTGTCCCACGCCTAAACCATTTTTCCTGATTCGTTTGTCGATGGCTATATGTCGCGTTGCCACCGGTTGTTCGCGGCCTTCTAGATACCCAAACCGCCCGAATGGCGGTGTTCACAAATAATAACTAAAAACCCTAAAAATGGAAATAATGGGGCAACCGCCCGCCGAAGAGTAGATCAACGGACGAAGAAGGGGAGCGGAACGGTTGGAGAAAGAAGGACTGTGAGTCGTGATCCATATCCACTACAGCCGTAACCATAGTATACTCATCAACCCTAACCCGGTCGTGGTGTTCGCTCAAACTTCAGGTTCACATCGTGGGTCATTGTGTGGAGGAGTGCTACTCGAGGACGTGGTTCCTACAACTGTGACATGTTTGAAACATGGAAGAATACTGCGAGTGTGATTACAACCGCGATCTCCTGCTCATTACACTATGACCGCGACCTCCTTCAGAGACTACGACCACTGTGTCCCTTGAATTACTAACAAGACCATGGGTCGTGGTCCCTATATAAATTCATGAACTTATTAATTAAAACTTTGTTGAATACCTTCCCAGATAATTTCATGACTGGCTAGTATTTTTAAATCAATTATAACTAATTCATTATTGAACCCTTGCAGAATGTCTTCTTCAGAGAACAGTGACCCCATCTTCCAGAAGGCAACATCCCTGAAGGAGGTGGAGAAGATAGTGGAGGGTTTAACAATAGCACTAAAGAGAAATACTACTCTACCAGAGACCAAACGGGTTGAGGTGTAGCTGAGGCTAGAACAGTACCAAAGAATACTGGGAAACATGACAACGGAGGACTCTACACACGAAACAGAACAAACTGAGAAAATAGAGACCTCCGAGTATCAGCTAGGGGAGTCAGAGAGCCAAACACAGGGGAAGAAGAGAAAGGCTGCACCCAAGGGAGCCAAGAGTAGCAAAAAGATAAAACCATTGGTTGTTGAGAAGCCAAGGGAACCAGAGGCAAGCAAGGCCAAATACGTCATAGGGGAGACATCTGCACAATCCATAGAATCGTTCATGCCAAAGAACATTGTACACCAATCCACTTATGACTAGATGTACCAGAATAAGGAATTCTTCCCGATTCGCTACCTGGACGTCGAAGATTTCAAGAAGATGGGAATCTATGACATGGTAATCAAATTCTTGGAAGGTGCAAACTTATGTACCTTATGCACACCCGAGGTGAAGTCCTACAAGAGGCTGACTGTGGAGTTCCTGTCTTCTCAAAGGAAGGTCACTACCAGTAGTGAAACACGAAAGGCAGGAGGCGGATATTATCAACTACAAGTAAGGCTAGGAGGAGAGTCTTACATGATCACGAAGGCAATGCTGAACAAAATATTTACAGAGACAGAGGAAGAAGCCAAGGCCTGCTCCACCGCCCCAAGTGAAAAAGAAGCAGTCACCTACAAAAGCAACCAACTGTGGGAAGAGCTGACTGGAGAAGAGGAACACAACTCTAAGAACTCGAAAGCATCATTGATCACCTCGTGCTTCATCCGCACCATGTAGAAAATTACAGCCTACAAATTTACATAAGAAACGGGAACAGTTAGCAAGGGAGATCTATTTCTGATCTAGTCGATGATAAACAAAAATCCAGTTAATATCGGAAAGATATTAATCGAGCATTTATCAACGGCAGTAGATGGGCAAGTAAAGAGGAACTCTACATACTGCATGGGCGGGCAGATAATGAAGATTGCCGAATACTTAATGGACACAGAAAAAGTCCTAAAGTATAAGAAAATGGAGGGACAAAAAAGGATAGACATCAAGTCCCTTATCATCACGGGTATCCTGGAACAGAAGAAGGAGATGTTGCACTTCTGACAAAGCATAACAAAAAGATTCCTTCTCCTTTCAGAAATGGCATTCTATGACATCCACAAGTTGCGGGCAACACATGATGACATTGAAAAGATGTGCTCCAGGGCATTGTAGGCCGACATGAATACTAAACCAGTACTTACAGTTGGAGAAGACAGTGCCCAAGCTGAATTAGAAAAGAAAAAGAGCACAGAGCCACAGAAGAAATTGGCAGTGCAGAAAAAGAAGACAACAGAAGCAACTACACTGCCAACTGAAAGGCCAACAATTGCAGAACAACCCACCCCCACAGATCCACCTCCAGAAGAACTAGTGGGGAATATAGAACCCACACCTCTTGAGCCACACAAAGAAGCAACTACTGTGGAGCCGGAGGTAGAGAGAGGAAGGCACAGTAGCCAACCTGTAGTCCGACAAAGAACTGGAAGTAGGCCAGAAGGATAGGGCTCTCAGGCTGTATCGGATATGGAGATCCGTGGAGTGGAAGTGGACAGACAACACGAGCAAAAGGAAAAAGAACAAGGTCCACCCCCACCGCCTCCACAACCAACTGTGCCAAGCTCGTCAACGATGTGCATGGAGCATTAGATGCACCAGCAGCAACAACACGCACCTTTCTTCGGAGGTGTATTAGGTACAAAGTTTGATGCCATGTGGGAACACATGCATCAAACTAACACAATAAATACAACCATCTCTTCTTCTTTGTCTTCACTAACAACACAGGTACATGTCCTCTACGAAAGGACTAGAGCACTCCCTGACTTTATCCAAGAAGTTATAAGCAACCAATGGATGATGATGGGAATGTTAACGAACATAAAGAACGAGATGGAAGACTTGCAGAAAGAGAGGCATGCCATTCGAGCTGACAATGAGCATATGTGTTGTGGCTACAACGCAGCAATGGCTAGCCTCGAGTAAGAACACCAGCACCTAGAAGAGGACCGCAGGATGCTCGAAAAGGAACGTGAAGAACTCGAGAATCGGTGGAAGAAAAGGAAGGCGAAGCACTCAGCAAGCTGAGCACACTCCTCATCAAGTCCCTCTAACCACGACAACAACAACAATGACATTGTGCTGCACTGGAGCGGGCGTGCTAAAAGAGAAAAGTTCCAATCCAAGGATGGCACCAAGTACTGAATCGAAGAAGAATGAGCCGCCACAGCAATCGAGCTCCCCCAACAATAAGCACACAAAGAAAACAAAACATTGTCGAGGAATCTCGACCTAAATAGCAATCCCGAAGAAGGCCAGGATGAAGTTGTTGAAGGAAATAGGAAACTAGCAGAGCAAAAATTCAATTTTCCTACAAATACAATGACACTAGAAGAATAGATTGCTACTGCCCACTGAGATGAAGTTGCCACCGAACTCAGTGTGCCAGGAGTGGCAGAGCTCGATAGGATGCTAGCTGAGCTGGGAGTTGGCCTTGAAGAGAGAAGCTAGTTCCTCCTCTTCCAATCACACCATGATCATAGCGACTACCTCTATGATAGGAAGATGGAGGCAACTCTTGCAATGATGGAAGCCTCCAAGCTAGGTCAAACATCTGAGGAGAGCAATGTCAAGGACAATGTCGCTGTTGAAGCTTCCTCAGAAGTAATAGAATAGGTGGCCACTATGTAGCCGTTGGACAAAGAAGTTGAACAAGTGGCCAAGGCCATGCCGACCATAGATGAAACTTCGGCACCTTCTGTACAAGAAGTAACATCCGATGATGAGGATGAAGGGCTGGAAACCTTCTTTACAAATGAGCCCGCTAGGGAGCGGAGTGCGCCAACTAGAACAAAAATGCTTGGAGCAGCTCCCCCTCTACCTTGTAAGATGAAAGAAATGGACATGACTACAGTATCACAGATCACATGCAGAGACATCCACATCTTGGCAGACGTCCTCATTGACGATCTACCTGGATCAGACATACTATACAACAACAAGGGTAGATGTCTAACTAGAGACCACTTACGTGGAATATTCATGAAGAAGGCATGAGTACATAAAACGCTATTCAAGGTACTCTGTGCCACCCTCCTGGAAGAATTTCTACATCTGGAAAAGCCGCAGCTAGCCACCTCTACAACGAAGACTATAAGGTAGCAGATGTAGCAGAACTGAAGGAAGCAGTCTGACAGAAGGAAACAAAATATGTTGTGTTGCCCATAAGGAATGTAAAGCATTGGGCATTAATAGTCTTTGATCTTCATGTGTGGAAACTGAGGGTGCTCAATTGTTGTACAACCAAACTAGACAGCACATCACTAGTCTACAAAAGGAAGGATGCTAGACATTCCCTAAAGATACCATTGTGTCTGCAATGTGCAATCAAGGATGCAGATGACAAATTCAATGGGTTCTGGAAGTTCTTCTCCATCAAGAAGAGGCTGGTTCAGGAGACTACATCTTTATAGTGCTGAGGATAATGGAAGCCATCAACAAGGGCATCCCCCTGGAAGATCTAGACAATGAAGACCAACATGGACTGCGGGGTGTGTATGCTATGGAGGTCATCTATGATCGTCGACTCTTCAGTGACTCAGATATGCCTTTAGAAGTTGTACCCTAGAGACTTCACACGAATATCCCTCTACCTGAAAAGGTCACCTGGAGGGAGCATCTAAAGACCATGTGGGTGGACCTGACAGAACCAGCCAGGGCTTCGGCTTGGAAAGAAGGTTGGCATGAAAGCTTTGGAGAAGCTGCAAAACAAGCGTCAGATGATGAACCAAAGCAACCTCCAGTAGCACTAGTTCCTGAAGAACAACCACCAAAGGAACAACCTGAGGAAGGAGAGGTTGAAGAAGAAGACATGGTCGATGTAAGGCCAGACGGATCGGTAGGATAAATTACACCTTCTTTCAAGGATTTCGATAGATGGAGCTGCCTCAGTCTGTCTTTAGAAGAACTGACTATCATAATGAGTTCTTTGAAAGAAGATGATTCATCAGGAGATGTCATCTTCAAGAGAGATGGTATTTGTGTGCTAAAGGACGACCTCTGAGAAACACTAAAAATAGGAGGATACCTTTCTATAAGTATGATGTCAGCTTACCAGGCGCTACTAGGTGACACCATGCCAAATGCCCACATGGCGTACTTCTTGCTAGTAGATGACATCCTAAAAGACAAAAGATCAGGAGAAAAGGAATGGTTGTAACAATGCCTGGCGACATCCCCATCAGACCACATTTTCCTGCCAATTCTTCACAAAAATCATTGGAATTTGTCGGCTGTCAACATCGTCAAAGGAGTGCAGTCCTCTACAATAGCTCAGACGCAGCCTTCAGACTTAAGAAGAAGACTAATATGACAACAGCAAAGACCCCCACAAAAGAAAAGGAAAACACATGCGTTGAGGCAATTGTCGACATGATAAAAATTCATTGTAGAGGGTATGACCATACGACAGGCAAGGACTTCAAGAAGATGTAGTTCTTCAATAGGAGCCCCCAACATGTGCCCCTATCAAATGACTGTGGTTTCTTCTGTGTAGCCTGGATGGTGGCCATAGCCACTATTGACATCAAGGTAGAAGGCATGTAGTATGAATAATACCACGCGCTATGAGGAATATATGCAAGCATGCTTCTCGAGTCCGAGTGAGCCTCCACCACCAACAACAAAAACAAATAAAGAAAGCTCATTTATACATCTCACTCAAATTTTGACACCCCGAGACGTGGAGCAAGATAAGTTTGGGGGAGGAGTCATAAACGGGCTACAGAGGTACATTTACCATCTTTTTACCTCTACCATCTTTTTACCTCTCTAAAAATTTTCAAAATATTTTAAAATTTTACCAAAACTACCTTTTGAATTTAGAAGCTAGCCTCCTCTCCTACTAAATTTTCTGATTTTAGTGCTTCTGCCCTCCTAGAGAGAAATATATGAGCAACATGTATATATATATATGAGTAAAATAACAGTCATAGCAATACTGCTCTATCTCATTCGTGTAATAAGACGTTGTACGTTTGATAACCTTAACTCATGAAACCCTCAGAGACTAGAGAACTTCACCTAGCCATACTCCTGACCAACCACCCTCACCTGACGCTTTTGACCAGAAAATCCTTATCTCCGTAGAAGGGAAACAACTACACTTTTCAAAGCATATCTAAAAAGAGGCTTGGCTGCCCAGATGACCAAGTAAAAATCCCTCGCACCTAAGCCTGAAAGGAGATGTCAAAAGCCAAAAAGAAATAAAGAAAAAAATATATGAGAGTTGTGCCCAAAAAGATGCCAAAAGTTTCCACACGGCCGGTATATTGCTGCACTCATGAATGTAGATATGTCGTGCCCGTAAGTGGAATCTTGAAGCCAAGCTTACACACCTCCTATCCTAAAGGAAAACTCACAAAACCACCTGACTTAAAGTCAGAAACCTTAAAAGGGCAACATTGTTCTTATGACAGTTATGGTGAGGAGTTCAGAAGGAAGAGGAAATCATCTGAAGCCTTAAGCCTACCCGGACACATTAGCATAGGGACAACTGAAAAATAAATAATTGGTGTGAAAGCTACCCCTCGAAAAAGATCTTGCACTGGTATGGTCATTACCTAAGGAAAGGAGTGATAAGCTGAGAAGGAAGAGCATTTTACAATTGAAGGCAATGGCAAGAAAATGAAGTTATGCAACTCCATTTGAGGGGGAGGAATGAGACCTAAGGGTTAGAAAATGTGCTACAACAGTCTTGATGCAAGAATGAGATATTTTATTCATGTTATAATTTTGTCATCTAAGATTGCTTTTTCTCTCTCTGAGTTCTCGAACATACACTTAGCCTGAGAATAGGATTGATTCTAAGTTTGGGGGAGTTGATAACACTTTATTTTATGTACTTTTTGTATATATTATACCTCTTTTAGTACATCTTTTGTTAGCTTTTTCCATAATTTCACTACCTTTTTTACTAAAATCTCACTTACATGGTTCCAGGCACATTCACAACCCAGGTCGCGGTATTTACCTCAACCGCATCCCACTGATCCCTCATCTGAGATCGTGATTTTAGATTTCCTTTGAGATCAAGGTCATCAGGCGTCAAAGATGGACCACAGCCATAACAAAGACGCAATCACTGCTTAACCACGACCACTACACTGGTCGCGATTGGAACATGGACCCAAAACCTGACCAAGGAGTCGCGGTGTATTCAGAGACCATCATCAACACAGGCCACGATCAAGAAGGACCGCGACTAGTGTGGAGACTGCGATCGCTGATGAATCCTTGCAAACTGTGACCGAATGAGAAGACCTCGACCTCGACCTCCCCAAACACAACACGCAAGTCGACCTCAATCGCGATCATCACCAGACCGCGATTAAGCTCAACCACGATGAAAGATGGAATAAAGAGAAGACCACGACCACGGTCTCACCCCTCATTCAACCAAAACTGTGACCACAATCTAGGCTTAAGTCAGTGGAATGTTCCTATAAATATCACACCCACCTATCTTATCAAAGCATCAGATCATAGATCGGATCCCGAGGACCACAAAGTGTTGCTACGTTCCAGATTCACTCCATACCATCCCATCCACCAGTCTTGGATCTCCAAAGGCAAAATTTGAGGAGAGAGAAGACTGAAGACTCCTTCTTTGAGAGAAGAAGACTGTCCACACTATCTACGTGTTAGATATAGATCTAAAGAAGTATTGTGTCGTATCACGTCTCTTCTCTCTAGATCTATCATTCCATCTCACTATACTTCCCTCCTCTCTTCATGGGACTTCATGTATCCATCTTTCTATAACACTGTTAGGCTGTCCGCAAGCATGAGCAGCTAAACACCTTAACTTGGGTTGGGAGTATCCACTAAGGCTCTCCCAACATGTATATTGTCTCTTTCTGTTGAATATACATATTCTTATCAAGATTATCTCCATGCACCTATTTTAATGCTTCACTTGTATGCTTAGCTACCATCTTGTGATGTTTGATAGTTGATATCTCAAGAGAGTAATATCACTTTTATCATGTGTTATGGAGTGTGTGAATGCATGAGAGTGTTGGAATGCTAAGGCTTTAAAACCATATGTTTTGTTGTGAAGTTTACCTATGGTCCTCTTGAAAGAGAGACTACCCTTAGACTTAGATCTTTCCTCATCTCGAGAGAGAGTGGAATAGATCCTTTTGATGGTTGCTTGTAATCTTGGTAAGAGTTTGTGAGAGAGAGAGATGATGTTGCATGTTGGTGAGATGCTTTAGTAGGTGAACCCCAACCCGGGTTTCCTACCATATACTTGTTTCATCTTGTTTCTTTTGTTTTCTATTGTTCTTCTTATTCTTGTTTGTCTTGGCCTGCTTTAGTTTGTGTACCATCGTTCCTTAGGGAACACCTTTTATACACCCTTTTCGGCTAGAGTATACGAGTATTAGATTTTGAGTGCTTAACACTACCAACCTTGTCCCTGTGTTCGACCCCAATCACTACATCGGACCCCGTCTATCGTTGTGGGGGCCTGAGAGTCGTGTTATCTCTTTAAAAGTCTGACTACTCTGAATCCACTCCTTTTTGGACGTGCGATTTAAGTTGGTCAAATATGTTCCAGGCATTGACAAATCCCATGATGAAAATCATTCAATGTAGAGCTAATAGAAGTTGGGAGTGTAGTTAAAAGAAAAAACAACTACTTGGGCGTCCTGATATGTGATCAGAGAAGAAGTGGCTCATATTCAAGGTACTGAAGCAAAACCAAGCAATCCATCACAGCAAGGGTTTTAGCCACACGGTCCTTAATATTCTCCATGGAAAAACCATTGTCTATGGGATAACCTCATAAAATATTTACTCCATGCATAAGGTGAGATATATTTTCAAGAAATACCAAAATTTAGGTCTCATATGGGTTCATCCTAATATTGATATGAAGACCAAAGTTTTGGGCTCATGCTTGTACAATGAGGTGTCACCAATGAGGGTGACATAATCAAGATAGAAATCAAGAAGGTAGATGTGGCATTCATCCTTTAGAAGCAAAATAATTGGATGAAGAAATAACAAAAAAAGAATTGTCCCCAAAGGATCACCTTACTGGACACTAGTTGTGCAGAGAAGAGGCTCACTCTGATCCATGTAGACACGGTCTAGGGAGCTATAATACAATTCAACCCAATTTGCAATAGCCTAGTAATGACGATAGACATCCTAAAATGTGGTGGATCAATCAACTATATTGAATGTAATATTGAAGTAAATAAGGGCCATTATAAGGGTAGTATGATGTTGTTGGTCATGGACAAGGTAAGGGACAACATGTAGATAGGCTTCAACACCCCTACATATGCCAACACCAAATTGATGAACCTTTATATAAGTGATTTTGTCTGACAAGACACCCTTCATTGCAACTTTGGAAATAAGGTGATGCCATATTGTACCAATCACGATGGTATGTATACTATGTTTTAGCACGAGAAAAAATTCAAAGGGGCACTTGAAAAGTAGGGTTCTAGAGAGGTAGGACTATGAATGACAAGCCAGAGGTTGTCCATAATTGAGTTGCATTCAAAAAGTCATCTTTAATAACTACTATTGCACAACATATAGAGTCTAGAAGGTGTTGTGTGTAGAGACTGTCACGTGCACAAGATGTCCCTTTCTAGTAGGATAAGATTCTCTCTTCAATCATAACACAGTAAGCTACAAAGGAAGAGAAAGATATATATAACATAGGTTGCATTATAAGATGGGGGGGTTGGGTATTTTTCTGCTCTAAACGAGTAGCAAAGTTGAGGGGGCAACACTTCTAGAGGAGAGAATTTAGATGACAACAGAAATTTTTCCATCCTTGATATTTGACTTGGCATGGGAAACTCTATCTTATTATATTGTTCATGCTCAAAAGGGCATTGATGAGTCAGGATTTGTGTTACAACCCGTTCCTAGCTTTGCTGGTAATCATAGAGATTTAAGATAATCTTAAAGATTGTCATGTGCTTTTATTAGTAATATTCTATTTTGTGCTTTATATTAACTTTAGTAACCTTAAATACTTATTTGGGTAACTCATAATCATGACTTAAGCATACAATAAAGATCCGAGTTGGAGTTGATATAGCATTAACCCATACATGCATGTAAGAAGATAGTAAATTACATTGGAGGAAATAATTAATAAATTATTTTTTATTTGATAATTTTATCAAAATAATATTTTATTATTTTAGAGAATTCAATTATGAATCCAAAAAAAGAATGAACCAAATCGGAGTTAAAATGAGAGAGTTATGTCCTTTTTAGTAAACATATACAAAATACCGCGACCGACGTTGCGTCGACATCGTGACCGTGGTCTACACCATGACCGCAGTCCACACCGCGACCCATGACCCACGATGTTGTGTGGACACCGCAACTATGACGCTGCATCGACACTGCGACTGCGGTCTACACAGCTACCCGCGACGCTGCGTCGACACCGCGACCACAACCAATTCCGCCCAGGATAGCCAATCGTAAAACAATCATATCTCGAGAAATACTTATCTGTTTTTAATGAAATGAAGTGCATTAGAATTGCAATTTGATCCTCTATCACCCCAGACAACTTTATCTTTGAGAGGATGACCTAGAAGGTGTTTTATGGGGCTATTTATGGGGAAGAATGTGAAGAATGGCAGAAATCCAAATGTGTTGCTATAGATTCGACTTGGTAAGTTGGTTTAACCCTTGATTATTCCTTCTTTCCATTTACCCTTACTCGAGATCCCTAATCCAACAATTTTGAAGTTTGGATTAACCTATGAACTTCGTCTTCTACCTACAACAGACCTCATTTAGGGTTGAAAGGAAGAAGAAACCATGGATTTTGATAGAGTTTTGATATGGATTCAAGAGTTTCAGAGATGGGTTGTGTTTTTAATGTGTTTTCACACCTTAGGGTGAGTGGGTATTTCCTTTAAACATAGAATGCATGAAAATGAGTTAAATTATCAATAATCTTCAATTGTTTAGTATGCAAGTACAAAACCTAAGTTGCCTTTTTGATCTAGCTTTTGCAAGATGATATGATATGGATTATTCCTCTGTTGTGATGAATTTCATATTACGAAATCACATTAGAAATTATTGCAATCCATCTAAATGAGAGTTCTTAAATTAATTGTAAAGGTTACATGATTATACTGAAATCTAAGATTTTCAGCTATGACTGAAATTGTTTTATAATTGAATAAAGAAGTTTGCCTAGTTGAATCTCCTTTGTTACGAATGATTGTTTTATTTGTATGTGTATTATTGGATTTCATTTGATGATATCAATGATTGTTTGATATATCAGTAAGGAGGGTGAAACCCTAAATGAATGGAAAGTTGGAGGTTTGCAATTAGACATCTTGATTCAATGTTATTCTTGATGTATGATGTGTTCAATCCTTATGTGAGTTGTGTGATAAGTGAATGAGTTAAATGAAACCCTAATGATAGGGTGTTCAGTGAAACAAGTATTGTGATATTTATATTTCTCAGTTTGACATAACAATTCAGTTGTGGTAAATGTGATCAGATGGTTTATGAAATGAATGGTTTACAAAGTTGAACAAAGATATGTTGATGTGATGATTGAATTGTGAATTTAAAGAGTGAATTAGACATGTAGATGCCCTGAACACTATAGCATCCTCGCAGGATGAGGCCTGCGTTGTGAGGAGGAAATAGTTTCCCGAGTTGAGGTAGTCCAGATCGAGGTAAGCTAGAGCGCACCAATAGGGTGTGGGGGTCTTGACTAGTAGGGAAGAATTCTTACAGTTGTGTGGTACCCAACACCAACTGGGGATGTCAATGGTACCTGTGTTACATGTTGAGTGATCAGTGGCCAGTAGGTCCACTGAAGCACAATAAGCCTGAGGGCTTTGACTCACTTCCTGAGTACCCAGGTTGAGAGGTAGAGTCGAGATATTCGGCCGCTCCCATTAGCCGCCGAGAGGCAGACGTGTTGAGACCCGCTACAGACAGGGTCTTACTCAAGAGATAAGCTTAGGAACCTATTCATGCTTCTAAGCCTTGTACAGTGAGTTCGTATCTTGCTGTGATTCTTTCACATGTTGTGGTACACCTCATGTGGGTTCAGGGCATAATAAGATGAATGAGACGTTAAACAAGTGTGTGCAGTTATTCAATTATCCTTTGTATGTTTTAGAGTTATTAGTTCTCTTTGAGATTAATCAAGCATGATCATATATTTATTCACTCTTGTAGATATCTAGAGTATCATGCCATATCTATGATAGTCAATGATTAGACTCTTTAAATCTTATTGTTGATATAATTGATATCAGTTGCTCAGTAATATATCTATAATTATATAAGTGATTTAAACTATTTCTTTGAAGTACTCATTCACTAAGTGAGTAGGATCACCCCGCTACTCACAATTTTTAGGGAAACCATGTGGACTTGAAGAAGGTCAAAGCATCATAGTAGATCTACCACATGAGTTAAGTATGAGATTAGTTAAGTTCAGTCGGTCCCTATCACTCTAGGTCCTTGAAAAGATGTGAGAGAGTTGTAAATGATGTTTTGTATCTTTGTTTCCTTAATAAGAGAGAATGTATCTGATTATCATATCGTATGTACATGGAAGTGTGAGAAACTAAATGAATGTATGGATGTGTATCATTAATGTTGAGATCATATTAGAGTGATCAAAGTTTAATTCTCTTGTAAAGTTTTTTATGTGATTGGATGCAAGAAAACAAAGAGTTTGAAATAAAAGGAATAAAAAATCAGGAGTGAACTTGTATTAAGCATAATCCTCAAAGTTATGCCCTAATCTCATGATATTGGTAATTGTGGGATGCGGGTGTGACAATTTGGGTGAGCAGTTGTTGGATATTATCATGTCCAAAATTCTATGTTTCCAAAGTCTTGAGGATCATAAACTATTGTAGTGAGGTAATGTTTCTTATTGAACATTCTTGAGAAGTCTTGAGAGACAAGCGGTAGAGAATGCATGTCGGGAGAAACAAAATGTATACCCAAGCATGTATAGATCAAGGACAATAAGCCATTTGTTGTAGGGAAGTTTACATAGTAAAAAAAACATTAGACAAAGAAGTGGGATGCTCTTTCCTATAGGCACACCCACACAAAAGACATAATCAATAAGATCCATGTTGAGCTCAAAGCCAATTTAGAGGAGGTAGTGGCAGTTCTATATGTCGATGACCTTCAAGGTACAAGGGACACAAGCTAGAAGTCTAGGCTTGATGGAGGAAGGCAAGCCAACAATCATGAGGACAAGATTTTGCAAGATTGCACAATATAGTGATAGTAGAATCAGAGCCGTAAAAAGTGCACTGGAGGCAAGCCTGGAGAAAAGTTGGGTGACAAAACATAAACTATACATCCAACTTTTGCAAGAATGGAGAACAGTGACCAAGCCTTCTCATAAGCACCAGGTTATTCAAACACCTTTTGGATGTCCCAACTCAAGTCGGCGAGGAAGAATGCATGGTATGAAGATAATATCTAAACTACTCAGAGAAAAAAGCTTACAACAACATCTATAGAGACTCCTAAAAGGATATGTGACATGGGCACATGTGTTGGTCGACTTAAGAACTTTACAAATAAAATTGTTGTTGTTGAAGTTTCTTGATACTAAAATGATTGTTGTTGATGGTGAAAGGATATTGATGAGGAGGATATAGCAGAGACCAACATTGTTAACTATGATTAGAGGAGTAGAGGATCTATCATCAATCGTGAAAGGATATGGAGTGGACAAGGAAGAGGAGACCAAAGGACATGGAAGATCAAAGGAAATGGAAGAGGAGATCAAGTAAAAAAACATGAAAGAGGATATCAAATGACATGCTACCTCTAATTTGATCCATTCTTTTTTAGTTACATTCGTAGTTGATTTCTCTAAAAATCTACTATAACAAGTTATCAAAATTCTCAAATGACCATTTCTTATTCAATTAATTCATCAAGTATCTTAAAAGCTCTTTCTATAAATATGTGTGGACTATCACTATATCAAATAAGGTTCAAATCTCATAGTATGCTAAAAGTATGATTATGTCTTATCAAGAAATAATTTTAATCTTATGATTATGGCTTATCAAGAAATAATTTTAATCTTAAACTAAATATTTAATCAATCAAAATTTCTTAATACATAACAAACATATAAGATTAAGGTTTGTATTATGATTAACCTAAATATTATCAAATAAGAAAGATATAGATTGTAGCATTGTTCCTAGTCCAAATAGTAGGATATTATGTTATAGTATGTACATGATAGATACACAAATATGAACATGTGATTCTTTTAGTATTTTCCTCTTGAAGTTGGAATATATTGCAAGTGTATAAAACATTTATGGATCAATACTACAATTAGGTAATCAATCTTCCACTTTTGTGCTCCAACTTGATGGGGTTTTTCTTGTACATTAACTTGTGTACTATAGACACTACACATATAGAAGATTAGAACATTTGTCAAAGATGTGGCACCCAGTTAGTAAAAGTGTTATTATGTGACTCAGAAATCATAGGATCGAACTCAGATGAGGGGATGAATAAATTGCTATTAAAAAAAAGGTAAAAACACTTCTTTTATAGGTTATGCCTATATGGACCATCATGATTTGGATATCTTTCTCCCACAAAGAAACAGAAATATATGAATACAAGGAACATTCATTTACTAAAAGATATCACTATAACAAATGTTAGCATAGAATGTAATAAAGAAAAATCTTTTTTGTCCCTTCGTCATTGTTACATGACTGACATTTTGTCGATATTCGACATTTTATTCATATGTCATTTTTCTTTGGATAATCGTTCCTTATATGTATTGATGATGGCTTATGCAACCATAATAAGCCATAGATACCTACTGAGGGTACCTTAATACAATATGATAATAATAGAGGGATATATAAGCATCAGGGGTGTAATCTCAATTGTCTGTGCTAGAAAGTTCATAAGAATATTACATGAAAACATTAAAATTTAGGGTTTACCCTCATGTATTGTAATATCTTGTTACTCAACTAGATGTTGCATGCATGTCGTTGATTTAATTTTCTCCACCACCTTCAATAGGGTGAGCCATATGTGCTCTGGGTATGCTAGGTTCAGCTACCTGGTTGTAAATATCATTGTGTGTTCTGTCTCTGTGGCAACCTACATATAAGGAATTTGTGATAGTAGGTGTCCACCTGTTGTTGTAATAGTTGAATTGATATTGCAGGATTTTCAAATAAAATCTTGTTTAATTGTCATCCACAAGCTCCATAAGATAGCGGCAATTAATGTGTCATGATGATTGTATCTATTGTTCCTTCTTCTAGTGTTTTGAAGTATGTGGAAGGTGTTGAGTATAGGATTTGCTAGAATGGTGGTGGTTGTTGTGAATTGAGTCCATATCTATCTTGATTGGTGACATCCATAGAAGAGGTTTTGGGTGGTTTCTTCATGTTTGTAGCATAGTGGACATTTGAATAGTCCATGAAATCCTTAGTTTCTCATTATCATGTCAGTGGGTATTTTTCATGATAGATCCACCATATCAGAATGTGTATATTTGTTGGGCATTTAGTATGCCATAAAATCTTATAGTTTTTTATTTGTCCTCTGAATGAAAAATATTTATAAGCTTCTTTGTCAGAATGTCGAGTGCCCCAATTCCATGAGATGTTTCTAGTTGTGTTATATTCAAGTTGGTGCATGATGTCCAAATATGTGCCCTGATCAGTCCATATTCTAAGATAGGTTTTGAGGATGTTGTTTCTGTGTGATCCTAATTTGGTAAGAGCCTAGTTTTTGTTCTAGTTGACAATTGATGCATGGATGGTCATGTGAGTCAGTTTAAAGATGATGATCTTCCACTCGTGCCATCATAGGTCATGCTAAAATTTGGTGTTATTCCAAAGGTGTGGTCATGTCCGAATGGTGCTCAAGATGATGTGGAGAGTATTTTCTAGGTGTTTCCATAGAGTTGATGTTGATCTGTATGTAGTGAATGTCCATGGTGGTTGATTATTAAGGTATTTATCAATGAAGATGTTCATCCATAACTTCTTTTCTTTGTTTCATATGGAAGTTGTAATTTTGTGTATGAGGCGTAAGCTGTGTAGATTGATGTTGATGATGCCCCATTCACCATATGCCTTGGGGCTACATATGGTGCCCAGTTAACCAAGTGTGATTTTTTACCATGGTGTTACATGAGAAACTTGAGGCGAATCTTGTTAATGGTCGTGATAACAGTGGATGGAACAAAAATGCATTGTAGGTGGTAAATAATAATGGTGTGAGTGTGGTGTTTAGTAAAGAAAGACATCCAACAAGGGAGAAGAAGCTATTTTTCCATGATTAGAACGGTGTTCAAATTTGTGGATGATAGTGTTCCATGCCAAATGTGCAAGTCGTGTAGGGGTGAGTGGAAGGTCGAGGTATGTAATAGGGAAGATTCTTGTTGACATCCCAACATGGACATGTATCTAATAATCTTTGGATCATCTACAAGGGTCCTAATAATGGTCAACTTGTGGAAATTGATTTTGAGTCCAGAGATATTGGAAAAAATCACTAGGGTCCTGATGACAATGATGACATCTACATCGTTCGGTTTAATGAATGATGGTATCATCAGCATAATAGATGATGTTGTGTGTCAATCCCCTAGGCATGTTGAGGACATTGTTATCTCTCGCATTGCGTACAAGGGAGTTTAGAACGGATGTGATGATTATGAAAATATAGGGTGATAAAGGGTCCCCTTGCCTCAGACCATTGGTGTTCTTAAAAAATCCAAACGGGGTTCCATGGATAAGTGTCAAGAATGTTCTAGTACTGATACATGAGTGTATCAAGGAGCACCATTTTCTTGGAAAACCTAATTCGTGCATTCATTATTTAAGGAATACCTAGTTGACGTTGTCAAAAGATTTTTTAATGTCCAATTAAGGATGAGGATCAACTCTCTAATAGATAGACAGGTGCTGAGGATTTCATGTACAGAGATGAAAGCATCTTGAATGTTCCTATGGGGTAGAAATGTGAACTATCGTAGGTTGGTGATGGAATTTAGGTAAGGTTTCATACAACTACTGAGCATTTTGGCAACAATCTTATAAGATGAGTTGATCAAGCTAATCGGCCTATAGTTTATAATTGTGGTTGAATGTTCATTTTAGGAATGAGAGTTATATGTGTGTGGTTGATAGGCTTGAGTAGGTGTGAGATGTTGTGATGTAGGTATATCTGATAACATAGATTGATAAAGTCCTCCTAGATGATCGGCCATGATGTCCAATAGAAGGACATGTCAAAACCATCTGGTCCAGGAGATTTATCCAAGCCTAGATTCATCATCGCCTCCTTGATTTTAGGTTCAAGAAAAGGATCGGGAAGGTTGTGTGAAGGAGGGATTTTGTTTGGGAAAGTCATGTTCCAATCAAGTGACACTGAGCTATTGTAAGTGTGTCTATTTTTATAGATTCCTTTGAAGAAGTTGACATTTGGGCAGTGAGGATACATCTAGGTTGGGTCGTGGTATCTATACCATAAATTCTAGTGATCTGAAGATGACTACATTTATTGTTGCATGTGGCATGGAAGAATTTGGTGCTTTGGTCACCCTCCTTCAGCCATGTGGCTTTGGATTATTATTTCCATGAGGTTTCTGCGTGGTTTTTTTAGTAGTTTGATGTCTTCCCAAATGGTATGATGAGTGTTTGTGGGTCGGTTTTTCTGGAGGGTGGATAGGAGGAGATTTTCCTTTATTCTGATGGACTCTTATATGGAGCCACAATATTTCTCGTTCCATCTTTTAAGCGCAGGCCTAAGAAGTTTGAGTTTGTGTTGGATTTCATAACCTGGGATGTTAGAGGAGGGGTAATGGTTCTAGAAGTTGGTGATCATAGGTATAAAGTTTTGGTTTAAAGTCTAGAATATCTCAAAATGAAATGGTTTTGGTCCCCAGGAAAGAGGTTTAGCATGGAGAAGGATGGGGAATCTATCAGATTGACTAGCAGCATGAAGAGTGGCATATTCCATAGGGTGCATATCCTGCCATAAGTTGTTACATAGAAAACGGTCTAATATGGACCTATGTAGTCCTCTATGACATGTCCAACATCCATTGAGGGTGTAGATGTCTCTAAGGTGGTGTGAAATGATGAAGTTGTAGAAAAGAGTCGCATGACAAGGAATATGTGTGTAGTCGTAAGTGTTGTGGTGGTATCTCTCTTGTAAACATGAAATCAGGTTGAAATCACCTCTGATAATCCAGGGGGTGGGTATGACCTGACTTTTCACTATGTCGAGTTCAGGTAGGAAATCTTCTTTACTGGTTTTAGGGGGTCCTTACACTCAAGTGAAATTCAGACATTGTTGGTTTTGGCATCTTTGAATTGGATCGTGATGTTGTGGTTAAGCATAAAGGAGTGTGTAGCATGGTAGGTGTATTCGTTCCATCCTATAAGAATGCCATGATTGGTGGGAGTTGTATCCATTTATTTATGTGATGATCTCTAATGGGTTGAATTTGACAATCGGTCAATGTAGTTTTTGTTTCCGGAATGGTGATAAGGTCAATGCATATATGGTGTTTCTAATGGTGCAACACATGTATGGTGCACCCGCCCCGCATACATTCCATGTTGTAATATCCATGGTGATGGAAGAAGCATATGGATAGTAGATGACAGGTAAGAGACAGAAGCAACTATGGTAAAAGCCTCAAAATTTGGTCCTACATTTGATCCAAAGGTTTTGTGCTATAAGATTTGTGAGGAAGGTGTTTGTAGTCGTGGATAGTGTAAAGGTAATGCATGTAAGGCCCCTAACCTTGTTTAAAGTGTTGAGTAAGATTAATTATCACACTTGGATGCTTAGAACCATAATATAACCTTGCGATATGCTTTATAATCATAAGACAAACTTAAGTTTCAAATTTGGTCCAATTTGGACACTATTGAACAAGTTCTGTAATTTTATGTACATTTTTTACTTTTCTACAATTTACCCAATTGGGAGGTTTTCTTTGCAATTTGTCACTTCAATAATATTATGTAGATTTTTTCTCATCATTCTTGAGCTTGTTGAGCCATGGGGTGCTCAATTGTACCTTGGTTTGGAGGAGATTCTTTTCTATGTTGAATTAGGGTTTACCCCCCCCCCCAATGAATGAGCCACCTTCAAGTCCAACAAACGATGGTCCTACTGTTTGGTGAGAAACCATCAGTCACCAGCCAGTGGTAACAACCATTGGTGACCCCTAGATGTTTAGGAGGTCAATCATCCATGTTGGTTTGGATCACTTGAACCGGTGGTTCACTTATAAGGTGAACAACAAATGCTTCAACCACCTATTGACCTAGACAATGAACAAACGATGGATACATTCGAGCAACATGTGATGGCAGGCCTAGGAAACCATGAACCAATGGTAAATCATTCCCGAACATATGGTGGACCTACTTCTTGCTCGTCCATGGAAGCTTTAAGCCTTGGACATAAGGAGAGTTGCTGGTACACCTCATGATTCTTCTCAAACCCAACCCTCCAAGCTTTATATACTAATCCTTAAGCTCCCAACCAAAACTTTTGCTCTCTACCATTTCCCTCCTAATAAGACCTTCGTATTCCCTCTATTTTACTATGAAGGACCTATGCAAGGAAGAATAAGAAGGTGATATTCTTGGTGGAAGCTCCTAGGGTTTCGTTTTGCTTCCTTTAGGGTTTCTAAAGCTCCTTCTTGGTGAACTTGACCTAAACTAGTAGGTATCACCTCCTTCCCTTCGTTTCATTCTCTTTTATTCTTCCTCCCACCTTTCTCTAGGTTATAACCTTGTTGTTCCATGGCAAAAGTTTCTCTAGAACTAAGGAATCTACCTTTCTTGCTTCTTCTTCTAGGGTTTTGCTTCCTTGTAGAGAAGGGTGCCTACTTAGCCAAGTTCAGATCTGAAACTTGGGTTTTCTTGCCCTGTTTTCTAAATTTTCTTTCTGCTAGAAGTATGTTCTTCTCAGTAGAGGTGAGTTTTATAACCCTATTTACCTATATTCCTTACTACAAGCATGTTAGCTCATGAACTTGCTTAAAAATGGTGATTTAAGTTATAAGAATCTAAGCTTGTGTGAGATTTTGATTTTAATGGTGTTCCCTGTTTTGTTTTCAGTTCTAGATGAACCTATAATCAGGTGTATGACCATTCTAAGATAGAGTATGATTTAGAACAGTTTGGTAACACAACCTATGGTGCTAAGCACCTAACAACCTATGGCCTAAATTAGGGTTTTCAAGCTTTTTCCTTCACTATTACATCATCCGATGATGATACCATGCAACAACCAATGGTGTTAACAACTGATGGTGTTAAAAATTGGTCATGGTGGCCAAGGGTTTCAATCAATGGTGACAACTAATGGTCACCCCTTAGGTCAGGTTTTGACTTAATTATAAGCTTAATGAACAATCACAAACCACCCTAATGATTCTATCAATAAATGGTGACATTGGCCACCACCCCATGGTGAAAAATCATAGTAGTGCTAATCCTACCAATAAATAATGACCCAAGATGTCACAACTGATGGTAAATCAGGCCACCACAACTGATGGTGAGTCAATCTCTTAAATGTAGCTTCAATTCAGCCCTAAACCCATGATCTCTTGGTTCAATGGATCTAATGGTTGGACCTATACCCTAATTGATGATTTTGAATAATGAACCTGATCCAACGAATGAGATTGGATGCTTCAAAATTCAATCGATTATAATGAATCCCATAGTCTTATAAGTGGTTTCTAGTAATGAGAATTCGACGCTACAACACTATTGAACTTGTAGTCTTACCTTTTCCCTCATATGAATATATTTGATAAATTACCAAAATAAGTGGAAGTGTACCCTTAATGAAACATGGCTTGTTTTATCTAACACTAATGTAACTAAATGATGGTGGTTGGGTATAATCATCCCTCTTGAATGATTTATGTGACAACACTCTTCTTTTGTTGAAATCACAATGTAATACTATTTGATTATCATAGTGCCTTGCCATGTTAAAATCTATGGACATATATAAGTTGAATCTTTTGAGCCTTGTTTAAGGCATGGAATTTTGATGATGACCTTGCTATGAATATTGTGATTGTATTAATGACCTTTTGGCATGATAGCCTTAATTGAGGTGATATCCTCTTCCTAAACCAATAAGGGTTGAAATCCTAGATCTTATGATGAGAAATTGGTACCTTGTAATGGTATGATGAAAAGTGTGGTCCATTAATTTGCAATGAATGATAGAATCTGACATTGTGATTATGATGTTTATCTCATATGTTTTATATCTTCTAAAGTTGCAATAAACATACTCTTTCTAGAAATAAATTAGGGTTTGTATGTACATTTGTATGTTAAAGCAATTAAGCAAGTGTAACCCTAATCATGTAATGCAATGTGATGGTGAACCATCTTTAGTGTTAGAACTTACTAGATGGTGAAAATGAGTATTCCTAAGGGAAACTCTGAGCGCATATTTTTGAATATGTGAGGTGCTTGTCACCCTGAACCCAAATGTTAGGGAGGATGATTGTGGTCATGCCTAGCCCTCTTTTTGAGAACGGTTGAGCTCGTGTCTCAGTGACTAAATGGAAAATGATTGGAGAACAACTACAATTATATCTCAGTGACATGGTTTTGCTTACATACCCTAGAGTCTAGTGTCATGATCTGTAATAAGGGCGGACTAGTTGTTAGCAGCTTGACTATATGTCACTATAGTCGTAGCTTGACTAATATGTCACAACCTTTTTGGCCTGTACTGACTAGGTAGATGAGAGATCTTAGGATATTAACACTCCTAGATCTTATACAGAACTGAATAACACTTCGCAGTGGTTAGTTGGACTTTGAGTGGTACTACTCAAAATCCCTAGGGCCTAATAAAATATGTAATCCAAGCCGTGTAGTATATCTGTTAGAGTTAAATATGTTTCACATTGGTTGAGTAGCCCTATCTTGTCTTTATACTACATAGTTCACGTCTTATGCAGATTTATGAAATTTGAGTAATCCTACTTGTTGCTAATGCTTAATTGTTTAACTTCTTAGTATGTTTAAGCTGTTCAATCTGCTTCAATTGTTCATTCAATAACTTATATACTTAGTTTATTTACTGTTAACTAATCTACTGTAATAAATATCTATTGGAGAGAGTTATATCTCTCACCGGGACTAGGTCTCACCCATGGATCACAACATCTTTTAGGTGGTCGTGGGCAATGAGGTTGAGGTTGTGTCATGGAAGAAAACTAGCTCGGTGTTCAATAGATTCAGAAGGTTTGTTAGATATAGATGTTTAGTAGTAGAGTCATAGTGTCGTCCCTATGCTCTTAGGTATGGGTTTGGGAGGTGTTTTCTAGATGAGATACTTGTATCAAGATGAGATTTTGGTAGTATGCAAGTGTATGTATATATGGCATGAACATGTAAATGCTCCTTTTGTATACAGGATGACGCTGAGATCATTGAGAATAGATGTAAATTCTTGTTATAATATATGAAAATGGAAAAGATGAACCTTAATGTAAATGTTTTAGAACTTGTTCATGATGTGAATTTTGGTTTAAATTTTTCCTCATTTTTGACTATGTGATTAACTAGAAGTTGATCGTGTTTTATGTTTTGAGTAATTTTATTTTGTGTGACGAGGTGTCATAGTTAAGTTGCTATCATACATCTAGTTTTGTTGAGTCTATAGGGACATAGGAATTAGGGATGAATCTGTTCTTATGTATCCAACATATCTAATCATAGATTATGCTTATGCAGATATGTTTGGAGGATAGGAAGAACACACAGACAGTAGCTATGTTCCACCAGGAGAAAGTCCAAGGAGGTAGGAACATGAAGAGAGGGTGTCAAAGACAGGTCCAAAGAAGCCCACAAGGCCTCATATGGACCCGACAATGATGACCAATCCAGAGTTCTAGTCTATAGTTAGATAGATGATGGCCATGATTACACATATAGCTGACAGAATGCCATCACCTCAAGCTAGGGCAGCTGTCTCTAATGTGGAATCCCATGGAGTTGATTAGAATTTTGAATGGATTAGACATGTTGGGATGATTGAGTATGTTGGTACTTCTGATCGAACAGCTGTTGACATGTGGCTTACAAAACTGGAGAAGGCGTTCAAAATCATGAACATCCCTGAAAAAGACAAAGTAAAACATGTTGTCTACCTATTGAAGGGTAGTGTTGGCCATTGGTGGGCCATTGAAGGAGAAAAGGCCAAGAATCATGATAGGATGGGAGGAGTTTTGGCAAGAATTTGTCAGCCGATACTTCCCATAGACATATCTAGATGAGAAAATCTCTCAGTTTTAGAAGATTAGAAAGGGTTCAATGACTAAAATGAGTATGAGTCAAAGTTTATGGAGCTTCTAAGGTTGTGCCCGCACATGGTAGCTACTGATAAAGAAAGGGTCTGTAGGCTTGAGAAGCACCTAAGTATGAAGTTGACTACAATGACACCAGCCTTGGAGAATAGGGAAAGGTTTTCAACCTTTGTGGAATTTGTAATGAGGATTGAGAAGTCAACTATAGAGAAGCACAAAACTAATGATAAGAAGCAACCTGCTGAGTTCCAAGGACAATCATCTGGAGACTTTAAGAAGTCAAGGTTTTTCATGCCTCTGTCATAACCAAAGTCAACTTTTACAGAACCAAGACCACATGTACCATCGCAGTGGACCCTGAGTAGGGGTAGAGGTCACAACTTTCCACCGACATGACCTCGCATCTCATAATCAGTCTCAGTGACATGGCCATTTAGGCCACAATATGATACCAAGGCCTGTTATAGGTGTGGATAGGTGGGGTATATGATGTGGTCATGCCCTATGAAGCACAAGGATGTGACTCGGTAACCAAGGCAGAGTCAACAAGCATCACAACAATGACAATCTTGTACTTGTAGTGGTAGAGGACGTGGTCAAGAGTTGCAGATAGGATCCTCTAGACAGGTTAGCAGAGGATGTGGATGATAGAAAGCGATGGCTAGGTTCTATACTTTGAGCTAGCCAAAAGTAGTGGTCAATCCATGAGTCATGATAGGTCACATGGAGTTATTTCATTATGATTTGTCTACTTCTTGTTTTGTATCAGTGTTAGTAGACCCAGGTGCATCGCTCTGCTTTATCAATAGATAAGTGATAAGTAGTTGTTGTGTACCTATTAGTCATAGATATGATAGCTTGTGGCCAGAGACATCGTTGATTGGTTCTGTCGAGTAGCAGGAAGTGTGCTCTTCTTGCGTTCTTTCTTTTTCAGTACATAGCATTCAAGTGGATCTTTTTTGCACTTGACATGCATGGGTTTGATGTGATCTTAGGAATGGATACCTTGGAGAAGTACAAGGTGGTGTTGAACTATAGTTCTAATGTGTGACATTTCATGATGGAGATGTCTCGTGGACCTTTCAAGATGATAGGAAAATTCTTCCCACGTGTTTGATGTCAACTACGACATCAAAAAGGCTGATGAGACAAGGATGTGAAGCTTTCTTAGCCCATGTTATGGATACCAAGGCGAGAGGTCCTAGTATCCAGGAGGTACCCATGGTATGAGAGTTTGAAGATGTTTTTCTTGATGAGTTTCAATGGAGTTCCTCCTCCTAGAGAGATTGATTTTGAGATCAATTTGCTTTCTAAAACGCAATCCATAAAACATTCACCATAGAAGATGGCACCGACAAAGATGCAAGTGTTAAAGAAACAATTTTAGGAATTGTTAGAGAAGGGTTTCATCAGGTTGAGCACTTCCCCTTGGGTTTCTCCCATGTTATTTGTCAAAAAGAAAGACAGTTCCATGAGGTTATGTATAGATTACAGACAGTTGAACAAAATGATGATAGAGAATAAGTATTCATTTCCAAGGATTAATGATCTTTTTTATCATTTGAGAGGTGCCACTGTATTTTCAAATATATACCTCAGGTTAGGTTACCATCAGTTAAGTATTAAGGTGGATGACATACCTAAGTCATCTTTTAGGACTGCGCATGGTCATTACGAGTTTGTGGCTATTCCATTTGGGCTAACCAATGCACCTACAACCTTTATGGATCTGATGAATAGGGTGTTTAGACCTTATCTTGATCAATGTGTGGTTATGTTTATAGATAACATCCTGATATATTCTAAGGATAGTCAACAACATGAGCAACACCTTCGCCAAGTGTTAACTTTGTTAAGGAAGCACAAGCTATATGCTAAGTTTAGCAAGTGTGAGTTTTGGTCATCAGAGGTGTCTTTTCTGGGACATGTTATATCATCTAAATGCATTTGTGTGGACCCTAAGAAGGTTGAATCTATACTAGAGTGGGAACAGCCCAAGTCACCAACAAAGATTTGCAGTTTCCTAGGTTTGGCAGGTTACTATAGGAGGTTCATTAAGGACTTAAAGTGTTACCCCTAACTAGGTTAACCAGGAAGGATGTTCCTTTTTCTTAGAATGACCAATGTCAATTTTCTTTTCAACTGTTAACAGAAAAGTTGACCAATGCACCAGTGTTAGTGCTACCAGATAAGGGAAATCCTAAATTGTTTTTTGTGATGCTTCGGAGAATGGGTTGGGATGCGTGTTAATGGAGGAAAAAATGTGATTTCTTTTGATTTGCGATAGCTTAAGAAACATGAGTAGAATTACCCAACCCATGATCTCAGCTACAAGCACGCTTTAAAGATTTGGAGACACTACCTTTATGGAGAGAAGTGTTAGATCTTCACCGACTATAAGAATCTACTTTACATCATTTCAAAGAAAGAGTTGAATATGAGGCAGAGGAGATGGATGGAGTTGTTTAAGGATTATGAGAACAATTGACTACCATCCAGGATAGGCCAATGTGGTAGTTGATGTGTTGAGAAAGAATTCATCTTCATCCTCATTTGCATACAATGCACAGATGTATTCCTTGGTGTGCCACAAGAGGGATATGCTAGTGTCTCTTTCCTAGATGAATGTATAGCTGGAAGTTTCTTTTTTGGTAGGTCTGTTGGCACAGTTACAGGTCAAACCAACCTTAAGACAACAGATTCATGGTGCACAATAGAATGATATTTTTATACACAATATCAGATCAGGGATTGGCAGTGAAAAGTATGATGGATTCATGAGGCGGATGATGGAACAATTTGTTACCACTATAGGATAGTAGCTCTGGATGTTGATGGATTAAGGAAGATGGTACTTGAGGAGGCTCACTCCTTGATGTATGCAATGCATCCTGGAAGTACCAATATGTATCACAACCTAAAATACCTATATTGGTGGCCAAGTCTAAAGCTTGATGTGGCAGAGTTTGTTCCTAGATGCCCAGTTTGTTAGGAGGTGAAGGCTATGCACCAGAAGCCTACAGAGACATTCTAACATTTGCCAATACCACAATGGAAAAGGGATCATATTACGATGGACTTTGTGGTTGGTCTTCCTAGGACAGCCAAGGGTCATGATTCCATATGGGTGATAGTTGACAGGTTGACTAAGTCAACTCACTTTCTAGCTGACAAGAGGATGTTTACAGTAGAGAAGTCGGTACAAATATATGCTGATGAGATATTTTGTCTGCATGGCATTATAGTGACTATAGTATCAGACAGAGTTCCACAGTTCACAAGTCATTTTTGGGAACGTCTTCATTCAGAAATGGGAACACAGTTGAGGTTTAGTACAACTTTCCATCCGCACACAGATAGTCTATTTGAAAGGTATTCAGACTTCAGAGGATCTCCTGAGGCCATTTGTGTTATAGTTTCTTGGGAGTTGGAATATACACCTAAGTCTGATAGAGTTTGCTTATAACAATAGTTATCAAAGGAGCATAGATATGGCTCTTTATGAGGATCTGTATGGGAGACGATGTCAATCTCCTCTTTGCTGGTATGATATAGGTGAATATCAACTTTTGGATCCTGAGCTTGTACAACAAACAACATAGAAGATTAAAGTAATTCAACAATAGTTGGAAGAACCCTAGGATAGGTAGAAATCTTATGTAGATAACTGACACAGATCACTTGAGTTCCAAGTGGGAGACAAATTGTATCTCAAGGTTTCTCCTTGGAAAGGTGTGCTAAGGTTTGGGAAGAAGGGTAAGTTGGCTACTAGATTTATGGGACCACACCATATCCTACCTCGTGTTGGAAAAGTAACATACAAGTTGGAGATTCCACTGTTGGATCAAGGGCTCTAGAGGGGGGTGAATAGAGCTTCACAATTCTCATAAAATGGTTTAGACCACAAATTTAAATTAAGTGCAGAAACTTAAACAAACAACAAATTTGATGTCTTAGCTAGCAAGCATAGAAAGGATGAGAGACAAGGAAGAGCATGCAATTGGACAAGGTGGTTTAGAGTGGTTCCACGTCCTAACTAGGAGCAATGTCAGTCCACTACCTAGAGGTGGTTAATCACTAGGATTTGCAATCTTGGTACTCTTATATTCCATCATAATATTACAAGACAAAACCACAATCATCCAAGGGCTTATCACCTCAAGCAAGGATCTTCAACCTATAGAAGGAGCTTACCCACTTGAACCATGGAGTCTTCATCCATAAACATGGAATTACCCACTCCTTCTTCAAGTCTTCAGCCTTCAAGGGATTACCTATCCTTCTTGAGCGCTTGCCTTGCCTATCTCCTTCACTTGGAGATCTGGAACACCTTTCCTTCTTCAACCTTGAAGAACAGCAACTCCTTCTCCTTCACTAGGAGAATATCTTCATCCTTTTCTTCAATAGGAAAGAGGGTAGGACAATGGTAGAGGAGAGATTTACATAAATACAAGGAGTAGCTCTCTTACAAAGGAAACTATCTCACTCATACTCACGAATTTGACTTGAAGGTAGAGAGAGAAAGGGGCTCCAAGGGTTAGAACACTCTCAACTAAGCTAGGACCAAGCATGTAGTGAATGAGCAAACTTGGAATGAACTCTAAGAGGTCCTATTTATAGCTAAGGGTGCCCCTTTAAGTATTGGGACACTTAGGGATGAAGTATAGCCATTTTTTCTCAAAGAAATGACTATATTTTCACTCAAATAACACACCAACGGTCATAATCACTTTTTCTGCAAATTATGTACAGTGCAATCAGTTGAGTTTCAATAAAGGTAACTCGACTGATAGAGTGAAATACAAAGCCAATATTCAAACCATCGGTCGAGTTTGTCCTGGGGAAACTCAACCGACCAATGAAAATCAATTTGGTTAGGTACTCGATCGGTCGAGTTCTGTGAAACCACAACTCGACTGATGCCTTCTTTAGAAAACTGATCTAGGAGTACCGGTCGAGTTTGCAACTCGACCGATTAACTGTCTGTGATCAATTTTCTAAAGTGCATCTAAAGTGATTAAAACTTGGTGTTTAGTATCCCAATCAATTTTCTCATCTTAGTTACAAGTCAATTCATCAATACAAGTGATTACAAAAATCTTTTAAGGTCGTTTACATAGATTTCCAAAATTACACACTTGTATAGCTTTTGACTTGAACCTGAGCAAATTAGGGCTTTTGATTTTTTATCCTTTTCATGTACCTAACACCTGAAATCAATCTTGAATACACATATTAGATACATATGAATGGAATGGTTAAGTCATTATCAAAATATGGACAATGTATAACCTCTAGGTCAACATTCTCCCCCTTTTTTACAATGACAAACCATTCCTCAAACATATTGAAAAGGATATAGAAGTTATACCTTTGCCTTGTGAATTAAGGGAATCCAAGATGTGAACAATGTGAATTTCTCCCCCTCAATCTATGCTTCCTCTAACCTGCATGGTTAGTCTATCTACACAGAGCAATAATAGCATACATATACTATGTGGTCCTTTGCAAGTCACATGTAAAATAGTAAATGAACAAGCAAAAGGATCTCATAAGCAATAATCAATAGTATAACAATGAATAACAATATGATTGAGTTTCAAGACATTGAAATTTCTCATTTCTCTCCCCCTTTTGAAATTATCAAAAAGTAGGGGGTAGAAGAGCATATATCCAGGTCTTCTCCAAAACACAATCAACCAGATATTCATACAAGCAATCTCATATCATATGTCAAATAGAGACGAAAGAAACATACAATCTCAGTCATAATCAAAATATGGTGAAAGATGGCACCAACACATAAGATATATCAGAGTAAAAAGAAAGAGTACATATCACATATATTACAACTCAGATGCATGTTCTCATGAAAGAAACTACAAGCAAGAAGTGATGAAAAATAGAAGATAAAAAGTACATCTCAGATAATGTGCCCAGATGTTTCTTATACAAAATATCCTAGAAAGATGTATATGATCAACATACTAGACTAAAACTAAGAAACAAGCTAAACATCTAAAATATCTATATCAATGGCATCATCATCGAATCCAGGCTTGTAGTCCTCATCTCCATCAGAAGGTGCAGTAGTAGTGCCTTCATCACCAGAATCAGCACCATCATTATCACCATCATCAGAAGCATCCTCCCCATCACCATCGTCGTCATCAGCAGCCTCAGCATCATCAGCCTGGTCAAGCATCTCCTCATCAGTAGGAGGGCCAAAGCGGTGACCGGGCCAATGAGCATTCTGCTCATACCAAGCCATACCAAGAGCAAAGAGCTCACTAGCCTGAGGATAGGATGGAGCAGAATCTCCAAGGCTGGCAAGAAAGGTGGCCAGGGGGCCAACAGGCAATGGGAGGTAGGAAGGAGCAGAGCTACCAGCAGCAAAGGGTGGAGGAGGAGCAGCAGCGGAAGGCTCAGGGGCAGCATAGTAATGATTATATGCATATGAAGCATAATCATTACCTGGGTAGGGCTGGTAGATGGGGTAGGGGTGTGCACAGGATAGGTTCATGGTAGACATGATTAAGCATAGATCCTGATGTAGGTGGTCCTGAACCTGTTGGTTGTATGCTTGTTGGCGCATCATTGAGCCCATAAGGGTTTCATTAGATACACATAATGAAGCACGACTAAGCCTAGGAGGAGGCCGAGAAGGTAGAGCTTGGGTTGAGGAGGCAGGGGCTACAGAGGCAGAGGTAGAGGGAGAAGTACTAGGGGTGGAAGAGGCAAACATAGGTACCGACTTCTGAGTCATGGTTTCACTGATATATACACCCTTCCTGGCTACTTTGTAATGAAAGTCAGAAAAGAGTGTTTTCTCAGTAGCAAACTGAAACAAACCACAGATCAGGGTTGTCTAGGGGGGATGGGTGCATTTGATGTTCTTACCAGTGTCAAAGCAGGTCATGTGGTGAAGAATGTATCTGGCCCACTTGACACTGATGTTCTCTAGGATGCAATACATAATGACAACAGTGTTCTCTGCAATATCTGTTTGATTTTTCTTCGGATGGATGTTGTAGTTGATCACTAAAGCTAGAATATGCTTCCTAAGGTCGAGGGAGGATGAAGGTAGGGTTTTCTTCTTCTTATATGGAATGTCAGGTTTCTTCAAGTAGCGATGAATTTTAGGGAGAGTAAGTTCATTCTGCTTGTAGAAACCTTCTGGGTCCAAAAGATCTAAGTACTTGCCATAATCCTTACGCCAGGTATCATTTTTCTCATCTTCGGAAAAGAAGAAATTTAAAATATCCTCAAAGATTTGAAAACGTTTACCCACGATCATCGAGGTTAGGATTACTTGAGCATTTGGCAGGGGTACAAGGGAGTCGTAGTTCCAATGCAAATTAGCATAGAACTCATGAACTGCTTTGGTGCTAGTCATCGAATTGAAAAAGGAATCACATTCGACAGCCAAGGTGGAAAGGTGGTGGACGAAAAGAAACCTAGCAACTTGCATTTATGACCACTTGATGCCTAGGGCTTGGCTCAAACAAGGCATGAAAAGGAAAAGGACTCCCAGGAAGAAGGTCCTTGCATCTATTAAAAGCCTCTATTGAGATAAAAGAGGTATCGTCGAAAGGAATCAAGTGATTAGACGAAGAAGACGAAGGAGCATTTCTTGGGGTAGGTCGTTTTCTCCTTTGTGAAGCCATGGAGGTGATAAAGAGTAGGAGAAATGAACAAACACACAAATCAAACCGCAAAAGCCGCCCAAAAACCACCAGGGATAAACCAAGAAGATCAATAACAACCTATCTAGGTCAAGAAAGGGCTAAGAAAGGTAGGGTTTGGGCTAGGGTAGAGAGCTTAGGGCTAGAAGAAGAGGAATTGATCATCTATTCTCTAGTTGAGAGGGAGAATAGTCAGCCGACTTAAGTTGGCTTCAACCCCTGGATCTGTCAAGTTCTGAGAGTGGGAAACTCGACCAATTGGACCAAAAAAGAACAACTCTTGGCCATTGATCGGTTGAGTTTGTCTTGGGGGAAACTCGACTGATGGTCAACCTGACATAAAACCATCAAACTTAACTTCTAGCCATATGAATGCTAATTAAATTCATTTTTCAAGTCTATTATTTATATTGAACATACTGAGGCATATATCACTCGTCATTGGGTACTATTTGGTGATAAAACCAAGAAATTAGAGAAAAGCCCAAAACAAGTGAAACTAAGCATGTCAACAAGCCAATTAAGCAATTTTAGGCAAGCACGGTGAGGAAAGCATGAGCAAGACATATAGGATAGAAGCAACTAGCTAGATCACATATCAATATCATCCAAAGCAACAATGAGTAGTTTAGATCTAACAAAGTTAAATTTCTCTCTAGCTAGAGGTTTAGTGAAAATATCTGCCAACTGATTTTCCGTGTCCACATGTGTGATATAAATATCCTTTTTGGCAATGTGATCATGAAGAAAATGACGGCAAACCTCTATATTTTAGCTCTACTATGCAATATAGTATTATAAGAAAGATTGATTGCACTAGTATTATCACAATAGATAGGAGAAGCATCAAAATGTATGTTAAAGTCTTGGAGCATTCGCTTCATCCATAGGATTTGGGCACAACAACTCCCGGCTGCAATGTATTCAGCCTCGGTAGTTGATAATGCCACGGTGCTCTGTTTCTTGGAAAAATAAGACACCAAGCATGGTCCTAGAAGGAAGCAAGTGTCACTTGTGCACTTTCTATCAACCAAACAGCCCGCGTAATCTGCATCACTATATGCTACAAGAGTAAAGTCCCTTGAGTTAGGGTACCATAGTCCAAAGTTTTAAGTTTTGGCTAAGTACCTCAAAATCCTCTTAACAACAATACATGTGATTTCCTAGGGCCTGATTGAAAGAAAGCACACTAGACAACACTAAACATAATATCAGGTCTAGAGGCAGTTAAATAAAGTAAACTTCCAATCATACCTCTATAGAGCTTCTCATCTACCTTCTCACCTTCTTCATCTCAATCAAGTTTGGCTGTATTGGACATGGGTGTATCCATCGGCTTCATGTTCTCCATCCCAAAGCATTTGAGAAGTTCATTGGTGTACTTTCCTTGGTTGATGAAGTTTCCATCTTTTATTTTCTTGATTTGAAGGCCGAGGAAGAAGGTCAACTCACCCATCATGCTCATCTCAAACTCACTATGCATAAGAGAACTAAACTCCTTGCAAAGATCAAGACCAATTCTTTCAAAAATGATATCATCAACATAAATCTGAATTATAAGAAAATTTCTAGAAGTGTGTTTTAGAAATAAAGTAGAATCAACTTTGCCCATGACATACCCATTGTCTAACAAAAAATTCTTTAATTTCTCATACCAAGTTTGTGGTGCTTGTTTGAGTCCAAAGAGAGCTTTTTACAACAAGTAAACATGATTGGGTAGCTTGTCATTTTCAAAGCCCGGAGGTTGAGCAACAAATACTTCCTCCTCGATTGTACCATTCAAAAATGCACTTTTAACATCCATTTGATATAACAAGAAATTTTTGTAACTAGTAAAGGCAAGTAGCATTCTAATAGATTCAAGTCTAGCAACAGGAGCATAAGTTTCATCAAAATCAATACCTTCCTGTTGATTGTAACCTTGTTCCACTACCTTGCTTTGTTCCTTACCACCTTGCCTTGTTCATCAAGCTTGTTGCGGTAGACCCACTTGGTGCCAATGATTTTTCTCTCACTTGGTCTGGGCAATAGAGTCCACACATGATTCTTCTCAAATTGCTCTAGTTCCTCTTGCATGGCTAGGATCCACTCGTCATCACCAAGAGCTTCCTTGATGTTCTTTGGCTCCAACTATGAGATGAAAGCACTGTCTGCTTGTGCTTTGTTGTAGGCAGCTCGTGTCTTCACTCTCTCAAATGGGTTTCCAATGATTAGCTCTTTGGGATGATTCTTTGCAAAGTGAGGAGTGGGATCCTTCTTCTTTTCATCTTCTACTTCAATCACTAGCTTACCTTTAGTGTCGATATTGAGGTCTTTCAAGATAGGAATCAAGTCATCTACAACATCATTATCAACAACATTCTTGCCAACAATAGGGTTAGTTTCAATAAACTTAACATTAATAGATTCTTCAATTTTAGACAATTCAATATTGAAAACTCTATAAGACCTGCTTGTAGTGCTATAGCCTAGGAAGAAAGCCTTGTATGATTTTAGATCAAACTTGTCGAGAGAATCCTTCGTGTTCAAAACAAAACAAGGACATCTAAAAATGTGAAAGAAATCAATGGATGGCTTTCTACCACGCCATAGCTCATAGGGGGTTTTCCTCAAAGAAGGATGTGTAAAAACTCAGTTCTGTAAAAAATAAGCGGTGCTAATGGCTTCGGCCCAAAACTTCTTAGGAATGTCATATTCAAGAAGCATGGTCCTAGCCATCTCCTGAAGCGACCTATTCTTTCTCTCTACTACCCCATTTTGTTGAGGCGTACGAGGAGAAGAGAAATTATGCGAGTAACTAGATTTTTCACAAAGACGCTCAAAAAGATCATTTTCAAACTCTCCCCCGTGGTCACTACGGATAGAAACAATCCGGCAAGAAGCTTCATTTTCAACCCGTTTATAAAAGCTTGAGAAAAACATCTAGAGTATCTCTTTTAGAAATGAGAAAGAAGTTCCAAGTATAGAGATAGAAATCATTGACAATCATAAGACAATACTTGGAACCACGAAGCATATGCATTCTCATTGGTCCGAATAGATCAATATGAAGAAGCTCAAGAGCTCTTTTAGTACTAAGGACTCCTTTGGATTTGAAGGAGGACTTGGTTTGATTTCCTTGTGTACAAGGTTGGCATTCCTCATCCTTTTTTGAAATCCAATTTGGGAAGTCCTCGAACCAATTCCTTTTTTCTCAATTTCTTCATTTGATGCATATTCACATGACCCAACCGGCGATTCCAAAGAGAAATATCATTTTTATCCACAACCAAGCATCTATCAAGCACGGGATTTAGAGCATCAAGCACAATAGCATAAAGATTACCATTTCTAGTTCCCTTATATATGACATTGTAAGTGAGAGAATCTAGAAGCAAACATTCTAAATATGTAAACAAAAAAAGATATCCATTATCACAAAGTTGGCTTATACTTATCAAGTTGTGATGTAGGCCATCAACAAGCAAAACATTCTTGATACATAGTTTGTTGCCTACATCACCCTCACCTATCACCTTACCCTTTTTGTTGTCCCCAAAGGTCACCGATCCTCCTTTCTTTTTCATGAATTTGTTGAAATGGCTGATTTCACATGTCATATGTTTTGAGCAGCCACTATCAACAATCCACCTCTTTTTAACCTGCATGAAAGAAGGATGTTGGTACCCAACTCAAACTTTGGGATCGGGGGTTAGCTTGGGGACCCATTTCATCTTTGGGTTGGTCCCCTTTGTCTTGTAAGGACAATAAGTAGAGTAATGATCATCACATTTACAATGAACACATACCATAGGTTTCTTAGAGTCGGAAGTCTCTCCATGGAAGATAGGAGGTTCCACACTCTTCTTCTTACCCTTGTTCTTGTTCTTTTTATTACCTTTGGGAGAAGTCCCATCATATCCTAAACTACTAATACCAGTTTGTTTGGTAGAGTGTTCTAGGACTGCATTAAGGAATTTATTTCCTGTAAGAAACTTTTGTAAAGAAGCTCATAACTTAGCATTATCATCACTAAGGTTAGTGACGGTAGAAGATAAAATAGCAAGATCATCTCTAGCATGCAATAGGTCGGCCTCTAAACAAAGGGCTTTAGTAGGAAAGGAATCACATTCTAAAGTAGTGCTAGCTACCTCATTACTTTGCAAAATAGGTCTAGAAGATGGATCATTAACTTGAGCAAGCAACTTAGCATTTTCAGATTTAAGAAAAAGAATTTCCTTTTGATAGACATGAATTTCTTTCTTCCTAGCATCATCAATGAGATTAAGTTCTACATTTTCAGTTTTAAGAACATGTATCTCATCTTGGCATCTTTGGTTGTCTTCCTTAAGATCTACAATAGTCTTAAGATAGACCCCATTCTCAACCTCTACTCCATTATATTGAAGCTCAAGGTCAAGAAATTGCCCTTGCAAATAATCTATGCTATCAAGGAGCAATTTTTCATTTTTATCAAGAATCTCAATTTTAGCATAAAGATCATTTACTATCTTGCCTAGTCTTTTCCTTTTAGATTTGCATTTATTAAAAGATGACCGACAATCATTAAGCATATCAGTAAGATTTTCCTTAGATAACTCATGCAAATTGACTTCACTTACCTCACTTACCTCACTTACCTCGCCTACATCTTCACTTGTAGAGGCCATGATAGCAAGGTGGCATTCTCCATCTTCAAAGCTTGAAGAGCTTGAAGAAGACTCCTCTCAAGCTGCATGAGTTGCATCTTTTCTTCTTCTTTCTTTCTTTTCCTTCCTCATGTACTTGCCTTCTCTCTTGTACTCCTTGTCCTTCTTGTGGCTACTCTTTTGATAGTTCTTCTTGGCCTTGGGACAGTCACTCTAGTAATGGACTTTTTGGCCACATTCATAGCATCTAGGAGTTGATGAAGAAGGCTTCCCCTTGAAGTGTTTGCCCTTGGAGTAGTTTGCTTCATGCTCATTAGGGCCTTCATCTTCACTTGAGTAAGGAGTAGGGGACTTGAGAGAAAGTTGTTATTGCTGAACCATCTCTTCAATTTGAGCTTTGAAGGTTGTATCCTTTATCTTCTTGGACTCCTTCTCTTCTCTCTTTTCTTCTTCTTCTTGCTTATCAAGCCTTGGTTCATGGGCTTGAAGATTACCAACCAGCTCCTATTTTTGATAATTCACTAAGCTTGTACACTTCTTTAATGGATGTGACCTTGGGCTCCCATCTCTTGGGAAGAGATCTTAAGATCTTGGAGTTGATAGTACCTTTGTCCATCACACTACAAAAGGCTGCCAATCCATTGATAATCATATTGATCCTTGTGTACATATCCACCACTCTTTCATTCTTACCCATCTTGAAGATCTCAACTATACCACCAAGCATGTAGATCTTGGCTTCCTTCACTTGCTCCGTTCCTTCATAAGTGACACATAGCTTGTTCCAAATTTCATGTGTGGTGTCCCAAGAGGAGATCCGATTGAACTCAGATGGGATGAGGGATGCATAGATGATGCTCACTGCTTTGGCATTGAGTTGAGATTGCTTCATTTGGGCTTTTTTCCATGTAGAGATTCCCCCCTTTGGATCTTCATACTTTAGATGCACCACCTTCCACATCTCGTAGCTAACTCCTTGGAGATAGAACTGTATTCTTCTCTTCCAATAGTGGAAGTTGGTGTCGTCGAAGATCGGAGGTTGCATGGAGAAGATTCCCTCTAAGTTGAGAGATCCAAGTGCTAAATTGCCCATCTTCTCCTACTTGTGGAAGTATCTTGGAGAAGACTTGCTCTAATACCACTTGTTAGATCAAGGGCTCTAGAGAGGGGGCGAATAGAGCTTCACAATTCTCATAAAACATATTAGACCACCAATTTAAATTAAGTGCAGAAACTTAAACAAACATCAAATTTGATGTCTTATCTAGCAAGCATAGCAAGGATGAGAGACAAGGAAGAGCATGCACTTGGAAAAGGTGGTTTAGAGTGGTTCCACATCCTAACTAGGAGCAATGTCAGTCCACTACCTAGAGGTGGTTAACCTCTAGGATTTGAAATCTTGGTACTCGTATATTTCATCATAAGATTACAAGACAAAACCACAATCATCCAAGGGCTTAGTACCTCAAGCAAGGATCTTCAACCTATAGAAGGAGCTTACCCACTTGAATGATGGAGTCTTCAGCCATCAACATGGACTTACCCACTCCTTCAAGTCTTCATCCTTCAAGGGATTACCTATCCTTCTTAAGCGCTTGCCTTGCCTATCTCCTTCACTTGGAGATTTGGAACATCTTGCCTTCTTCAACCTTAAAGAAAAACAACTCCTTCTCCTTCACTCAGAGAAGATCTTCAACCTTTTCTTCAATAGGAAAGAGGGTAGGAAGATGGTGGAGGATATCTTTACATCAATACATGGAGTATCTCTCTTACAAAGGAACCTATCTCACTCATACTCACAAATTTGACTTGAAGGTAGAGAGAGAAAGGGGCTCAAAGGGTTAGAACACTCTCAACTAAGCTAGAACCAAGCATGTAGTGAATGAACAACCTTGGAATGAACTCCAAGAGGTCCTATTTATACCTGAGGGTGCCCCTTTAAGTTATAGGACACTTAGGGGCAAAATATAGCTATTTTTTCTCAAAGCAACGACTCTATTTTCGCTCAAATAACACACCAACAGTTACACTCACTTTTTCTGCAAATTCTGTACAGTGCAATCAGTCGAGTTTCAATAAAGGTAACTCGACTGATAGAGTAAAAGACAAAGCCGTTATTCAAACCATTGATCGAGTTTGTCTTGGGGAAACTCTACCGACCAATGAAAATTGAATTGGTCAGGTACTCAATCAATCGAGTTCTGTGAAACCACAACCCGACCGATGCCTTCTTTAGAAAACTGATCCAGGAGAATCAGTCGAGTTTGCAACTCCACCGATTGACGGTCTGTGATCAATTTTCTAAAATGCATCTAAAGTGATTAAAGCTTGATGTGTAGTGTCCCAATCAATTTTCTCATCTTAGTTACAAGTCAATTCATCAATACAAGTGATTACAAAAATCTTCTAAGGTCGTTTACATAGATTTCCAAAATTACACACTTGTATAGCTTTTGACTTGAACTTGAGCAAATTAGGGCTTTTGATTTTTTATCCTTTTCATGTACCTAACACATGAAATCAATCTTGAATACATATATTAGATACATATGATTGGAATGGTTATGTCATTATCAAAATATGAACAATGTATAACCTCTAGGTCAACAACCACCAGAGCTACACATGTTACATAATGTTTTTCACATCTTCATGCTGAGGAAATTCCATCCAGATATAGAGCATATAATCCAACCAGCAGAGGTTGAATTAGATGAGGATATATCCTATGTTGAGTGTCCCATGTTGACCCTGGATAGGAGGGTAAAAAAACTGAAAAAGAAAGATATAGTGTTAGTGAAAGTTTTTTGGCATCATCATGGTGTATAGGAAGACACATTTTATCTAGAGTATGAGATGGTAGGAAGTACCCATCTCTCTTCGTGTAAGATTTCAGGGCCAAAATCCATGTTAGGGTTTTATAGTTGTAAGGCTCCTAACCTTGTTTAAAGTATTAAACAAGATTGTTATCATAATTGAATGCTTAGAACCATAATCTAACCTTTTTATATTCTTTGTCATCAAAAGGCAATCTTAAGTTTCAAATTTAGTCCAATTTGGACAATGTTTGAGCAAGTTATGCAATTTTATTTACATTTTGGACTTCTCTACAATTTACCCAATTGGGAGGTTTTCTTTGCAATTTGTCACATGAATTATGTTCCTTAGATTTTCCCTCATCATTTTTAACTTTTTGAGCCTTGGGGTTCTCAATTGTACCTTGTGTCAAAGGACATTCCTTTCTATGTTGAATTAGGGTTCACCCCCGCATGGATGAGCCACCTTCAAGTCCAACAAATGATGGTCCTGCTGTTTGGTGAGAAACCATCGGTCATCAACTAGTGGTAACAATTGGTGATGACCCCTATATGGTTAGGAGGTCGACGGTTCATGTTGGTTTGATTCACTTGAACCAGTGGTTCACTTATAAGGTGATAAACTAATGATTCAACCACCTATTGACCTAAATCATGAACAAACGATGGGTACCTTCGACCAATAGGTGATTGCTGGCCAGGGAGACCATCAAACGATGGTCCATAAGTCTCCAACAGCTAGTGGACCTACTTCTTGCTTGACCATGGAAGCTTTAAGCCATGGACACATGGAGAGCTGCTTGTACACCTCATGCTTCTTCTCAACCTAATCCTCCAAGCTTTTTATACTTATCCTTCATATCCCAAATGAAACTTTTCTCTATACCACTTCCCTACTACTAAGAGCTTTGTCTTTCCTCTATTCTTCGGTGGAGGACCTATCCAAGGAAGAAGTAGAAGGTGATCTTCTTGGTGGAAGCTCCTAGGGTTTTGTTTTGCTTCCTTTAGGGTTTCTAAAGCTCCTTCTTGGTGAACTTGACCTAAACGAGTAAGTATCCCCACCCTCCCTCCATTTCATTTTGTGTTCTTATTCCTCCTACCTTTTTCCATTCAGAACCTTGCTATTCCATGGAAGAAGTTTCTCTAGAACTCAAGAATCTACCTTTCCTGCTTCCTCTTCTAGGGTTTTGCTTCCTTGTGGAGAAGGGTGACTACTTGGCCAAGTTTAGATATGAAACATGGGTTTTGTTTCCTTCTTTTCTCAATTTTCTTGCTGTTAAAATTATCTTCTTCTCAGTAGAGGCAAGTTTTATAACCCTCTTTACCTATATTGCTTACGATAAGCTTGTTAGCTCATGAACTTGCTTAAAAATGGTGAATTTAGTTTTAAAAATCTAAGCTTGCATGAGATTTCGATTTTATGGTGTTCCCTATTCTATTTTCAGTTCTAGATGAACCTGTAATCAGGTGTACGACCTTCCTAAGGTAGACAATGATTTATAATAGGTTGGTAGCACAATCGATGGTGCTAAGCACCAAACAACTGATGGCCTAAATTAGGGTTTCCAAGGTTCATCCTTCACTATTACATCACCCGATGGTGATATCATGCATCAACCGATGTGTTAACAACTGATGGTATTAACAAATGATGGTGGTGACCAAGGGTGTCAACCGATGGTCACCCCTTAGGTCAGAGTTTGATTTAATTAGAAGCTTAATGATCAACCACTAAGCACCCAAATGATGTTGTCAATCAATGGTGATATTAGGCCATCACCCGATGGTGAAAAATGATAGTATTGTTAATCCTACCAATAAATGGTAACCCAAGATGTCACAACTGAAGATGGATCAGGCCACCACAATTGATGGTGAGTCAAGCTCTTAAATGTAGCTTCAATTCAGCCCTAAACCAATGATCTCTTGGTTCAATGGATATAATGGTTGGACCAATACCCTAATTGATAATTTTGAATAACAAACCAGATCCAATGAATGAGATTGGAAGCTTCAACATTCAATGGATTAGAATGAATCCCATAGTCTTATAAGTTGTTTCTAGTAATGAGAATTTGGTAGTACAACACCATTAAACTTGTAGTCTTACCTTTTCCCTCGTATGAATATATTCGATAAATTACCATAACAAGTGGAAGTGTTCCCTTAATGAAACATGGCTTGTTGCATCTAACCCTAATGTAACTAAATGATGGTGATTGGGTATAATCATACCTCTTGAATGATTTATGTGACAATATATTGCACTCTTCTTGTGCTGAAATCACAATGTAGTACTATTTGAATATCAGAGTGCCCTGCCATGTTAAAATCTAAGGACATATATAAGTTGATGATCTTTTGAGCCTTTTCTAAGGAATGAAATGATGATGATGACCTTGATATGAATATTGTGATGGTATTAATGACCTTTTGTCATGATTGAAGCCTTAATTGAGGTGATATCCTCTTCATGAGACATTAAGGGTTGACATCCCGGATCTTATGATGAGAAATTGGTACCTTGTAATGGTATGATGAAAAGTATGGTCCATTAATTTTTGATGAATGATAGCATGTGGTTTTGTTCTTAAGATGTTTATCTCAAATGTTTTATATCTTATGAAGTTGCAATACACATACTCTTGTTAGAAATAAATTAGGGTTTGTATGTCCATTTGTGATGACCCCAATTTCCATATACTTTCCTTAGTCACATTCCCAGATATGTGTGCACTCATATCTAAAGATGTCAGAGGGAAAAATACAAGAGATTGTGGTAGTCAACTAAATCATAAAAAGGAGCTGGATTTTGTTCACAAACATCATTGGTTAGCCACACAAATATCATTCATTGAAGATAATAAAAGTCATACATTATTCAGAAAAGGAAGAAATAGTTCTTATGGAATGAAAGTACATAGGATATAAAGAATCCTAGACAACATTTAATAGAATAAACAACTATCTAACTGAAAAGAGATAAGAAACAACCATCTATCTAGCTATCCTCTAATAGCTTTATTTAGCATCTTCAGGTACTTTGTAATGCTTTACTTGTTCCTTGAACCTAGAAAAATACGAGAAGCAAATGATCAACATAATGTTGGTACGTGGTAGAAAAATACTCTACTATGCTGGAATAAAGAAAATACTTGAGAAAGAAGAAGGAGAAGAAAACATTATTAAGGCAGAAAATCAGGTAAACCCAAGTTATCAAAATATTTTGATGAACATGCATTTCTATGTTGGACTTAGCACATAATCACATATATTAGTGGGCCCTTCCCCATGTACCTTGTACTCTAGGGATAACCCTATATGCCATGTACTCTAGGGAGGTTCTAATCAACATTAATGCTTTCCCTATCTAATAGGGAGATTAATGAATACCATCAATAACTACATTTCATTTTATTCCATTAATGTTCTTTATGTTCTAGGCAGAAGAATTTCAATACATATAGTTATACATCCAAGAATGTTTATGCAACTAAATGCAAGCAAGTATTCATAGGTATATCATCCAGAAAAACTAGTCTTATAATTATATTCACATACCTTAGATCTCAGATCTGAATTTACACAAGTCTAGATTAAGAAAGTAGATCACCCTGAAAAAGAAACAAGGACCTAATGTCAGTATGGGTTCTCATCATCCCATATTAGGGTTTGATCCCTATTTGGGGTGACTTTCACATTCCTATGATTAGATTAGGTATTATCCATTAATCTTTATCTCATTTTTGGAGTCACAAGATCATATCTCAAAATTAGGGTTTCATCTATTTTGTATTACCCATTAATATTTAAGAAGGAGACATTCAATATAAGGCTTTCTATGGGGGTTAGGTTGTTAATGGTTTCCCTTTAAGATTCATATGATCCAGAGGGATCATAATTGGATCTAGGGTTTTTGGGTTCGTTAATGAACATAAGGTATCATTCATAGTTAGGATTCGTCATGTAAATACATGAAGTATCCTCATGTAGAGAGAGAAACTAGATTTTAGGGTTTTCTATATTTATTAAATTAAATAACCCTACTTTATTAGAGTTTCGAGCCCTGTGAGGATCAAGGACTCAATTAGGGTTTTAGATGTCCACATGTCAGATCTCAACCATGGATCACTATTATTACATAATATGATAATAATAAATGATCATTACGGATTTAGGCTATTATTTTTGAAAAAGGACTCGGATCTAGGTCATGATAGTATTTGGATAGCTTGCATTTTTATAATGAAATTGGCATATAGGTTCATTACCATCCGATCATCCTACCATTTTCTATAATTTTCCTAAGATAATCTATTTTCTAATGATTAAGGTAATAAGAGAGGGATATTACCTTGATCAACGGCCAGATCCGACTAGTCTACGGCTCAAGTTGATCCAAGATCTCATGGGCTTGATATGGCTTGTTGATATGTCGTTCACTGACTGGTCCAATAGTGTGAGTGGCCCCTCTTCGGTCTATGTTAAATCACGACTCCTTGTCTGATGTGGTAACTTGTAAGTGGCCCACCTAGGTCCACGCTGACACTACATGGGCTTCTCCTCTTCTGCTACATCTCTTCCTTCACTGCTAGTCCGAGTAACTCAGTTGATCTCCAGTGAGGGCCTGTCTCGCACTGGGGTGGTGCTGAAGTTTAGATGATGGTGTGAGCACCTTTGAGGACCCGTCCCAAAGCTAGACAACACAGTCCCACGTTGTGGATCCCTCCAACTTGGAGTGCCATCGAGGTGGGTGTAGGAGATCATCAACGAAAGGAGGTTTGGGGTGAAGCGAAGTCTTGGGACCTTGTGTCCTAGCCAAGAAGCTTCATGAGTAGGGGGCAGAGGTGTTGGTGATGAGGATTTGGTGGAAGAGGCTTTGTGGTAGTAGGGCGGCAGAGGCTTTAGAGGTTGACGATGGTGGGATGAAGAGGGGTGTTTGGGGTGGCTTCTTTAGCAATCAATGAGATGGAAAGATGAAGGGGACTCTAGAAAACATGAGGATGGCTTTATATATCCATGGGGGTGTGTAGGTGAGAAAGCCCCAAAAATGCCGCTGCCACCAGGTGAGAATAGCGAGGACTCAGGGGATTGTTCCCCCTGATCCGTGGGCTAGGGTGCAAGTGCGAGGGGTCATTGTGTTTGGATCGGAGAGAGGAATAAAATTATCCCAAAGAAATGGTGGGGAGGAGACTGGATTAGGCACTTGAGGAGTCAGGTTTTTGCTTGTTTTGTTGGGAGAGAATCCCGGGTCTCGAAGGATGTTAGGGACAACTTGTAAGTCGTCAGATCCCTCCTAGATGGCTAGGATCAAAAGGACATATTAAAGGCCCATTCCCAAGGTCTGATGGGGGTGTGTGATACATAAATGTCACACATTAATACGCAACTTAGCTCTTAGGTTCGAATGAAGGATATAATGTGCATTAATTTCAAATGCTTATAACTCCTAAATGCTTTATCCAAAAGGAATGAAATTTTAAGCAAAGCTTAATGATGATATTACCTAGCCATGGTATAAAATTGGGTTCTAATTTCTAAGGTTGACTATATAAATTTGTCTAGGTATCATAATACATATAATTTACCTTAATAAGAAACTAGGGTTTGCTATATATCAAAATTGGTGATTCCTTTCTACTAAAAAAGTGAGGGGGATGGTTGATGGCATTTTAGGAAATAACAAAATCTCAAGAGAGAGAAAATTTAATTGAAAACTCACTCTATCACATTCTCCCCTCCTTATTAAGAATTTTGTCCACAAAATTCAAGCAGCTTGAAAGAGACGAGGATATTACTGCTCAACCTCAGACTTGAGCTCCTAGGTGGCATCTCCAAAGAACTTTCACCAAATCTATATGTAGATTATTGTGAAGCTCTTTTGTCTTGAAATCAAGAATCCAGATTGGGGACTCAGCATAAGACAGATCATCTTTCAACTAGAGAGGCTCATGATTCAGAATGTGACTAGGGTTATTGACATACGGCTTTAGATTAGATACATGAAAGACATTATGCATGGCACTATGATGAGGTGGCAAAGTGAGACGATAGGCACATTCACCAAGCCTTTCTAGAATCTCAAAGGGTCCAACATAATGAGGACTGAGCTTTCCTTTATTCTTGGCCAAAGCTCGAATAGGTCGGATCTTCAAAAAGGTGTGATCACCTTCCTAGAACTGACGATCCTACTTATGAGCATCTGCATAAGATTTCTACCTATCATGTGCATGCTTCATCCTCTACCTGATCAGTGCAACTTTGTCCATATACAACTGCATCTCCTCAAATTTCATCAAAGTGTGTTTTCTGACGTCATCCCAGTGTAACAGAGATCTGCAAGGTCGACCATAGAGAGCCTCATATGGAGGCATCACAATACTCTCTATATAGCTATTATTATATACAAATTCAGCTAAAGGAAAATAGTGGTCCCACAAGCATTCCCAATTCAGAACACAAGCTCATAGAGGATTATCTAGAATCTGTATTGTGCTTTCTAACTGCCCTTCTGTTTGTGGATGGTAGGATGTACTGAAGTTTAGTTTTGTACCCAATTCTTCTTAAACCTGTTTCTACAACTTTGAGGTGAACTTTGGGTCCTTATCCAAGACAATGGATTCCAGAACTCCATGCAGACATACTATCTCTCGCATATACATGTCGGGTAGCTCAAAAACTTATGCAGTAGTATTTATAGAAAGAAAGTGAGTTGACTTTGTGATATGATCCACTATAACCTATGCAACATCGTATCACCTCCTGGTCCTCAGTGGCTCCACCATGAAATCCATGGTGATGTGTTCCCATTTCTATTCTGGGATTTCAAGGGGTTCCAGTAGACCACCTAGTCTCTGTTGCCCAGCCTTGATTCTCTAGCATGTCAGGCATATGGACACAAATTCAGAAATATCACGCTTCATGCCCCTCCACCAGAACTGACATTGAAGGTCTTTGTACATCTTCTTTTTTTTGGGATGAACTATGTACTTTGACCCATGTGCCTCACTGAGAGTCTTTTCTTCACAATTGATTGCTCAGGAACCCACATGCGGTTCTTGTATCGAAGATTGCCCTCAAGACCCATGGATAAGTGTGTGTGAGGCTTTGACAGCAGAGATGAAAGGTCTACCAGCTCAGGACTAACTTTTTGTGCTTCAAGAAGTTCAGACTATAGATCAGGCATAATAGAAATATTATTGATATGGACACGATCATGCAAAAATTGTGGCTTCCAGCCCACTAGATCTTCCATGTTCCTCCACTCAGGAATGGAAAAGGATGCACACTGCTCTTTTCATACTAAGGGTGTCAGCAACTACATTTGCCTTACCTGTATTATAGGAAATAGTGAAATTGTAGTCCTTTCGATACTCAATCCATCACTGTTTCCATAGATTCAGGTACTTTTGTGTCAGAATGTACTTTAGGCTTTTGTGGTTGGTGAAGATGTCAAATGGTGCCTCGTACAAGTACTGCCTCCAGATTTTGAGAGCATGAATGATTGTAGCTAATTCCAAATCATGTGTGGGATAATTTAGTTCATTGGGTTTTAGTTGTCTAGATGCAAAGGCCACCACCTTCCCATTCTACTACAGGATACATCCAAACCCATTCTTTGAAGCATCAGTGAATACCACAAACCCTTCATTTCCAGAAGGTAAGACTAGAATAGGGGCTGATGTAAACTTCTGCTTCAACTCTTGAAAATTGGACTCACAGGTAGCTGACCAAAGGAAATGCTCGTCCTTCTGAGTAAGCTTAGTCAGAGGAAGTGCAACTTTGGAGAAATTTAGAATAAAGCGATGATAATACCAACTAAACCCAAAAAACTCCAGATTTCAGAAGGATTTTGAGGAGGTTGTCAATCAAGAACAATAGATACTTTGGCAGGATCAATAGATATGCTACCCCTAGAAATGACATGGCCAAGAAACATGACTTTATCGATCCAGAATTCACATTTTGAAAGTTTTCCATAGAATTTTTGAGCTCGAAGGATTTCAAGAACTGCCTTCAAGTGCTCTTGATGTTTTTCCACAGAATCTGAATAGACCAGGATATCATCAATGAAGATGACCATAAACTCATCAAGATAAGGTTGGAAGACTTTGTTCATTAGATTCATAAATACACCATGTGCATTGGTTAACCCGAATGACATCACTAGAAATTTGTAATTCCCATAACGAGTTCGAAATGTAGTCTTAGAAATATCAGAATCCTTGACTTGAAGTTGATGGTAGATAGAATGAAGGTTGATTTTTGAGAAAACTTTAGCAGTAAAAAGCATATCAAAGAGCTCATCAATGCGAGGAAGGGGATACTTATTTTTAATAGTAGCTTGGTTCAACATGTGGCAGTCAATACACATATGCATAGAATCGTCTTTCTTTTGACAAAAAGAGCAGGCGCGCCCCAAGGGGAAACACTAGGACGGATAAAACCTTTATCGAGAAGTTCTTTTAACTATTTAGCTCAACATGATCCATCCTATACGGTGTCGTAGAAATCAGAGTTGTTCCCGAAAGAAGATCTACAGAGAACTCAATGTCTCTATTTGGAGGTAGCCTAGGAAGCTCCTCCAAAAATACATCAAGAAAGTCACGTACCACCTTCAGTCTTTCTACAGGCCCGCTACTAGGACTAGTCTTTGAGACTAATGCGAGGAAGACCTTACATCCTTTTGAAATGAGATTTTTATCTTTAAGAGAGGAAATTATAATATTATTACATAATTGGATTCCCCTAGGTATCACCATGGGACAAGAATGAGGCTGAGAGAGAATTACCAACTTGTTTCTACAATCAATTTGAGAATGATACTTGTATGGCCAATCCATACCAAGTATAATATCAAAGTCTTCCATAGGTAAGAGGATGAATTCAAAGAGCATGTCATGATTTTCAAATTTTAGAGGAAGGACATCAGTTTTCTATAATGTAGTGAGTATTTTTCCACTATGAGTTGACACATCAAGAATATATCCCAAGTCCCTTATATGTAGGTGTAACATTGATGCCAGATTTTGAGAAATAAAAGTATTTTTAGATCTAGAGTTGAATAAAGCTTTAATAGGATGACCATTTAAGAATAAAATGCCAACACAGGATAATTATGTCATAAGTATTTAAAGGCATTGAACAAGATATTAGATATATGAAAAAAATTAAGGTGACCTTCAACAAGCTGATTGGGATTTACCCTAGCCTCCTCTGTCATGACTGTGAATACTCAGGTATTACGGTGTCCTTGATGAGGGGGATCACCTGCTAGAATAGACGAAGTAGGGCATTTGGCGATGAAATGGCCCTCCTTCTTGTAGTTATATTAGACTGGCTTGGGATGACGACACACTCCACTGTGGTGTCGCCCACAAGTCTTGCACTTTTAGTGAACTATCTTTTGTTGATTATGGTTGTGCTTCTATCCTCCTTTTCCTAAACCTCCTCCTTTTCCTGATCCCTTATTATGGCCATTGTAGAATTTCCTAGGCTTATCCTCCTCAATGGTAGTTAACCCTAAGTATCACATGCTAGAAGGATTTTGCAGACCCTGTTCCCTTTCCTGCTTGAGGTCCATGTCTAGGGCTTCATCTATGCTTCGGGGATGGAAGACTATAACTAGGGTTTTCATATGGGTGGCAAGGCAATCGACATAATGCTCTACTAGGCAATCTTCAATCTTAATAGGGGTATAACGTTCCATAAGCCTAAACTTCCGAGTGTAATCAGCCACAGAGAGACTTCCCTGCTTAAGTTCAGTATACATTTTATCTTTCCTCTTCCTCTCAACTATAGGCATAAAATAGTCAGTGAAGAGGGTTTTTAAGGCTTCCCATCCCATGTTATCACTTCTTCTCCCCTATTCCCGCCATCGTTTTCCCACCAGATTTTTACCCCTCCCTTAACCAGATGGGTGGCAAATTTGACTTTCTTCTCATTGGGTACTTCTAGGGTACAGAAGGCATTTTCCACAAACAAGATCTAGGCTTCAGCCTTATCCATGACTTCAGGCTGGTCATCCCCCCAAAAGGTGTCAGGGTTAAGTTTGATGAAATCTATCACTGTCACTTCCTTTTTCCTAGAAGAGTTGGGTTCAGGGGTTCCTTTTGTGGCAATGCTTTCCATGAAGTCTAGAAGGATTTTCTTTTGTTCTTCCCACCTTTCTTTGGCCGCACTATCGGGATCAGGTACCTTAGATGTTTTAGGTTCCTTCCTCATCTTAGAGGATGATTCTTTGGAAGACTTGGTGTTACAGGTCTTGGGAGGCATCCTAAAATTAGGTGGAACATATTAGATTTATCATCATTCATAATTTTTTTAATCATATTATATTTCATTATTTTTCTTTATTAAGTATTAATGATCTTAATGTTATTGTTTATGGAGGATACCTTGAAATCCTTATCAGTCAGTCCTTAGGACTTTCTAAATAGAGTGACTCTTTTCCTAACCTTATATCATAATGGTAAGAGTGAAATATTTATAAACAAAGATGAGGGGGAAATTTTTTTCCTATAGAAGAGATGAGAGGGAATATCTATAGATTAGAGGAGTCCTAATTAAGGTAAGCCCAAGAAGTAGAGGACATTTTGGATATCGTCCAGGTAGACTTATACTGCCATATAGGTAGCCTCGTGATTGCCAAGCTAAGTGGCTCGGAGACTTTAGCCAGACCTATGGAAGATGCTATCCTAGACACCTCCACCCTTCACATCCCTAACTCAAGGACTACCCTAGACTCACATTAGGGTGAATGAAGTTCATGTGACCATGATGTGTGAACATCGGATCTGATACCAACTGTGATGACTCCAATATCCATATACTTTCCTTAGTAACATTCCCAGATATGCGTGCACTCATATATAAATATGTCAGAAGGGAAAATACGAGAGATTGTGGTAGTCAACTAAATCATAAAAAGGAGTCGGATCGTGTTCACAAACATCATTGATTAGCCACACAAACAACTTTCATTGAAGATAATAAAGGTCATAGTATATTATTCAGAAAAGGAAGAAATGGTTCTTATGGAATGAAAGTACATAGGATATAAAGAATCCTAGGAAACATCTAATCGAATAAACAACTATCTAACTAAAAAGAGATAAGAAACAACCATCTATCTATTTATCCTCCAATAGCTATATTTAGCATCTTCAGGTACTTTGCAATCCTTTACTTGTTCCTTGAACCTAGAAAATACGAGAAGCAAACGATCAACATAATGTTGGTACGTAGTAGAAAAATACTATATTATGTTGGCATGAAGAAAATACTTGAGAAATAAGAAGGAATAGAAAACATTATTAAGGTAGAAAATTAGGTAAACCCAAGTTATTAACATATTTCGATGAACATGCATTACTACGGTGGACTTAGCACATAATCACATATATTAGTGGGCCCTTCCCCGTGTACCTTGTACTCTAGCGATATCCTTGTATACCATATACTCTAGGGAGGTGCTAGTCAACATTAATGTTTTCCCTCTCTAATTGGGAGATTAATGAACACCATCAGTAACTACATTTTATGTTATTCCATTAATGTTCTTTATGTTCCAGGCGGAAGAATTTCAATACATATAGATATGCATCCAAACTAGTTTATGAAACTAAATGCAAGATAGTATGCATAGGTATATCATCCAGAAAAACTAGTCTTATAATTATATCCACATACCTTGGATCTCATATCTAAATTTCCACAAGTCTAGATTAAGAAAGTAGATCGCCCTAAAAGAGAAACAAGGATCTAATGTTATTATGGTTTCTTATCATCCCATATTAGGGTTTGATCTCTATTTGGGGTGACTTTCAACTTCCTATGATTAGATCAGGTATTATCCATTAATCTTTATCTCATTTTTGGAGTCACAAGATCAGATCTTGAAATCAGGGTTTCATCTATTTTGTATTACCCATTAACATTTAAGAAGGAGACGTTCAATATAAGGCTTTTATGGGGGTTAGGTTGTTAATGGTTTCCCTTTAAGATTCATATGATCCGGAGGGATTAGAATTGGATCTAGGGTTTTTGGGGTCGTTAATGAACATAAAGTATCATTCATAGTTAGAATTCAACATGTAAATACATGAAGTATTCTCATGTAGAGAGAGAAACTAGATTTTAGGGTTTTCTATAGATACTAAAATAAATAACCCTACTTGATTAGAGTTTTGAGCCATGTGAGGATTAGGGACTCAATTAGGATTTTAGATGTCCACAAGTCAGATCTCAACCATGGATCACTATTATTACACAATATGATAATATAAATGATCATTAGGGCTTTAGGCTATTATTTTTTAAAAAGGACTTGGACCTAGGTCATGATAGTATTTTATTTTGATAGCTTGCATTTTTCTAATGAAATTGGTATATAGGTTAATTACCATCCGATCATCCTACCATTTTTTATGATTTTCCTAAGATAATCTATTTTCTATTGATTAAGGTAAAAAGAGAGGGATATTACAACTGGATCTATGGCTCAGCTTGATCCAAGATCTCATGGGCTCAACCTGGTTTGCTGAAATGGCACTCGCTTACTGATCCAGCAGTCTGAGTGGCCCCTCTCCGGTCTGTGTTGATCTGTGACTCCTTGTCTAATGTGGCGACTTGCAAGTGGTCCACCTAGGTCCACATTGGCACTATGTGGGCTTCTTATCTTTTGCTTCATCTCTTCCTTCTGCTTCAGTCGATCTTCAATGAGGGCCTATCGCACACTGGGATGGTGTTGGTGTTTAGATGATGGCATGAGCACCTTTGAGGACCCATCCTGAAGCTCGACACCACGGTCCTATATTGTAGCTCCCTCCGACTTAGAGTGCCACTGAGGTGGGTGGAGGAGATCGTCAGCAGAAGGAGGTTTCAGGTGAAGCGATGTCTTGGGACTTCGTGTCCTAGATAGGAAGCTTCATGAGCGGAGGGTAGAGGTGTTGGTGATGAGGATTTGGTGGAATAGGCTTTGTGGCAGCAGGGCGGCAGAGGCTTCAGAGGTTGATGATGGTGGGATGGAGAGGGGTGTTTGGGGTGGCTTAGTTAGTAGTCGATGTACGGGAAAGACAAAGGGGACTCTGGCAGAGCTGAGGATGGATTTATATAGCCACGGGGGTGTGTAGGCGAGAAAGCCCTAAAAATGTCCCCCTGATCCACGGGCTAGGGGGTGAGTGCGAGGGGTCGTTGCGTTCGGATCGGAGAGAGGAAGAGAATTATCCCTAACAAATGGTGGGGAGGAGGCTGGATTAGGCGCTTGAGGAGTTGGTTTGTTTCTCGTTCTATTCGGAGAGAATCCCAGGTCTCGTGGGAGGTTAGGGATGACTTGTAAGTTGTCAGATCCCTCCAGGATGGCTAGGATAAAAAGTCCATATTAAATGCCTATGACCAAGGTCTGAAGGGGGGTGCGTGACACATAAATGTCAAACATTAACTTGCAACTTAGGTCTTAGGTTCAAATATAGGATATAATGTGCATTAATTTCAAATGCTTATAACTCCTAAATGGTTTATCTAAAAGTAATGAAATTTTAAGCAAAGCTTAAAGATGATACTACCTAGACATGGTATAAAATTGGGTTCCAATTTCAAAGGTTGACTATATAAATTTGTCCAGGTATCATTATATATATAATTTACCTTAATAAGAAACTAGGGTTTGTTGTATATCAAAATTGGTGATTCCTTTCTACTCAAAAAGTGAGGGGATGGTTGAGGGAATTTTAGGAAATAACAAAATCTCAAGAGAGAAAATTTAAGTAAAAACTCACTTTATCACACCATTTGTATGTTAAAGCCTTAATTTACCCAATTGGCAGTAACTAAGAAAGTGCAACGCTAATCATGTAGTGCCCTATGTCGTTGAACCATCTTTAGTGTCAAAACTTTCTGGATAGTGAAAACGAGAATTCCTAAGGGAAACTCGAAGCGCATATTGTTGAATATGTGGGGTGTTTGTCACTCTGGTCCAAATATTAGCGAGGATGATTGTGGTCATACGTAGCCCTCTTTTTGAGAACAGTTGTGGTTGTGTCTTAGTGATTAAATGGAAAATGATTGGAGAACAAATGTGGTTGTATCTGAGTGACAAGGTTTTTCTTACATACCCTAGAGTCTAGTGACATGACCTGCACTAAGGGTGGACTAGTTGTTAGCAAGTTGACTATATGTCGTTGTAGTGGTAGCTTGACTTATATGTCACTACCTTTTTGGCCCGTACTGACCAGGTAGAGCAGAGATCTTAAGGTATCGAAACTCCTAGATCTTTTATAGAATCGCACTTCGTAGTTGTCAGTTGAGCTTTGAGTGGTACGACTCAAACTCCCCAGGTATAATAAAAGATGTAATCCAAGCCGTGTAGTATATTTGTTAGAGTTAAATGTGTTTCACATTGGTTGAGTAGCTCTTATCTTGTATTTATACTATATAGTTCATGCCTGATGCAGATTTATGAAATTTAAGTAATCCTACTTTTTTCTAATGCTTAATTTCTTAACTTCTTAGTATGTTCAAACTAATCAATCTTCTTAAGTTATTTATTCAATAATTTATATGCTTAGTTTATTTACTATTAATTAATCTATTGTAACCAATATCTCTTGGAGATAGTTATGTATCTCACTAGGACTGGGTCTCACCCGTGGGTCACCACATCTTTTTAGGTAGTCGCGGGCAATAAGGTCGAGGTCGTACTGTGGAAGAAAACTAGCTCAGTGATCAATAGATTTAGAAGGTTGGTCAGATATAGATGTTTAGTAGAAGAGTCCTAGTCTCATCCCTGGGCTCTCAGGTCTAAGTATGGGAGGTGTTTTCTAGATGAGATACTTGTATCAACACGAGATTTTGGTAGTATGCAAGTGTATGTATATTTGGCATGAACATGTAAATGCTCCTTTTGTATATAGGATGTGGCTCAGACCATTAAGCACAAATGTAAACTCTTATTATAATATATGAGAATGGAAAAGATGGACCTTTATGTAAATGTTTCAGAACTTGTTCATGATGTTAATTTTGGTTTAAATTATTCCACATTTTTGACTATGTGATTATTTAGAATTTTATCATATTTATGTTTTGAGTAATCTCTTTTAGTGTGATGAGGTGTCACAATGTCAATGACATTGTAGAATAAAATGAGATCCTCTATGCTAATCCATGGTGCAAGGGAGGTAATGTTATCTAGAGGTGAGATATCAAATGGTGGAAGATTGTGGATCATGTTGGTATTACTATCAGTAGAATGTATATTAGCCTGCATAGATGGGTGTGTAAGAAGTTCGGTAGTAGATGTACCTGTGTTGTCAAGGGTGAAAAAGTTATTGCACTTTTGCGACTCTGGTGTACATAGCAGAGCAGCATAGGATTTCACCACTTCATGATGCTTTCATAGAAAGGCTCAACTTGTGAATGATCGGACTTAGTGAGTCATGGAGATCATCAATGATCGTGTTCTTCAGCTTGTGGAAGGTATCTTGGTCGATGTCGGTATGTGAGGAGTATGGGATGTTACTGGAGTTGAATGGGGGGGTTGTTTCCTAAGTGTTGTTGTTGTGGCAAGTGTGGTGGGATGGCATTGAGGGTACATGCTTTTTTGTATCGAGGTATCGACCGATGGGCAGCAACAGTTTGGGGATTGTTATTGTTTCCCTACAACTGTAGGGTAAGGATTGGAGCTAGGGGTTTGAGATTATTTGGGAGGTGATTAGACTCAAACTAGGTAGAAGGGTGGATGGTGTGGTCCTTGATGGAGGTGACAAAGTTGGATGGGTGTTCATCTCTGAGCTTGACATTGTAGACCAAGCCGCCACATCGGTTGTTGAAGTCTCTAGGAATGGTAGTGTCTTTTAAGATAGCAAACACATAGAAATATTTGGTAAAATCTATGGGTATAAGGATTTTAGGATGATGTATTGCAGGTTTGCACCCACCATGTGGGCAATGGGTTTAAACACTTCCTCATTCTGTAGATGTGGTGGGAGGTCCACAATGGATATCCATTCTGATGCTCCAGAGGTGGCCACGGTGGCACCTTGTTCTACAACCCACGGAAAGATACGACCCTAGGTGAAACCATTCTGACAAGCGAAGATGAACTTTTGACCCAAGAAATGCTCGAAGATGATATTATCATATAGGTTGTATATGAGATTGGTGGGAATCAGAATTTTAGGTTTAAGGATGGTGCACTTTGTTAGCATGAGAGCCAGCGCTTTGGTGATCTTAATGCATTCAATGTCTACTGGTGAAGGGCAGTTCAAGATGTTTATCTAGATGGTTCAGGGTGCAAGCTCCTTGAGTATGCGCATACTCAATGTAGGTATATTGATAGAGCATTCGAGGGAGTTGGTATCCATGGGGAATGGAGAATAGGAAATGGGAGCAGGGTGTATGTGTTTGCAGTTTGGTGATGGGGAGAAAACATCACTAGGGGATGGGTGTGTATTTATGACAGGCTGGTTAAGAAGACATGGAGGGTAATGAGGGTTGGGAAAAGAGGTGGTAGCTAGAGTGTGTTGTAGGATCTGGAGTGGATATGTCAGGATATGAAGAGTCATCTAGAAGAGGGCAATTAGAATTTTTTCAAAAGATTTTCGATGCTGATAAGTGTGGGCGTGGATGGTCGGGGAAGGCAAAACTGCGGTCGTTGCTCTTGCATGTTGGTGACGTTGATAGGTTTGCAAGTTGTGATGTTATGGTGGGAGATTCATCTGGGTCTTGGATTCGGACATGATTTGGTGACATGTCTGTCTCGGGTGCATGCAAAACATCTAATGGGATTTTTGCAAAAAGTTTGTGATGACCATAATAGAGGCATTTCCGACATCTGTGTTTTTGATATTGGTAGGGTTTTTTATGAGTGACATGGATCCATGGGTGATGGGGGTCATGGTGGTCGTTATCTTGGAGATAAGATTCTGCATATCTAGGTTGATTAGTCTTAGAGGCCATGATATTGCAAGATATCACATTGTGAGAGGAGGAGGTGAGGGCAGATCGGGGAGTAGTATGTGTGTACCTGAACTAGGTGATAGACAATCCTCGTTGCGTTGAGGACCTCTGAGTGGCGGTGCTGGTAAGGAGGTTGTATCATCCAGCTCGTTCTCCAGGACGCATTGTCCCTCGTCATATGTTGGTAGACTGTTATGATTCGCGGGCATCTGCTCTCCATTGTTGGTGTCTTCAGTGACTTCTTTCGAGGAGGAGCTGATGCATCTCTCGATTCTGAGAAGACGACATACGTTTTGAGGGATGTTGTTGTTTATGTCGATGAGCCAAAGACCGGTCCGCATGTCATTTTTTGGGCAGAGGTTGAGATGCCATCCAATATAAAGGTTTAGGGATATCAACAATGTCCCTCCATCCTCGGCTAGATTGGAGTGAGCCATTTCGCGAGATGAAGAAATTGACTAGAAAGACAGTGGAGCCAACGAAGAACTCAATAACACCGTCTTTGATCTCTATGTTGAGGTATCTCCATGCTTTAGGAAGAAGGATAAATCTGATCGTTTTTTGGTCGAGGTACACGTCTAGATGCATCATGGCTTTGGGATGGAGGAAATGCAAGGTGAAGGCTGATGCTCAAGGGACGTGAAGCGATGCCGGCTGTTGTGATAAAGTTTGAGACAATTAGCGGCTAGTATTTTGGAGATATAAGCTGGTGGAGCGAGGATTAGCTGCTCCCGCTTTCGACAGGAGTACGCTACTCCTGCTATCACATCCGTCCATGTGCAAATGCCGACGAGTAGTACTGGTTTAGATTAAATACTACTTACACGCGACACCATCTGTGGTAAGGAGCAGGCTGCTCCTGTCCAAACGGGGTACAGCAAATCCGCTGGCAAGCTGGTGACGCGCCAGGAAGCGCAGAAGATCAATAAAAGCGGTGGTATAAATGTTGTTGTAAATGCAGTATAATTGTTCCCTCCTTGCGGACTGACGACGCAATCTACTGCAGAGGATATCAGATATCCGAAGATGTTCCAGGTGTTCTCTTATTGAATGTGAGCGTTGTTGTCAACTTAGTTGGATTATCGAGGGGTTCAGATGCCGGCTCTATGGTCCTCGGGAAACTGGAGTAGTTGGTGCTACCAGCGACAGGGGTAGGATATATATCAGTAAGGGTTTGAAAAAGAAAAATTCTCCACATAACCGCTGACCTACCCGCTCGCCTACCCGGAACTCGGGAATAGGCGATTTTTAATTAGTCCCAGCATGCAGCCGGTTTTTGATACTATTATCTATGTAAAATCATGCAAAATACATGCAAGGTACAGATATTCTGTCCACTCCATGCAACAATCATGCAAATTGCAGATATCAATCCACTATAGCTTACAAAAAGTTTTATTGCATATTTATCCTCACTGCAGATTACGTAAGTATTGTACCTACAATAAATACATATACATTCACAAGTGAATTTGAGAGGTACTGTACTTATGTTTGACAAACTGGGTTGGAAATTAATAATTGGGTACAATACTTATAGATGCATTTTATAGTTGATTATTGACCAGATGTGCACTACACTTTTGTAAAAAAATTATGTCCAGGCGAAAAATGTTGTTATTGGATTCCGTAGGTACTGTATTTATGCTTCCAGATCAGTTATACAATTATGTTTGATTTTGTAATTTGTTAAGTACTGTACTTATGCTTGATTTTATAATTTGGTAGGTTCTGTACTTATGTTTGAAAAAACTGGGTTGGAATTAACAAGTGGGTACAATACTTATAGATGCATTTTATAGTTGATTCTTGACCAGATTGCCAATGTTGCTATGTGATTCTGTAGGTATTGTGCTTAAGCTTCTAGACCAGTTATATAATTATGTTTGATTTTGCATTTTTTTAGATACTGTATTTATGCTTGCATTTTGTAAAAAAATTGTCCAGATGTTCAATGTTGCTATGAGATCCGTAGGTATTGTGCTTATACTTCTAGACTAGTTATACAATTATGCTTGATTTTGTAATTTGCTAGGGACTGTACTTATGCTTCAGCAAATGAATTGAAATTAACAAGTGGGTACCATACTTATGGATGTAAAAAAATTATGTCCATATGACAAATGTTACTATTGGATTCTGTAGGTACTGTGCTTATGCTTCTAGATCAATGTTGCTATTGGATTCCTTAGGTACTGTACTAATGCGGGAATGCTAGGTATTGTGCTTATGCTTCCAGATATATGTTGCTATTGGATTCCGTAGGTACTGTACTAATACGGGAATGTTGGTGGGTGGAATAGAACTTGAGAGAATAATTACAAGAGAAAAAATGAATTAATAAAGATGAGAGCTAGAGAGAAGAGTGGAGAGAGAATCTCGGGAATCTTCATTTGCTGCATGAAATCAGTTGGTGGAGGAGTTAATTCCAATTAAAAGAAAAGGCTGGAACCACTTTGTGCGGGTTTCCAAGAAACCGGGTAGTGCAGCGGGTAGTAAACTGACTGTGGGTAGCGTAACTCTTGAAAAATCCCGGAGCTGTTGAGCGTCTCCTTGTTTTTTGATAGAGTAACGCTACCCACACCCGGAAGTCCCACCCGGCTGCCCACCCGTGCCTTGGTAATCTGCAAAAATGCTCCACTCAGCCATTTTTAATTAATGCCAACCTTCTGCGTACCTCGAAAGTCGAAAAGAAATTCAGGAGTCTCAAACTTCTCCCAACTGCTATCTGCCGTCCAATTTTTTTTTAAAATAATTTTTTTTATTACTTAGGTTCAACCTCTACGTTCTCGCGGAAGTACAGTACAAGAATGAGTTATAAAGTGAATCCATAAGTATCGTACAAACTACTTGTTAGTTTCAACTTAATTACTGACGCATAAGTACAGTACCTAGCAAATTACAAAATCAAGCATAACTGTATAAGCGATCTGAAAGCATAAGAACAGTACCTACGGAATCCAATAGCAACATTTGTCATCTGGACATATTTTTTTTACAAAATGCAGATATAAGTTGAGTGCCCACTTGTTAATTATCTTAAAAGTATGGTGCACATCAGATCAAAAATCAACTATAAAATAGATTTAGAAGTACGGTACCTACTTGTTAATGGTCTAAAAAGTACAGTGCACACTAGCTCAAGAATCAACTATAAAATTGCATCCATAAGTACGGTACCCCACTTGTTAATTTTAACTCAGTTACTCAAGCATAAGTACAATACCTAGCAAATTTAGTTCATAAGTACAATATCTAGTAATATAAAGGATAAAAGTATTGTACTCACGTATTTGTAAAAGAACACAAATCGAATACATATTTGTACATTACTCAACATGAACAAATGGTATGTACAATACTTACTCAGTGCTTGGCGGAAAATGCATCCATAAGTACACTAGTCCACTTGTTAATTTTAACTCATTTACTCAAGCATAAGTACAGTACCTAGCAAATTTAATCCATAAATATAGTACCTAGCAATATATACGAGAATGTACCACATGGGTGACTAATGGCTTGTTGAGTAGCGTAATTAGGTTTGTTACTATGAGAATAATAATTAGATATTATACTTATTGTTGAATTGTATAAGTGATTACTGGTTTGTTGGGTATTGTACTTTTGCTTCTTACGGAAATGAATGTCATAGTGAGGTAATGTACTTACTGAAATAATTTAAAACAACTTACTCAGTGCTAGGCGGAACTGGTTCGAAATAAAATGGTACGTACAGTACTTAGTCAGTGCTGGACGGAACTGGTTCAACATGAACAAATGGTACATACAGTACTTACTCAGTGTTTGGCGGAACTTGTTCAACATGAACAAATGGTACGTAAAGTACTTATTCAGTGCTGGGCGGAAATGAACAGGGAGGGGGATGATTGAGGGGATTTGCAGCTATATACGAGATTTAAAATAAAATGGAGGGAATCATTAGAGGGAAATCGAAGTTTGAGAGAAAATACAAGTGATAGATTCGTTTTCTGTAGGGAGATAATTATTTCTTACATAGCTTTTGCATGTAGAGACATGCAAAATTAAGTGGTGCATGGCTTTTGCATGTATGATTTTAGATGATAGTGGGCGCAGCAGTTAGTCCTGAGGACCGGGTATGCAGCCGGGTGGGGCAGCGGTTATGTTAAGAATTTTTCTTTTTCATATGCCGTTGATGAGTTGCCATTTTAAGGTTGGAGCATCAACCAAATTTAAAATCATGAATGGCTAAATATAACCATGTCACCAATCTTCGAGCATGGTCTTACCACGCATTGTCTTTTGTATGTAAAATAAAAATATTTTTCTTCTAGATTAAACCTTTCTGAACAAAGCGGAAATTAATATACATTTGCGACCAATACTGGTAGTGATACTAAATACATGAAATATTTGAACTTTTAACTAAATTTTCACAACAAACTCCGCACACACGATGCTCTACTGCGAGCATCATTATTTACTTGCATGTCACACCCAAACGTTTCTGCTCACTGAACTAGACAACTCACCAGTGGCGGTTACACATGCGCACACAATATCCATAGCACCAGTGGCAGCAAGACCAGTAAGGGCCAGGGCGAAAGAACTCTCCTTCAGCTTCAACTCGATCTGCTTGTAAGAAAAATATACGAATGAGTTAAATATCCAAGTGCTAGACTCAGTGAAAGTTGATGAATAAGTCATCAATACAGCAAAATAGCGTTTTCAGATTATATGAACATCACTGGTTACAGGGAACTACTTCGTCGGGTGAAGCAGAAACGGTGCTGGACATGACTAGCAAGGAAACCATGAGGACTGCAAGAACAAAGATCGTCTTCTTTGAAGCCATTGCTTCTTTGACGAAAGATGATGACGACGGTGTATGCGCTATTCGTATGGATTCCGTTAGCTGGAGGTGAGCTCGGTATGGCGGATGAGCAACTACCGCCAAAGCATTCTATCTTTATAGGAGCTTCGGTGAGACTTTGTCAAGACAGGGTACAATACGTATTGCCTCAATCCTCCTTTTAATTCACCAAAGGGCCGTGATACATGTAACCAGGTCCACACCCTATCATGTACCCCGAAACGGTCTAAGAACTGTACTATTAGTGACATTTATCACATGAGCGAGGACAAAGGACAGAGTTAAGGCTAGTGGTGGTCTGTGGGGCCAGTCATCATTTCCAAAATTCCAGTACAACCTTGGGAAGTGGGCCCAGGAATCACACATACAAGTCATATAAACTCCTTTTGGAATTGGGATCATTGAACTACGTACCATAAATTTCTAGCTCCTTCATTCATTCATAGCTGAGAATCCAAGACTAAGCTTATTGAGCTAAGAACGTTAAACAATAAATAGGGCCATACACGTTCTCCACGTTTTGGCTTAAATTCTATAAAAATCATGGATAAACGATGTGTTTTCCACTCACCTTGGGTTGGATTTTAACTATTGGGCATGTTTCTAGTATTGATTTATCCGAATTTGTCTTGTTAATCTTGGATTCGAGCTGAAATCTTTGAGTCATACCTCCTATAGGATGTAGCAAGCTCTTTTTGTTTAGGAAATGGACTATAGGAAGAAGAAGAAGAAGAATGCAAGAAGAGAAAAAAACAATATGGAGTTAGGAAACGCTACTAATTTTGTTTGAGGAACATGGAGATATCGAAGGAGAAACAACTAATCTAAATTTATCCCAGTTGATTTTTAGGTAAGTTTATAGTTCATACCAGTCTTCCACCTTCCCTAAATTCGGCCTAGGAATTGCCCTATTATGAGTGTCTGGTATGTTTTAGGGATGTGGTTGTGTGGAAAATTAGAATGTCAATCCAACAAAACAAATTTTATCTAATTTCCGTATGTATATTAAAGTTATGGTCTTTTTTCTTATTGGTTGTGTTGGACGACGACACAGCTCACTTCCATAGGTTGGCAACCTTATTAGTTGACAACTCCATCAGCTGACGGCCTGGCCCCATTCATTGATGGCTTATCAGTTGGTGTCCCAATTGTTGACAACCAATGACTTCTCTACACATTCTTTTTCTTTAATTATTTCTCGAATATGTCTTACAAATATGCTTTCACAAAAGAGTGGAAAGCAAATTGGGCTTCGGGTCATTTCTGGATGGCTAGGCCTAAAGATCTACAAATAAAATAATAAGGCGTAGACGATGATAGTATAATGTTCCTATTGGTGACATGTGGAAGGAGTCACAAAAGAGAGGTCACATTATCAACTAGTACTTTGAAGGTACCAAAAGCAATAGGCACAAAATGATGGTGATTATCTATACAAGTTGCACAATGGTTTTGTACCTCTTGTACAGCGGCATCACTAGTTGTCTGGATTGATTTAAAGTTACTGAAAAGAAAGTCTATCATGGGAGAGACTCATGTGAGGTCAACACAGGTGTGTTTTTCAACATTCCATCAGATAACAAGATGTCAATAGGATGTTGGAATGGAAACGATTAGGTTGTGTGTTAAGGAAGGCAAAAGGATCTTATGTTAGGACCGTTAACCTAGATTGAGAGACAAGGTCAAAAAGACTATCATGAACTAGGTCATCTCGAAACATCTATCTAGGTCTTGTGCACCGTTGAACAACATGACCATTAAAGGTGTCAACGTCTGCAGTATTGCAAAGCAGACAACATTCATCACTTAGGTACAATGGAATAATGAGATGATAATGAAGAATAGATCAATACTCAATAGGTGACATGGACAAACCAAGACCATCGATGTGAATGACAAGTAGGTAGTCTTGGGCATGGTCACATTGAATAGAAGAAATGATAGATAGTTGCTACTGGGTGAGGCCACCTACATTGAATTGTTGGACAATAGTTTTTTAATAAGCATCTGTCAAAATAGAATGGGTCCTTGAAGTGGTAGAAAACATACATGATAACTTGGACCCACAAAACGATGACAAGATATTACATATGGTGGCATCTGTAGTAACAAAAAAGGATCATGTAGGTTGTAGTCTATGAGTTCCTGGGTGTGGATCTGAGAAGAAACATAGGTTGTTGACATCATGGGAAGATTTGATGCCAAGCTTCTAAGGTTCATATGAAGCACGGCCAAGTGGCACTACAGATCCCCAAATCCTTTGCCATCACAAACCATGATACGTTCCAGACATTGACAAAGCCCACGATCAAAATCATTCAATGTAGAGTAAATAGAAGTTGGGGGTGTTGTTCAAAGAAAAAACAACAACTTGGGCATCCCAACATGTCTTGGAGAAGAGGTGGATCATATTCTAGATACTGAAGTAAAGCCAAGTGATCCTTCACTGCAAGGGTTTTAGCCACACGTTCCTTGAAAATCTCCATGGGAAAACCTTTGTCTATGGGATGACCTCATAAAATATTCACTCCACACATAAGATGATATATTATTAAGAAACGTACCAAAATGTAGGTCTCATATGGGTTCATCCTAATATTGATATGAAGACCAAAGTTTGGGCTCATGCTTGGATAATAGATAACACCTTCAAGATTTTAGAGGTGTCACCAATGAGGGTTGTTGGATCCTAGATGGGTGATTGGATTCTCTAGAGGGGGGTGAATAGAGCTGAATGCACTTAAATGAAATTCATTAGACCTTCAAGATATATGACAAAATAAGGTTGCTAAATAGGTAATTTGAGTGCAAATAAAACATGCATAGCAAGGATGAGAGAGATTGAGAGAACACAAGTAGACAAGCTATTTAGAGTGGTTTCACACTTAAAACTAGTAGTGAGTTAGTCCACTTACCTAGAGAGGTCAACTTCTAGGATTTCTTAACCTTGCACCTTCATTATATTCATTATAAGTGATATAATACATGACCACCAAAGGACTTACCTATCCAATACAAAGTGTCTTCAACCTTACAAAGGACTTACCCACTTTGCAATGAGTCTTCGGCCTTCACCAACGACTTACCCACTCTTACACAAGTCTTCAGCCTTGTAGGGATTACCCACTCTTCGTGGATCTTCAGCCTTTGACTTCACCTTTAGTTGTAGAAGCTTCCACCAAGAACTTACCCACTTGAGAAAGGAGTCTTATGCCTTCACCAAGGGCTTACCCACTCTTACTCTAAGTCTTCAGCCTTAATCTTCACCAAGGGACACCTTCCCTTGTTCTTCTTCACCTCTCTTAGCCAAGAGAGAGGACCTTCATCTTCATGGTTGAAAATAGAGATAGGGAGGTGGTGGAAGTGAGAGCCTCACAAGATATACATGTAGGACTATCTCTCTTATAGATTTCCTACTCACTCTAACAAATGTAGCAAGTGATTAAGCTTAGAGAGAGAGAGGAGGCTATAGGAAGCACTCAACAATAGAATAGGAACCTCACATAGAGTTTTGCATTGAATGCTCAACCTTGGAATGAAGCCCAAGGGGTCCTATTCATAGCTAGGGATGCCCCTTAGGCTTTGGGAACACTTAAGAATGAAAACTAGTCATTTTGTGGCTTGCAACAGATATATTTTCACTTGTTGCAACTCCACAATGGCTAGAAACACTTTTCTGCACTTTTCCATACAGTGCAATCGGTCGAGTTTCTATAAAGGTAACTCGACCGATCCCACTAAAAGACAAGACCAATTTAGGCCATCAATCGAGTTTGTCCTGGGGTAACTCGACTAATTCACTTAAATCAGTTTTGGTCAGTAGAGGGATCGGACAAGTTCTGTGAAGTGTAAACTTGATCGATCAAAAGTCATTTTCAAGATCCAATCAGGATCGATCGAGTTTGCAACTCGACCGATGAACAATCTGATGTGAATTTTGGAAAATGGCTTTTGAGTGCTTAAATATTCGATCTAAGTGCTCCTGATTTTTTCTAAGCTTAATTACAAGTCACACAATCATTACAAGTGATTTACAACATGATTCTATTATATTTACATCATATTACAAAAATGTGCACTTGTATTGACTTTGACTTGGCTTTTCTCCAATTTGATATGCGCAAGTTAGGGCATTTGGAGTGTGTCTATACCTAATCTAAAATCACCCAAGTAGAGACATTTGACACAATTAATTGGAATGGTTTAGTCATACTCCCCCTCAATAGAATTGAGTTCATATGATCCCCCTCAATTGATGCTAGTGGAGTTCTCATACTCCCCCTCAATTGATGCTATTTCTCCTGCATTGTTAGCTTTCATAACATTTATAGAATATTATGTCTTCTACTCATATATGTTCTACACATATATGTCTTCTCCGATTTAACTTCTCCTTTTCATGGACATACTTCTCCTCTTCATGTAAGACATACCTTCTCCCTATTTTGTCAAAAGAAGACATACCTTTCTCCCCCTTTGTCATTTCAAAAAGTGGGGGTATGAAGAAATAAGAAACACCACTTGTTAAGAGAAAGGAGATAACAAAATTTATATAAGGAGATTAGAAGAGCACAACTAGGGGCTTGTCCAAGCATAGAAAGAAAAGCAAGTTAAAGCATGCACTTGAACAACCCAAAATGCAAGATAAAGTGCTACAGAAAAACAATAAATCACAATTTTGACCCTCAAGATGACAGAATTTGCCCAAAAAGTGTCGGGGCTCCAAAAAGTTTCGGGGCTCATGGCATAGCAATGAGCCTTGCTCAGAAGGTAGTTTCTGCATAAGAAACACCACTCTTGCAGAAAAACTGAAACTGGAGCAAAAGCTGCATAAAATCCAAAAATACTCCAATTTCTACATACAGTGTAGACTTATGTATCCTGCATCACAAAGTTATGCAAGCAACTCAAGATAGTAGATATATAATTCAAGGAACAAGCTTGAGCATGTATGAGACAAGATACAAGCATAGCATATAGTGAAATACCACTAGATGAGCAAAGATACCAATTATAAACTAGGTTAGAACTACATGTATGTGAACTACTAGTAGATGTTATCACAAGTTAGGACTACTAGTAGGATCTAGATCATAGTAAGAGATATCAAAAGATACATAAGATAAAGCAAGTTATGAGTAGATGTAGAGATATATCCAAATAAAAAGATATGCAATTTTAGAAGCATGAAAGGATATAACTCGCATACAAATATGCACCATTACCAAGGGATGATTACCACTAAGAACCTCAAGGTTGTATTAGAATAAGATATACACCTAGATAGATTTAGTAAGTTAGAGTACAGCGGAAGCAATTTTAGATGCAACCAAGAGATCCAAAGAGATCATCATCAAAACTTGCAAAATAACTCAAAGCAAGTAATTGCAAGATATAGATATGCCAATTTATAGCAATTAGAAGTATAGAGTTGTAAGCAAGATAGGAAATTTAGAACATGGCAAAAATGTATATATAAAGATACCAAATGGGAGTGCCAAAGAATAAGGCTATTGGTTGAGAAAATCTAGTTTAGAGGAAAATTCTCATTCAATAAGCCAAATGTATATTCTGTGCATAGTGTTGTTGGTCGAGTTATGTGTATTGACAACTCGACCGATGACAATTGTTGGCAACACCCATTGGTCCCTATCGGTCGAGTTTCAAATAGGACAAACTCGACTGATAGAGTTGATGTCAAAAAGCACATATATATCATAAAAACATATTTAGAGACATGCTAAATATACAAACTATATCCAAACATGTGTAAGTAAGTTAATAATGCACTATAAAAGTATTAGAAAAAGTTTTTGAGCAAGAGTGTGAAGAGAAACACAAAATACCACTTTTGACTCAAAAATCATATGTATAGTGCACACTATCTTGACAAAAATAAGTTAGGATTGGTTATAAGCAAGAAAACATTTACCTTTGTTCTTACCATTCCTTTTTCCACTTGTTGTCACCCTCTACACATCTCACCTTTCTTCTTTCATGTGGTTTGAGAAGTCAATTTGTAATTCAATAGCTCAAGTCAACCCATTTGCAAGTACCTACAAGAAGAAAGATGAAATGGTCCCCAATCATATTTTTGGGTCCAGAGGGGTTAGTTTAGCAACCCAAGTCCTATTGCTCTTGGGTGCTTTCCTAAAGGGACAACAAGTAGAATAATGACCAATTTCATTGTAATAGTTGCATGTGCCTATAGTCTTGGAACTAAAGGATTCTCCATGGAATATTGGAGGTCCTTTACTTTTGTTGTTCCTTTGACTACTATCATATCCTAAACCATGTCTACCAATTTGTTTTGTAGTATGGTGTAGGATGTCTTTAAGATTCTTTATACCAACTAAAAATCCTTGTAAAGATAATCTCAAACTATCATTATCATGCATAAGAGAAGCAATAGTAGAAGACAAATTATTGATATTATCTCTACAATGCAAAAGATCATTTTCTAAGCAAAGAGCTTTAGTTAAATAAGAATATCTATCAATATGAAGAGCAGCAACATTATTCTCTCTACTTGTGGAACTAGAACAAGAATCAAGCACATCAATTTTAGCAAGCAAGGAGGCATTTTCTATTTCAAACAAAGTAGTCTTAGAAAGATAAACACCATTTTCATATTCTAATCCTTGAAAAACAAAATCTTTGTCCTTATTTTCAGATTTAAGAAAATCAATATCATGCATGAGAGAATCCACAATTAAAGTATGTTCTTCATTAGAATTAGGCATAAGAGGTTAAGCTTCTAGAAATTTAATCTTATCAAGCAAACTAGCATTTTCAAGTTTAAGAGAGTCTACTTGGATAAGACAAGAATTTTTGTCATCAAGCAAGTAAGAATTAGAATTTTCAAGATCATCTAATTCTATATACATATTATCAACAATTCTAGCAAGCTTTTTCCTTTTCTTTTTAGAAGACTTAAGAGAGGCACAAGTATCATGAATAATAGCAATAAAAGATTCTTTATCTAAAGAGATTAGATTTACCTCACTTGAGTCTTTACTTGTTGATGCCATGAGAGAAAAATGACATTCTCCTTCTTCACTAGAGTTTGATCTTCCACTTGACTCTTCACTTGATTCTTCACTTGAGCTTGAGTTGGAGGAGTCACTTGAGCTTGAGTGCCATTTCTCATTCTTGTTGTACTTATCTTCTCTTCTCTTGTGATGATGGGTCTTTGTGGCTTGTGGGCAAGCTTCCTTGTAGTGACCCTTCTTACCACATGTGAAGCACCACATGGAGGAGGACTTGTCTTTGTAGAGTCTACCCTTGGAGTACATGGCATCGTCTTCAACTTGAGAGAATGGAGAAGCTTGACCAACAATAGCCTTGATTTGAGCTTTCATTTCATCCTTCTTTATTCTCTTGAGTTCTTTCTCTTCTTGTCTTCCTACTTCCTCCCCCTTGTCAAGTGTAGCTTCATGTGCTTGTAGATTTCCAATGAGCTCTTCAATAGGTACATCCTTGAGAGACCTTGCTTCTTCAATGGAAGTCACCTTGGGTTCCCACCTCTTGGGGAGAGTTCTAAGGATCTTTGAGTTGATCTCTCCTCTACTCATAGGATGTCTTAGAATCACAAGACCATTCAAAATGGTGTTGAGCCTTGAGTACATGTTGGATATCCTCTCCTCCTTTCCCATCTTAAAGTTCTCAAGCAGCCCTTTGAGTATGTAGACTTTTCTTTCCTTCACTTGAGTTGTCCCCTCATAAGTGACGCATAGCATTCTCCATACCTCATAGACTGTTTTACATGAAGAAATCTGGTTGAACTCGGTGGGGGTCATGGAGGCATAGAGGATGTGCATGACTCTAGCATTCAAGGTTGCTTTCTTCAAGGTAGCATCATCCCAATCTTCAATCTTTGTTTTCGGTAGCTTGTATGGGTTGTTCACCATTTGCCATATCTCAAGACTTGATCCTTGGATGTAGAATTGAAGCCTTCTTCTCCAATAGAGGAAATTACTTCCATCAAAGATTGGAAGGTTGATCAAGTATCTCCCTCCTTGGTAGTCACCCATCTTCTCCTACTTGTGGAAGTATGCTTGGAGAAGACCCTCTCTGATACCAATTGTTGGATCCTATATGGGTGATTGGATGCTCTAGAGGGGGGTGAATAGAGTTGAATGAAATTAAACAAAATTCATTAGACCTTCAAGATATATGACAAAATAAGGTTGCTAAATAGGTAATTTGAGTGCAACTAAAACATGCATAGAAAGGATTAGAGAGATTGAGCAAATACAAGTAGACAAGCTATTTAGAGTGGTTCCACACTTCAAACTAGAAGTGAGTCAGTCCACTTACCTAGAGAGGTCAACCTCTAGGATTTCTTAACCTTGCACCTTCATTATATTCATTATAAGAGATACAATACATGACCACCAAAGGACTTACCTATCCAATACAAAGAGTCTTCAACCTTACCAAGGACTTACCCACTTTTCAATGAGTCTTTGGCTTTCACCAAGGACTTACCCACTCTTCCACAAGTCTTCAGTCTTGTAGGGATTACCCACTCTTCTTGGATCTTCAGCCTTTGACTTCACCTTCACTCGGAGAAGCTTCCACCAAGAACTTACCCACTTGAACAAGGAGTCTTCTTCCTTCACTAAGGACTTACCCACTCTTACTCTAAGTCTTCATCCTTGATCTTCACCAAGGGATGCCTTCCCTTGTTCTTCTTCACCTCTCTTAGCCAAGAGAGAGGACCTTCATCTTCATGGTTGAAAAGAGAGATAGGGAGGTGGTGGAAGTGAGAGCCTCACAAGATATACATGTAGGACTAGCTCTCTTAAAGATTTCCTTCTCACTCTAATAAATGTAGTAAGTGATTAAGCTTAGAGAGAGGAGGATGTAGGAAGCACTCAACTATAGAATAGGAACCTCACATAGAGTTTTGCATTGAATGCTCAACCTTGGAATGAATCCCAAGGGGTCCTATTTATAGATGGGATGCCCCTTAGCCTTTGGGAACACTTAAGAACGAAAACTAGCCATTTTGTGGCTTGCAACAGATATATTTTCACTTGTTGCAACTCCACAATGGCTAGAAACACTTTTTTACACTTTTCCGTACATTGCAATCGGTCGAGTTTCTATAAAGGTAACTCGACCGATCCCACTAAAAGACAAGACCAATTTAGGCCATCTGTTGAATTTGTCCTGGGGTAACTCGACCGATTCACTTAAATCAGTTTTGGTCAGTAGAGGGATCGGTCGAGTTCTGTAAAGTGTAAACTCGACCGATCAAAAGTCATTTTCAAGATCCAATCAGGATCGGTCAAGTTCGCAACTTGACCGATGAACAACCTGATGTGAATTTTGGAAAATGGCTTTTAAGTGCTTAAATATTTGATCTAAGTGCTCTTGATTTTTTCTAAGCTTAATTACAAGTCACACAATCATTACAAGTGTTTTATAACATGATTCTAATGGATTTACATCATATTACAAAAGCGTGCACTTGTATTGACTTTGGTTTGTCTTTTCTCCAATTTGATATGCGCAAGTTAGGACAGTTGGAGTGTGTCTATAACTAATCTAAAATCACTCAAGTAGAGACATTAGACATAATTAATTGGAATGGTTTAGTCATCATCAAAATAATAGTTTAGTCAATTTAGACCTAGAGTCAACAACGGTTTTGTCATCAAGATAGAAAGCAAGAAGGTAGATGTGGCATTCATCCTTTAGCTGTAAAATAATTGGATGAAGGAATAATGAAAAAAAAGAAGTGTCCCCAATGGATCTCCTTATTGGGCACTAGTTGTGGAGAGAAGAGGCTCACTTTGATCCATGTAGATAGGGTCTAGGGAGCTATAATATGATTCAATCCAATTTGCAATAGCCAGGTAATGAAGACATACATCCTAAAATATGGTGGATCTATCAACTATATTGAATGTATTATTGAAGTAAATAAGGGACATTGTAAGGGTGTGTGATGTTATTGGTCATGGAAAAGGCAAGTGACAACCTGTAGAAAGGCTTCAACACCCCTACATATGGCAGCACCAAACTGATGGACCTTTAGATGAGTGATTTTCTCTAACAAGACACCCTTCATTGCAACTTTGGAAATAAGGTGATGCCATATTTTATCAATCATGATGGTGTGTATGCTACTTTTAGGCATGAGAAGAGAATTCAAAAGGGCACTGGAAAAGTAGGGTTCTAGAGAGGCAAGACAATGCATAACAAGCCAAAGGTTGACCACAATTGAGATGCATTCAAAAAGTCATCTTTAACAACTACTATTGCACCACACATAGAGTCAGGAAGGTGTTGTGCGCAGAGACCATAATGTGCACAAGATGCCCCTTTCCAGAAGGAAAAGATTCTCTCTTCAATCATAGCACAGGAAGCTACAAAGGAAGAGCAAGAAATACATAACACATGTTGCATTGTAAGATGGTGGAGTTGGGGTGTTTTTGTTCAAGCTCTAAATGAGTAGAAGAGTTAGACAGGACAACATTTTGAGAGGAGAGAATTCAGATGGCAACAGGAAATTGGCCATCCTTGATCGTTGACTTGGCATGTGAAACTATAGCTTATTATATTGTTCGTCATAAAAAGAACATTGGTGGGTTAGGATTTGGGTGAGGATTTGTTGGATACCATCATGTCTAGAATTCTATGTTTCTAAGGCCTTAAGGATCATAAGCTACTGGAGTGAGGTAATGTTTCTTGTTGAATGTTCTTGAGAAGTCTTAGGAGACAAGCCGTAGAGAATGCATGTAGGGAGAAAAAATATATATACCCAAGCATCCATAGATCAAGGACAAGAAGCCACTTGTTGTAGAGTAGTTTACGTAGTTAAAAACAACATTAGACAAAAAAGTAGGATGCTATTTGCTAAAGGCACACCCACACGAAAGACAATCAATAAGATCCACATTGAGCTCAAAGCCGATTTATAGGAGGCAATGGCGGTTCAATATGTTGACAGCCTTCAAGGTACAAGGAAAATGATCGAGCAAGAAATCCATGCTTGATGGAGGAAGGCAAGCCAACAATCATGTGGACCAGATCTTGCAGGAATACAGAGTAGAGTGGTCGTAGAATCGGGGTTGTTAGATGTGCGCTGGGGGCAAGCCTAGAGCAAAGTTGGGTGACAAAACATAAACTACACATCCAACTTTTGCAAGAATGGAGAATAGTTACCCAGCCTTCTTACAAATTCCAGGTTATTCCAACACCTTTTGGATGTCCCCAACTCATGTCGGTGAGGAAAAATGCATTGTATGAAGATAATTATCAAAACTACTCAGATAAAAAGGCTTACAACAACATCTATGGAGACTCTTGAAGGGATTGTTGGATAAATTGGACATTATGATAAATCCCTTTGTTTCGATGATGACAAACATTTCATTCTTGTTAATCTAACGTGATACTTGAGTGTTGCAGGAATGAGGTGGATAACAAATCTCTAGGAAATCTATATGCTTGAATGATTGTAAATGTCATGAAATGTAATCAATTGTAAACTTGTACAAATATATAATGTACAAGTACTTAGACTTCATGTAAATCAAGCGTTAGATCTTCCCTAGCCAATCACCACACCTAGATAGGTCATTCCCTTAAATAGTGTTACATATGCACACTCATACACACACTTAGTGCCTTAATTGAAAGATTGAAATAGGGTCAATCTCGGTCGACAAATTCCTCGACCGAGACACTCTCGGTCGACAAACTTCTTGACCAAGAAAGACCCAAGTAGCCGTTAGACACAGCAGACAAGGTAGTTGGCAGTTGGAAATGAACGTTGCTAACACTTGATCCAGAGAGCCTGTCGGTCGACAAAACTTTGACCGAGTAGGTATCTCGGTCGACAATTTCTCGACCGAGATGGACTCTGACAGCAACTGCAAAATAAAGTAACTAGCTGTTACTAATGCAACTAACTTATACCTAACGGCTAGTTAAGCACTTAGAACCCCCTAGAAAGTGTCTAGAACGTCCTTAAGCACTTGTAGGCCATTCCTATAAATAGGACATGCCTTAGGACACCTAAAGCAACCTAAGTTATACTTGTGATACACTTGAGCATACACTAACAATTGGCAATCTGTTTTGAGAAATTGAGCAACACTTGCATTGGAAAATTCCTCTACTTGCTCTAATTTCGTGTTATATAGGCTAGTATCTCCTATCCACTGCAATCACACTTCCATACACATTGGTTAGGAGATCTACACGCTTGATATAGGCAAATCAAGCATTGTGCTTCAAAGGATAAGTTGTAATTTCCTTTTTCCTTCTTGTTCCTTTTATTCTTTGTATTCTCCTTGCTACTCCTAGGGTTGGAGGCTGCGGATTGGAGAAGGTTCTTCTCGGAGGAGAAGGTGGACTTCAAGCTACTTCAAGAAGGCTATTGCAACGGGAAGCTACTTCAAGAAGGCTATTGCAACGGGAAGCTACTTCAGGAGGAAGGCTGCTTCAAGGTTGGTGCAATTACTTCTAGGTGAAGGCTGCTTCAAGGTTGGTGCAATTACTTCAAGGTGAAGGCTGCTTGAAGGGTTTAGGGAAAGAATTGTAATTTTATGTAAAGTCCTTGCGAGGTAATAAAATTAAATTCCTTCCAAATCCCGGTTGGGTAAGAAACCGGGTAGTGGACTGACTACCTTAGTATTTTCTAAGGTAGGAACCACTCTAAATCCTTGTCCCCTTGTCCAATATTCTTGAGGTTGGTTGTTTGAGTTAAATAATTGTTAAAATATTTAAAAACTCTATTCACCCCCCCTCTAGTGTTTTTCAGGGATATGTGAAATGGGAACATGTGTTGGTCGACTTCACAACTAATGTAGAGGAACTTGTTGTTGTTGAAGTTTCCTGATACTACAACGATTGTTATTGATGGTGAAATGATATAGATGAGGAGGATATAGCAGAGACTAACATCATTAACTGTGATTAGAGGAGGAGAGATATGTGGTCAATTGTAAAATGATATGAAAGTGGACATGGAAGAGGAAACCAAAGGACATGGAAGACCATGGGACATGGAAGAGGAGATCAAGTCAAAAGAACATGAAAGAGGAGATCACAAGATTTGTTATCTCTGATTTGATCAATTCCTTTTGCATTAGATTCATAGTTGAATTCTGTACAAATCTAGTGTAACAATTTATCAAAATTCTCAAATGATAATTTCTTATTCAATTAATTCATCAAGTATCTTAGAAGTTCTTTCAGTAAATATGTGTGGGCTATTACTGTAACAAGTAAGGTTCAAATCTCATAGTATGCTCAAAGTATGATTTTGACTTATCAAGAGATAAGTTCAATCTTAAGTTAAATACTTAATCAATCAAAATTGCATACAACATACTAACGAATCTATAAAATTAAGGTTTGGATTATAATTAACCTAAATAGTATCAAATAAGAAAGATATAGATTGTAACATAGTTCCTAGTCCAAACAATTAGGTATTACGATAGTATGTACATGACAGATACACACATTTGGACCTGCGATTCTTCCATTATTTTCCTCTTTATATTTGGAATATCTTGCAAGCGTATAAAACATTTATGGCTCAATACTACGATTAGGTAATCGATCTTCCACTTCCATACTCCAAGTGGGTGGGGTTTTGCTTGGAGGCAAGGGAATAATTTTATTTAGTCATTCCAGTCGTGGCTTTCAACTTAGTTGTAGTTGGAGAAGGTATTGAGCTGTCGTACTGCATGACAACACTTGTACATTAACTTGTATAATATAGACACTACGTGTATAGAAGATAAGAACGTTTTTTAAAGATGGGAGTACTGATATCCAGCACACCTATTACACCAGGAATCACACCCCGGCCTCGGGACTATGCTATGAGCAGCAGTCCACGCATGTGTCTTTTTGTGTATTACCGATGCTCTGTCGGTACTGTGCTAGATTCAAAGTATAACAGTGCTAGAAGATGAACAGATGATGTGATAAATGCAAGTGATTGAGTGGTGGGTGGTTGAATGACATTATTACTTTTATTACAGCAGATGCATGCATGCAACCATGCATCCAACATGAAACCTTGCAACTGCATTAGTACATTTTTCGTCTTGACGATTGTGCCACATTGTGCTATATAATTTATAATATATTGTCGTTGTATACTTAACGCTCTAATGGATACATTTAAGTAATAATTTTTGACTTGTAGAAAAATGTATTGAAACGTGATTTTGATCATGTCAAATATTATGTGTCAGTCCTGTATTTGCACCCTGCATAACATTATATTTTTCTGATTACAAAATTTTCCTGATTGTATGACTCAGAACTCGTAAACTCAGACGACGAGGTCAATAAATTACTAACTTTTTATATGAACATCACTGGTTACCGGGAACTACTTCGTCAGCTGCCTTGAAGTAGAAACGGTGTTGGACATGACTAGCAGGCAACCATGAGGGCTGCAAGAACAAAGATCGTCTTCTTTGAAGCCATTGCTTCTTTGACAAAAGATGATGATTGTTAATACAGATACACTCAGGCTTAACTGTATTTCATTCACTGATATTCGTTACTATACAGCCATATCACTTTTATAGACAGATACAAGTATTTACACGATGATTACAGATCCAAAAATCACGCTGGTAAGGTGAGAGATGGCGTTCCCACTCGATCCGAGTTTGTTGCAACCACTACCAAAAAACATAGTATATGTGACATTCATGTAAAAGGTTACACATTTTAGGTGACATGTTTGTGCATCACTTACAATCTGTATAGACCTGTGTGAAATAGATGACATACATTTTAGCATTTTGAAAAGGTTACACACTTTAGGTGACATACATATAAATCATCTATAATATGTATAATCATACTTAATATTGATGACATGAATTTTATCATACATGAAAGGGTTACACTGAAAGAAAAAAAAGGGTTACACTGAATAGGTGACATACATTTGAATCATCTATGCTCTAATGGGGGTTTTGCATATAGGTGACATGTATATGATTCACATGTGATCTATATAGGAGTATATATTTAGGTGACACACATGCATGTCACTAAACTTTTAGTTGACACGTGTACTTGTCACCTAAACTTTAGGTGATAGACATGTCAGTCATCCAATATATTCCAACCAATAATAAGCATCAACAAGTTTTATGGGGATATATTAATACATTTATTAACAATTCATAAAGGAAGATATGTGAGAGAAATTGTTGCTGAGAGTCTTTCTAAGTAATCTGGAGGGTCAATCATAGAGGGATATTGACATAAAGATCTTCCCCCAAACTCATATATGTCTCTTTTGTGAACATTCTAAGGCTAATGGGCATTTGTCTTGCGAGGCAAATTGCTCCTTGACAGTGGCTTGCGTAGACCACCCACCCCTAACAACAATTGCTGCAAAAGAGTCATGGCTGTCAAAAGCACTCGAACGACCTTGCTCCCATCTTCTTGCTTCAAAAGCACTCTTTTATGAATAGTTAAGAGGACAATACATATATACATGTCTCAAATCTAAGAATTTTCTAGGACTTACTATGAGAGGTCACTGTCATGATATGACCTCTAGCTCCACCTAGAAGCATTTTCATAGACTTTCTATCGACACATTGTCATGATATGGATCATGGCTCCTCACTAATACATTTTGGAAGATTTCCATGAGCGGACATACTCATGATATGGTCCCAGTCTCCTAACAAATGTATTTTTAGGAACTTGCTGTGAGATGACACTATTCAGATATGGGCCATAAGTCCTCAAAGCTACATTTCAAGGAACTTTTAGTGAGTGACATTGTCATATTATTTTTTTTAGATGAAACTTCGAGCCATTGTATTAGAAATCATTCGATACAACATGCTCTCCAACAAGTACAGGGAAATTACAAGTGATAGTCATTTCCTTGTCCTCTCTCAGCCCCTTCTTTGCCAAGTTGTGAGCAATAGCATTCCCTTCTCGCATGGTGTGTGTGAAGACAACATAGGTGAATTCTCTGGCTTGATTCCTAACATCCTCAAACAGTTGTTTAGTTGGGCTTAACCCCCCACCAGAAGAATGCAGCTTCTGCCACACGTTTTTTGCATCCATCTCAATTTCCACTAAATTAAGGTTTAGGGCTTTAGCTATCTTGATTCTGAATCTGACCCCCTGTGCTTCAGCTATGAATGGGATCCATCTACACTTGCATGTCTTGGTAGCCATGGCAATCGTTTCCTTGTTATGATTTCTGTAGACAGCAGCAAGGCAGACTCTGTCATCAGTATCAAAAGCTGCATCCACATTGATCTTAATGTAATCAAACATTGTCATAGTATGGTTCATGGATCCTCCCAAATGCATTTTCATGGGGATATATCAGTACATTTATTTCACAACTTGCAAAGGAGATGTGTGAGAGAAAATGTTGTTGAGAGTCATTCTTAGTGATTCATAAAGGGATATTGGCATGAAAATAGTCACTAATCTCATACATGTCTCTTTGGTGATCATTCTAAGGCCAATGAGCCTTTGTCTTACGAGGCAAATTTCTCCTTGGAAACATCTTACATAGACCTTCCACCCCCAGCAACGATTCCTGCAAATGGGAGGTGGCTGCCATTAGCACCCAATCAACCAAGCTTCAATTGTCCCCAAACTCATAGATGTCCATTTATGAACAGTTAAGAGGACAATACATATATACACATCTCAAGGACTTTTTTGTGAGAAGACAATGTCATAACATAGGCCCTAGTCCCTCCTCAAAGCATTTTAATGAACTTGTCTGAGAGGACATTGTCATGTTATGGGTCGTAGCTCCTCGCACTTGCATTTTGGGGGACTTTCCTAAGAGGATTCTCATGATATGGGCCTGGATACTCACAAATGCAGTTTCAAGGACTTGTTGTGAGAGACCACTATCATAATATGGGCCCAAGATCCTCAAAAATGCATGTCATGGGACTTGTTGTGAGATGATATTGTCATGATATGGGCCCAAGATCCTCGCAAATGCATTTCAAGGGACTTGTTGTAAGATGATATTGTCATGATATGGGCCATGGATCCTCCTAAATGCATTTGTGGACATTATCAATATATGGGCCATGACACCTCCTTAATGCCTTTGAAGGGACGTTTTGTGAAAGGACACTATAATGATATGGGTCGTGGCACCTCTCAAATGCATTTTTAGGGACGCGCTGTGAGATAACATTTGTCATGATATGGGCCCTGACACCTCCAAATGCATTTTCATGGACTTGTTGTAAGAGGATTTTCTCATGATATGAGACATGACACCTCTCAAATGCATTTTTAAGGACTTACTATGAGATGACATTGTCATCATATGTTCCATGGAACCTCCCAAATGTATTTTCAAGGACTTGGTGTGAGAGGAGATTGTCATGATATGGGCCCAAACTTCACCCAAATGCATTTTTACGAGATTATTATGAGAGAAAGTTGTCAATATATGGGCCATGTCTCATCCTTAATGTATTTGAAAGGACATGTTGTGAAAGGACATTATCATCATATGGGTCGTGGCACCTCCCAAATACATTTTTAGGGACTTGCTATGAGATAGTATTTATTATGATATGAGCCCTGACACCTCCCAAATGCATTTTTATGGACTTTTTATGAGAGGACGTTGTCATGATATGGCCCCTAAAACCTCCCAAATGCATTTTCATAGACTTGTTGTGAGAGGACATTGTCGTGATATGGGACCTAACACCTCCCAAATGCATTTTTAAGGACTTACTGTGAGATGACATTGTTATCATATGCTCCGTGGCACCTCCCAAATGTGTTTTTAAGGACTTGGCGTTAGAGGACGTTGTCATGATATGGGCCCAAACTTCACCGAAATACATTTTCAGAGACTTATTATGAGAGGACGTTGTCAATATATGGGTCATGGCTCCTCCTTAATGCATTTGAAGGGACATGTTGTGAAAGGACATTATCATGATCTGGGTCATGGAACCTCCCAATTGCATTTTTGGGAGTTGATGTGAGATAACATTTGTCATGATATGAACTCTGAAACCTCCCAAATGCATTTACATGGACTTGTTGTGAGAGAACATTGTCATGATATGGGACCTAACACCTCCCAAATGCATTTTTAAGAACTTACTGTGAGATGACATTGTCATCATATACGCCATGGCACCTCCCAACTATATTTTCAAGGACTTGGCGTGAGAGGACATAGTCATGATATGGTCCTAAACTTCACTGAAATGCATTTTTAAGGACTTATTCTGAGAGGACACTACCAGTATATGGGCCATGTATCCTTCTTAATGCATTTGAAGGGACATGTTGTGAAAGAACACTATCATGATATGGGTCGTGGCACCTCCCAAATGCATTTTTGGGGACTTGATGTGAGATAACATTTGTCATGATATGGGCTCTAACACCTCCCAAATACATTTTGATGGACTTGTTATGAGAGGATGTTGTCATGATATGGGACATGACACCACCCTAATGCATTTTTAAGGACTTACTGTGAGATGACATTGTCATCATATGTGCGATGGCACCTCCCAAATGTATTTTCAAGGACTTGGCGTGAGAGGACATTGTCATGATATGGGCCTAAACTTCACCCTAATGCATTTTCAAGGACTTATTATGAGAGGACATTGTCAATATATGGGTCATGTATCCTCCTTAATGCATTTGAAGAGACATGTTGTGAAAGGACTTTATCACAATATTGGTCATGGCACCTCCTAAATGCATTTTTAGGGACTTGATGTGAGAAAACATTTGTCATGATATGGGCCCTGACACCTCCCAAATACATTTTCATGGTCTTATTGTGAGAAGTTGTCATGATATGGGACCTAACACCTCTCAAATGCATTTTTAAGGACTTACTTTGAGATGATATCGTCATCATATGTGCCATGGCACCTCCCAAATGTATTTTTAAGGACTTGGTGTGAGAGGACATTGTCATGATATGGGCCCAAACTTCACCAAAATGCATTTTCAGGGACTTATTATGAGAGGACACTGCCAATATATGGGTTGTATCCTTCTTAATGCATTTGTAGGGCTGAAAGAACTCTATCACGATATGAGTCATGGCACCTTCCAAATGTATTTTTTGGTATTTAATGTGAGATAAAATATGTCATGATATGGGCCCTGACACCTCCCAAATGCATTTTCATGGACTTGTTATGAGAGGACGTTGTCATGATATAGGACATGACACCACCCAAATGCATTTTGAAGGACTTATTGTGTGATGACATTGTCATCGTATGTGCGATGGCACCTCCCAAATGTATTTTCAAGGACTTGGGAGTGAGAGGACATTGTCATGATATGGGCCCAAACTTCACTCAAATGCATTTTTAGGGATTTATTATGAGAGGACACTACCAATATACGGGCCATGTATCCTCATTAATGCATTTTAAGGGACATGTTGTGAAAGGACACTATCACAATATTGATTGTGGCATCTCCCAAATGCATTTTTAGGAACTTGATGTGAGATAACATTTTTCATGATATGGGCACTGAAACATCCGAAATGCATTTTCATGGTCTTGTTGTGAGAGGATGTTGTCATGATATGGGACCTGAAACCATCCAAATGCATTTTTAAGGACTTACTATGATATGACATTGTCATCATATGTGTGATGGCACCCCCCAAATGTGTTTTCAAGGACTTGGCGTGAGAGGACCTTGTCATGATATGGGCTCAAACTTCACCCTAATGCATTTTCAAGGACTTATTATGAGAGGACACTGTCAATATATGGGCCCTGGCTCCTCCTTAATTAATTTGAAGAGACATGTTGTGAAGCCTATGTGTAACACTGGTTGTGATGCCTTGCTTTAATGTTGTTGTATCACATTCTATCGCAGTCATGACGTGCGTCGTGGAGACAGCCACGATGTTGTGTTGTGAGATGTGGGTCGTGGCACCTCCCAAATGAATTTTTAGAGACTTGATGTGAGATAACATTTGTCTTGAAATGAACCCGGACACCTCCCAAATGCATTAGAAGGGACATGTTGTGAAAGAAAACTATCATGATATGGGTCGTGGCACCTCCCAAATGCATTTTTAGAGACTTGATGTGAGATAAAATTTGTCTTGAAATGGGCCCTGACACCTCCTAAATGCATTTGAAGGGACATGTTGTTAAAGGGCACTATCATGATATGGGTTGTTGGGTCTTATCTTGGTCAAGACTGTCATTTCTCTTGTGTTTTGGGTCGAAAAAGATGTGCACCATGTGTGTTTAAGATCGAGACAGTTGATGTTGTTTTGGTTGAGTTGGTTGGCCTTATTTCAGTCATGACAGTCCATTCTGCTTTTGTATGTGACACTTCATTTTGGTCTGGTCATGACACTACATTCGATGTAGTCACGACGTTGTGCTATGAGGGTGGGTCACGACGTTGTGTTGTGGGTTGGTCATAAAGCCTATGTGTAACACCGGTCATGATGCCTTGCTTTAACATTGTTGTATCTGTAATGACTGCCACCAAACTGACAGCCAAATCATTACTAATTATGCGGAATAATCATAAGCAACGGATTAAGAAAATTTACTAAAAATTAAAACCATTTTGCACAGAGTTCCATTTCAAAACTTTATATACATCATGGTTCACATTGTACATACACTATACCATCTCATCTCGAGGTTAACATGTAACAGTTGCTTTGTCAAAACATATACTAAAGCAACATCAAACCTAGAGGAATACAAGCCAAAATCTTGGATTGTTCATAAAACCATCACATACTAAATCCAAGGACCTGAGAGTACAAAGATGACACATAAGACTTCTATCTATAAGACACAACAGACAGTACACTCAACCTGAGCTATTACTTTTGTCCCTGTTGTTGTTGCCCTTACTCTGCAAAATGGTCTTTACCTCCTCGTGCATGTCCACCTAAAAATTGTGGATCCCACGGGGTGAGAAAATTGTCCCAGCAAGAGATATAACTCTCCGCCAACAATGTTATGATAACAGATAAATAATATAAAACTAAGTAGAGGTTCTTTTATATCAATAAGCAAGGTTAATCACTGTGAATAAGCAGATTAGAACATTTCTCATCTCTTAAAGCATTTTAACCATCTATGTTAGGGTAGTAAATCATCTATTTACTTTATGAGGAATATGAAGAACATGTGTAACATTTACCTTTCATACCATATCAACATCTCAAGCTTATCCTGTGATACTTATTATCATGGTGTGAGATCCATGAATAATTCTCATTATTATCTATTGGTCTCAACCAATCTTCTAGCCAAGTATTGGATTGTGCCAGGCATGTGAATATACATCATTATATTCCATCTAGGTATTGGACTATGCCAATCTTGTGAGGTTTGTATCCAGGTATTGGACGATGCCAATACTGTAAGATTATATCCAAGTATTGGACTTTGCCAATCCTGTGAGGTTTGTATCCAGGTATTGGACGATGCCAATCATGTAAGATTATATCCAGGTATTGGACTTTGCCAATCCTGTGAGGTTTGTATCCAGGTATTGGGTTATCCCAATCCTGTAAAATTATATCTAGGTATTAGATTATGCCAATCCTATGAGTGTTGCATCCAAGTATTGGGTTATCCCAATCCTGTAAAATTATATCCAGGTATTGGATTATGCCAATCATGTGAGTGTTGCATCCATGTATTGGGTTATCCCAATCCTATAAAATTATATCCAGGTACTGGATTATGCCAATTCTGTGAGTGTTGCCACCAGGTATTGGGTTATCCCAATCCTATAAAATTATATCCAAGTATTGGATTATACCAATCCTGTGAGTGTTGCATCTAGGTATCGGGTTATCCCAATCCTATAAAATTATATCCAGGTATTGGATTATGCCAATCTTGTGAGTGTTGCATCCAGGTATTGGGTTATCCCAATCCTATAAAATTATATCCATGTATTGGATTATGCCAATCCTGTGAAGTTATATCCAGGTATTGGGTTATCTCAGTCCTGTAAAATTATATCCATGTATTGGATTATACCAATCCTATAAAACCAAATCTAGGTATTGAATGATACCAATCCTGTGAAACTAAATCCAGGTATTGGATGATACCAATCCTGTGAAACTCAATCCAGGCATTGGATGATACCAATCCTGTGATATCATGGCCATCTCGCTAAGGATTCCATAGAAGTGGAATATCTTTATGTTCCCCTTTCACTTTCATTATGGGATCTCAATCCCTTAAACTCATTACTGAATACCACATCACCTTTAATAGGCATTATACCTTGGCCAAGCCATCATACTTATTCACATCCTTTATGTAATACAAGTATTCATCTTATCTCATTTAAGCATATTCAAAACACTATAGCCCTTATTTGGGTTTAAGCATAAATCATGTATGATCAAGATTTCATTATTATTATTGTAACCAATTATCATTATTATTATTATTATTATGTTACTGAGTTTCCATTTCCTAGTTTATTTTGAACATTATCATTTCTTACATGAGACTTTTATAAACATCTTGTTACCTCTCACTAGGCAACAACTATTCTCATGGATCACAAGGCCCATTAAACATCTTGTTACCTCTCACTAGGAAACAACTAATCACATGGCTCACAAGGCCCATTAAACATCTTGTTACCTCTCACTAGGCAATAACTAATCACATGGCTCACAAATCCCATTAAACATATTGTTACCTCTCACTAGGCAACAACTATTCACATGGCTCACAAGGCCTTTTAAACATCTTGTTACCTCTCACTAGGCAACAACTATTTCTAGGTCAAAAGACCTATATAATTGGTATTATATGAAACATCATATCTCATGCTTAGCTATTCTCATTATCTCATGCTACTAGCATGGTTTCAATATGGTTAAGGTTTCCCTTTGTTAACCAATTGTAGTTTTAAATCATATCATTACCCTTCATTAGGGTTAAGGTTTCCGTTTTTAAAAACAACTAGGGTTTTCAAGTTCATTCATCAAGAATCACAACCCAAATTCAGACTCCACACATATTAGGAATATCAATGTATACTCATTACATGAGTATTAAATAAGTATAAGTTTCTCTTTCATCCTCATTTGGATATTGATTACATCATACTCCATTAGGTTGGCTCAATCCTTCTCTCAAGGTACATTGGCCCATATTTATCAAAATGCATTAAACCCTTCATGTCTTAAAGTATCATTTGACGTAACATACTACATGTATCACTCAATCAAGTGTATTGGATTGAGGTGCTTCCTCCATATTGGGTTTCACAACACCATGTTGAGTTTCAACATCATATCGGGTTAGGGTATATACTCAACACCATATCAGGTATAAGGTGTGTGCTTAACCCCATATATGCACAAGGTGTGTGTATGTATCACTCATCTCGTCCATGAGGTATAAATTCATCACCATATCATGCTAGTGGTTGTGTTCATATCATCATATCGGGTTACCATATCACCATCTAGGGTTTCAACACCATATCGGGTAAGAGGTGTATGTGTGCTCACCATATCAACCTTGAGGTGTATGTGTGCATCACCATATCATGCATAAGGTTTATGCTCATCACCATATCATTCTAGAGGTGTATAACCATCATTATCTAGGGTTTCAACATCATATCGGGTAAGAGGTGTATCCCTCAACACCATGGGTTAGAGGTACTTCAACCTAGTATCATGTTGCACCATGTTGATGTCATCATCATCAACCTCTAGACTCTTGTTATTACTATTCTGGTTCATGGACAACAGTCCTAGGTTACTACTAGAGCTCATGGGTTCATCAATTATGCAAGAAGTTTCGAATTGAAAGTAAATCATTTAACTAAGGCAAGATTGATGGTAAATAATAACATAATTGAGTTCAAGTTATATGACCTACCTCCAGAGCAACTTCAAAGCTCCAATCTCCAAATCTTCACGTTCCCAAGGTTGAATATTAGCTTCTCAAAGGTCCAAGACTTGAGCTCCTCAGCCCTATGCACGATACCTCACCACTTGTGACCGATATCCCTCACTTGGCTGATATCACTTGCTATGGGTGATATCACTTTTCTATGGGCGATACCAAGTCTCTATGCATGATACTCCTTCACCATTGCATGATACCAAGACTCTATGCTTGATATCTAAGAGCAAGGGGGTGATAGATTTCGAAAACTTCCACTAATAGGTGAAAGGAAGGGTATATATACTTGAGGTTCATGAAAAAGTGTGCATATGAGGTGTCATCATTTTAAGCTACTAGGTGCCATGTGTCCATGCATGTTTGACACTTGTCCTTGCATTCACTCATATTTATCTTTACATGAAAAACACTTGATGGATAAGATATCTCAACTCAATCACCACTTTATTCACAACTCGATACAACTTTTCCAAGGAAGTTGAAAACCAATACACTTCACCTCCTTGAGGTGCTTAGCTCGTCATGGACAAATACAAGAGTTCAAAAACTGATATGGGATCCCCTCTATGGCTCCTTTTCTGATAGACACTCCCATATGGACTCTACAACCCGATACAAGCTCAAATTAGGGTTTCACACAACACTTTCTTGGTCTTTACATCACCAAGAATACTATCATTAAAAAATGATTCAAACATGATGCCTCCTTCTTTATGTATCCTCTAGATGATACTAGGAGAGAGTAGGGACACTATGGAGGTGGTAATTTGCATATCAAACCTACATTTTGAGTAAATTACAACTTGCACCAAAATTGGTACACAAGTCACTTGCATTATTCAAACAAGTTCAAACTTGGAATTTAGGCTTTTCACAAGCCACCACCTAGCATGATTCTCGTTATTATGATGCTAAAACACTTAGGGCACATTCAACATGTGAAAAATTGCAATATATCCCCTCCTCTTGGGTAAATTGCATTTTGGTCCAAAATAAGAGAACATTGCTCAAACATTATTTAAACATGACCAAATTTGAAACATAAGTTTGTCAACTGATAACAAAACTTTTAGAGGATTGTATTAAAGTTATAAGCAACTTATTTAGCCAAAACAAATAGGGTTAACTCATAACCCAGGCCAGGGTCATTACAATATCACATTCTATCGCGGTCACGATGTGCGTGGTGGAGACAGTCGCGATGTTGCGTTGTGAGATATGGGTCGTGGCACCTCCCAAATATATTTTTAGGGACTTGATGTGAGATAACATTTGTCTTGAAATGTGCATTGACACCTCCCAAATGCATTTGAAGGGACATGTTGTGAAAGGACACTATCATGATATGGGTCATGTCACCTCCCAAATGAATTTTTAGAGACTTGATGTGAGATAACATTTGTCTTGAAATGGGACCTAACACCTCCCAAATGCATTTTAAGGGACATGTTGTGAAAGGACACTATCATGATATGGGTTGTTGGGTCTTGTTTTGGTCAAGAATGTCGTTTCTCTTGTGTTTTGGGTCGAGAAAGATGTGCACCATGTGCGTTTGAGGTCGAGACAGTTGGTGATGTTTTGGTTGTGTTGGTTGACCTTATTTCAGTCGTGATAGTCTGTTCTGCTTCTGGACGTGACACCTCATTTTGGTCTGGTCACGACACTACGTTTGATGCGGTGTCGATGTTGTGCTGTGAGGGTGGGTCACGACGTTGTGTTGTGGGTTGGTCGCGAAGCCTATGTGTAACACTGGCTGCGATGCCTTGCTTTAACGATGTTGTATCACATTCTATTGCGGTCACAATGTGCACGGTAGAGACAGTCATGATGTTGCATTGTGAAATATGGGTCGTGGCACCTCCCAAATATATTTTTAGGGACTTGATGTGAGATAACATTTGTCTTAAAATGGGCCCTGATACCTCCCAAATGCATTTGAAGGGACATGTTGTGAAAGGACACTATCATGATATGGGTTGTTGGGTCTTGTTTTGGTCAAGACTGTCATTTCTCCTGTGTTTTGGGTTGAGAAAGATGTGCACCATTTGCATTTGAGATCGAGATAGTTGGTGTTGCTTTCGTTGTGTTAGTTGGCCTTGTTTCAGTCGTGATGGTCCGTTCTGCATCTGGACGTGACACTACATTTTGGTCTGGTCACGACACTATGTTTGATGCATTCATGACATTGTGCTATGAGGGTGGGTCACGACGTTGTGTTGTGGGTTGGTCACAAAGCCTATGTGTAACATTGTTCATGACGCCTTACTTTAATATTGTTGTATCACATTCTATCGCTGTCAAGACGTGCATCGAGGAGACAGTCGCGATGTTGTGTTGTGAGATATGGGTTGTGGCATCTCCCAAATACATTTTTAGGGACTTGATGTGAGATAACATTTGTCTTGAAATGGGCCTTGACACCTCCCAAATGCATTTGAATGATATACTATGAAAGGACACTATCATGATATGGGTCATGACACCTCCCAAATACATTTTTAGGGACTTGATGTAAGATAACATTTGTCTTGAAATGGGCCCTGACACCTCCCAAATGCATTTGAAGGGACATGTCGTGAAAGGACACTATCATGATATGGGTTGTTGGGTCTTGTTTTGGTCAAGACTGTAGTTTCTCTTGTGTTTTGGGTCGAGAAAGATGTGCACTATGTGCATTTGAGGTCGAGACAGTTGGTGTTGTATTCATTGTGTTGGTTGGCTTTGTTTCAGTAGTGATGGTCCGTTCTACTTTTGGATGTGAGACCTCATTTTGGTCTGGTCGTGACACTACATTTGATGCGGCCTTGACGTTGTGCTATAAGGGTGGGTCGCAACATTGTGCCGTGGGTTGGTCACAAAGCCTATGTGTAACATTGGTTGTGACGCCTTGCTTTAATATCATTGTATCACATTCTATCGCGGTCACAACGTGCGTCGTGGAGATAGTCGCGATGATGTGTTATGAGATATTGGTCGTGGCACCCCCCAAATACATTTTTAGGGACTTGATGTGAGATAACATTTGTCTTGAATTGAACCTTGACACCTCCCAAATACATTTGAATGACATATTGTGAAAGGAAACTATCATGATATGGGTCACAAAACCTCCCAAATGCATTTATAGGGACTTGATGTGAGATAACATTTGTCTTGAAATGGGCCCTGACACCTCCCAAATGCATTTGAAGGGACATGTTGTGAAAGGATACTATCATGATATGGGTTGTAGGGTCTTGTTTTAGTCAAGAATGTCATTTTTCTTGTGTTTTGGGCCGAGAAAGATGTGCACCACATGCATTTGAAGATGAGATAGTTGGTGCTATTTTGGTTGTGTTGGTTTGACTTGTTTCATTCGTGATGGTTCATTCTGATTCTGGATGTGACACTTCATTTTGGTCTGGTCGAGACACTACATTTGATGCGGTCGCGACGTTGTGCTGCGAGGGTGGGTCGCGACGTTGTGTTGTGGATTGGTCGTGAAGCCTATGTGTAACACTGGTCATGACGCCTTGCTTTAATGATGTTGTATCACATTCCATTGCGGTCACGATGTGCATCGTGGAGACAGTCGCGATGTTTCTTTGTGAGATATGGGTTATGGCACCTCCCAAATGCATTTTTAGGGACTTGATGTGAGATAACATTTGTCTTGAAATGGGCCCTGACACCTCCCAAATGCATTTCAAGGGACATGTTGTGAAAAGACACTATCATGATATGGTTTGTTGGGTCTTGTTTTGGTCAAGACTATCATTTCTCTTGTGTTTTGGGTCGAGAAAGATGTGCAACATGTGCGTTGAGGTTGACACAGTTGGTATTGTTTTTGTTGTGTTGGTTGGCCTTGTTTCAGTCGTGATGGTATGTTCTGCTTCTGGACGTGACACTTCATTTTGGTCTGGTCGTGACACTACGTTTGATGCGGTCGCGACATTGTGTTGTGAGGGTGGGTCGCGATGTTGTGTTGTGGGTTGGTCCCAAAGCCTATGTGTAACACTGGTCGTGATGCCTTGCTTTAATGTTGTTGTATCACATTCACTATGTTGTGGGTTGGTCGTGAAGCCTATCGTAGCACCTCCTAAATGCATTTTTAGGGACTTGATGTGAGATAATATTTGTCATGATATAGACCATGTCACCTCCCAAATGCATTTTCATGGACTTCTTGGGAGAGGATGTTGTCAAGATATGTAACCTAACACCTCCCAAATGCATTTTAAGGACTTATTGTGAGATGACATTGTCATCATATGCACCATGACACATCCCAAATGTATTTTTAAGGACTTAACGTGAGAGGACATTGTCATGATATGTGCCCAAACTTCACCCTAATGACATTGTCATGATATGGCGCTCTTATCTCCTTTCTCCTTGTCTTTCTCATACCCTTTCCATCTTGACCATAGGTTCTTGTCAAAAATCTCAATTACCTGCCTCAGTTAGGCATAGCACTGCCTGAACCCTAGTATGTCTCATGATTTCTGATTCCCGTTGGACCACTTGCTTTAATCGACATTGTATTTCACATGTAATTGTCCTAGTCCAACCTTTAAATAATACAATCATTGAAAATATATCAAAATATGAACAAGTGGAAGAATATTATTGAGGTTGGCTTTGATATAATAATTGAACTTCTATATTATGACTATAATATGACAAAAGAAGAAAGTACACATGGGCCAATGAAATAAGATAAAAATTCAGCTCATGTAATTTTAATCATGTAAACTTGAGGTATATCTTATTGGAGCATAATTGTTAGTGGTGGATAGACCATTTAGTTGTAGGAATAAAATATATTTATTATGAAAGAAAACTAGAGATTAGTAAAAAATAGATGCAAACCACACATTGAGAGGTTGTGTGGGTCTGCGGGGATGTTTATGTAAAAGTATAAATTTCTGGATCTATCTCATTGTTGGAGTACTACTTTTGCTCTCTTAATCATAAGTCACATGGATCAATTTGTAATTAATTCATAACCAAATTAGTTTTTTGCTAACCTACCTAGTCAATTATCATCGTACCCACTCTCTCCTGTTAGGCGCAGTTTCTGTGTGGTGCCCCTTTCAGCTCCCTACAGAACCCCCTCCACTCCGACTCCTCACCTTGCCCCCTTTCCCCCTCCGCCCCCTCGAATATGATCATTCGCCACCGCCGCCTACCCACCCCTGTAATACACCCTCCCTTCCTCCTTCTCACGGTTTCTTTCTCTGCTCCAGTCCCTCTCTGCCCCATGCTCTATGCTGGTTGAGTGCCCTTGATTCCTCGACCCCCGCCTCTTCTCCATTGATCCGTCCCCTGGGACTCCACCCTTGATGCCTTCACCCCCCTCCTCGTCGCCATCGATCCGTCCGCTGGGACTCTGCCCTACCTCGTCTCCTCCCCCCTGCCCCATCTAGTTTGGTGCCCCAATTTGCATCTAAAGAGTCCAAGGCCCCTTCCTATCACTGAGGTCTAACACCCCATCTTGTAACTGATGAGTACGACGTCCCACCATGAAATTGTTGCTCCATCTATTGTCTGTCTCATATCCCAACGATGTTTCTAGGTTAGTTCTTACTGTAAGAGAGAAGAAAAAACACCGACATTGTAGGATAATAACATCAAAAGGTCCATATTCATGCCGGAAGGACTGTCATTCCTCCATTAAGGTTCTTTCTTTGTGCCTGATGTATACTCCCCCATTCTTATTTGGCCACTCAGTCCTAATCAACCATTAGGTATTTTCCTTTTTATCAACGTGTATATTCTTTAATTTTATACTTACTTTATTGAGAAGTGTGTGCGAGATGATGTGGTTACATAACAACCTGTACGGGTTATTTATTCTAATCAATGGCGTATTTTTGGTGTAATTTTCTATATTTCCTTGGTTGACTGGTTGACCTGTAATTAAAAACAAGGAAGATAATGATCTGAATCGTCATGTGCTTTCTCCTTTAGGTGAAGACCCAGGCGTCATTGATGGTGAAGAGGCCCAATAAGGCCAAGAACGAGCCCTATCATCCTGCTTGGATGCAGAAGTCGGAAACATGAAGCGACAAATGAAGGGCAAGACAACTACCACAGAAAAGGAGCTCAAGGAGCAACTGCTTGTCACTGGTGACATCAATGACTATTGTGACACATGACAAGGTAGTTCATCATGAAACATCATTACTTGAAATCAAAATGTGATTTCCCACTGAAGAATAACATAATCTATGGTGTTGTAATTTACTCCCTTTATCTAATTTATGGACATGTATATATTTCTCTACAATGCAATTTAACCAACAAAGGCCAAATGACACTATGGGTTAACATATCCGGCCATATACCCAGATGTATTCAGAAACAACTAGTTCTTACCCAAATGAAATGTATTTCCCTCAAACTGGACCTGGTTTTTCCACTTTATTCACTTAATAGACTAGAAACCTCGTTGGAGCCGCATTGCATGCTGCCTAGGGTGCTAGACACACATTATTTTGAACATAATTTATGGCGTACATGCATTTGGACAAATGTATCCAACACCTTCATGTTTTTCCTGTCATATATTAGATCTCAAGGAAAGGACTTGTTTTTTGATCCCCCCATCCAAATCACATTTGTTAACTCTCATAACAGTGAAGCATCATGCATAGTAGGCTCTAAAGGTGCTTCCCATGTGAGATGATACTATCACAAAATATAATATTTCTATGTGATATTTACCTCCAGAAATTTTATCAATCACCTATATTACTATTGATAACTTATTGATTTTCATGAATGTATATGTTTTTAATCATCTAACACCAAAGTTTTCTAGTTCGTTTCATTTAAGAAAAGCATGCAAATTTTGGATTAAATGTAGTGTAACAATGCTACCAGTAGTTAAAGATTACTGGGTGGGTTATCTAATTAGAGTTGGTCATGGCTTCTTTACGTGGCCTTGTTGAGATTTGCACCTAAGCCAAAATCTTGGGGTGATAGTTAATATCCATTCTTGATTATCAAGTTCTGCTTTCTTCTTATTTAGATACAAATATGATATATCTTTGTGTTTTCTGTAGGACTGGGAGATACCGAGTATCAGCTACTTTCTTTCTTCATTTTTGGATCTAGTTACCAAATTATAACAAAACCTATATTAAGTAGACACTAATTGAACTTTTGTCTCAATTGAGCAAGGCATAGTCATGATCAATGCATTCTTCACGATGAAAACATGAAATTATATCCCATTCCTAGTTGATTATTTAGATTTCTTTAGATTAATCTACCTTAGGGGCTAGGAATCCAATTTGTAGAGCCTTGTCCAGAGCTTAGGGGGCCAAGGCGTACCTTGACAACTAAGGCATAGTTGATAAGGTGGTTAGGAAGTAGGTGTTCCTTTGGAGGAGCCTAAGGAGCCTAGGAACCCTCAAATTAGATCTGATTTTTCCTGGTCTAGAACACACCTCTTGCCCTCAGATCACATTACCTCCATGACAACAAAAGTCAACATATTTTAGTGTAATTTTTATTTAGTATTGAGATAAAGACATCAATTGTAGATTCAAGAAGATGGTGGGTGTTCAACTTTATTTTTCTTTGCAGTTGTATATCCTGAATGTTGCCCTGTTTAGGTTGTAGGATGAATGTGACATGACCCCTTTTGAGGGAGAAAAAGGATCCCAACCCCATATATAATCTTATTTCTCTCCTTTTCAACCACTGTATGGGGTTGGTTCATGACGTTGGAACTGTAGCAGCCACCAACCAACGTTGTTACAGTCTCTAGCCGACCTCTTGCACTTGATTTTGCTAACTTTTGCGAAACTTATTTATCGCACTATACAATACTTTTTTTTATAATCTTTGTGAAAATTCATTTCTGGTTTAATATGAAAAAATCGTTCAATTGGTACTATTTTGAAATGAAATTATATGATATTTTTCAGGAGACATGGATAAAAGTTGGATCACTAAAGTAAAATCTAAACATGATCATTGCAAAAATGCATTCATGATAGCATCCACTTCTTTTTTGGATTTTTCTTTTAGGAATCATATCGAGGTGAATTGCCCATGTGTGAAATGTGAAAATAACTTTCCTAGTACAATTTTTTTCTAATTATGAACATTATTGTGTATGTTTATGTGAGGCCCTCTATGTAAAATCTAACCCAAACATGGGCAAGAGAAACATGCATCAAATTAGAAAAGCAGTGTCTATTCAACGTGATTTTCGAGCGTCCGACTATGACACAACTCCAAGGACTGTTGTTTTAGTTTTTTATTTATAATACATTCACCCACCTATTTTATTTTGTCTTTCCACTATATGTGCAATATCTAATGTGTTTAGATAACTTAGTGCATGAGAAAGATTCCCCCAAGTAATGTCAAAGCAAGCATGCATTTAAATCAGAAGAGGAAGTCCATGCATAGTAGTATCGTCACTTCAGACTATGTTGCACCTTCAAGTACCATTTTTTTTGATAGATACACTCACCCACTCACCACTCATCCATTCTATTTTGTGTTTAGGTAAATCTATGCTTGTGAAGTCAGCCTTAAATAGTGCCAAGGCAAGCATGCAACAAAATAAAAAAAAAAGAAATCTATTCAAAGTGATTCAGATGATCATGGTGCTAATCCATTGACTGATGTTTCAGGTATTTCGATAATAAATACACATGAATAATTTGATTTTGTATTTTATAGAAATATTTCTTTACATTAATGTTGATTATTAAATATCCCTTTCATCATGGATCAAGTCAGTTTACGATAATAAATATTGAACATCAGGTCAATTTCTAAGGTGGACTACCTCACATTGCACCATAGGTTTTTCTACAGGGTTTATCACCCTAGAGCAGTAGCATGACTGACTATTTTACTACTAATTCTAGGGTGGTACTCTTATTTGTGGATCCCTTTCATTGTTGAAGTCTTGATCCAGTGTATTAGTTTGTATAAAACTAGTATGAATCCCAACTTTTAATCGGCTGAAGGAGGCCTAATATGGAATTGAGGAGCATGGATGATTAAAACCTAATTCCCTCCGAACTCAAATGTCTAGTATGTTCTTTTTCCTCTCCTTTTCTTTGTCCATGCATTCACTAACCAATGGTTTCTTCAACTTTTTGCTAATTCAATTTATAAACTGTTTGTGCTAGTCTGGCGAGCTACTGGTCTGGGAGCTTTTAGGGCATTGCCACCTTGATTGTGTCATCATGAGCACCTCCCTAGACCAAATTTCATACATGGACAAACATGCCATTCATTGCTAAGGCTAGAATGCTTGAGAAAGATTTGGTTGCCTCATTGATGGAGAAATGAATATCAAAATACCGGATGTTGCCTGAGTTGCTGCTAATATGCAAAAAGCGTGCTTTTTTAACAAATATTTTGAGCCTCATGATGTCAACGGCTATCTAAAAAACTTGGAGATGCAAGAGGCACAATGCTCTTTAACTACTAGTTACTGAGTTGAAGTCCCCAACAAGGCATTTAAGGGACCGTCAAGGATAAAAAAAGGTATTTATTCAGCTAAGCAGGTATGTTCTTTACATTCTTTTGTATGATAATCTTTGTGTGGGCTCTGATCTCCAAAACCTGAGATAAACACGATTAAACTCATCGGAAGGGATTCAATTAACAGCGAAATACGAAAATCACCAGAAAATAAAACTTTTTGAGACAAGATCTTGAAATCATGAAACTCCTTTTATAAGAAACAAGGTAAACAGATTACATCTCTGTTAGATCACTTCATGAGTGATTATATACAGCCAGATACAAAATCTCAAGATTTAAAACCCAAAATCTCAGACCAAAAGACTCCAAGGACCTGAGAGTACAGAGACGACATAAGACCATCTAACTACATGACTCAGCAGTCAGTATCTCCACCTGAGATTCACTGCTGCTCCTGGTGCTGCTGCTGCTGATTCTGATCACCTGCAGATTGGTTCCTTCGTCCTCGACGACCACCTAAAAAGTTGAAATCTACGGGGTGAGACAATTTTAAATAATTGTCCCAGCGAGAGTTATAACTCTCCTCCAGAAGCTTTATTATAGCAACCAAGAATAACATAGGCAATAAAAGCTCTAAGGTAATCGGCAGCAAATTGTTATCAATTAGAACAACAACATTTAAGGAATATGAAAAACATGTATACTAAGTACTGTATCATCAACCAATGTATTTCGTGGTTCAACCTAAGCAGATATGCTACGCGGTTGATTATGTTTTACAAACATCATTATGCCCTGCGGAGATGAGGTATACCGCTCATACTCCAACCGATCACTATTAAGTCGCATCAGTATCATACATAGGTCATCAAAAGAGCTGGATTCTTATGACCTCATCTTCCTCAGTCAGTAAGAGGATCAACATGCAGGACATCTAGTGTCTCTACTACTATAGCTTACCAGGGTATTCTGGTACTTCGCTATTAGAGTCACAGTGGCATTCTGTACTCGCTTCACTACCGAAAGATTTCTTGTTTATCTCTCATCGATGCGGTATAAAAGATTTCCTCGGGAGATTAGTGTTACATCACCCCGACATAAAACATAGTGAAGGATTGATAGATTAAGATACATCTACATCAATTCCTACACTAGGATGTAAGGAAATTCACATCCATATTACCCCACATATTCAAAAGTATGTGCTCCAGGAATTCCCTTAGGAAAACCTGTTTCACCATCATTTAACTCCTGACAATGATGGATCTATGATCAGGGATCTACATGGTATGATTATACTTGATTAGTTAGGTACATTTCAGTATTCTTTTATCATCAAACATATTTTCAAACAAATATCATTAGCACAGCAGCTATGAAGGAAGAATACTAAATGTAGCAAGCCTAACTCTCATCAATTGTCATATCTCAATATTCTCATCACAAGTCATCTCTTAAAGCATGACCTTGATGGTATTCATGGCTCTCACAGCCTATCAATCTCATAAGATGCTATTAACAAGGCATCAAGATATATCACTATTGATAAAGCTAACAACATGCTTTCAATGAATATAGTATCATCATACATACCTGGATATGATCATCCTCATAAAGGAACCTGCATGGTTAAATTAGCTGATAACAGTAAATAACTTATTTAAATAAGTTATATCTCCCTACTCATACAAGAGCTCAGTTTCCCTGGTTTTCATCAATTAGGGTTTACTATTCACATTACATGTCATCACCCTAGAATTAGGGTTTACTATTCACCTCATGGTGAAATGATCTCATAACATCCTCATGTATGAGAAACATCATCATTAAAGACCTCAGATAAGATTAAGATTCATCAATTATCATAATTAGGGTTTCCATGATCTCACATAAGTGGATCATACCTAAACTTGCACATTCATGTATATTGAAGGTATTTTACTTGAGTTTCCATTATAATTGGTACTTTCTCTCTCCTCTAACTAGTAGATAGTGATTACACCACTCTAGATTAGGTTGGGTTAAGTCCTCATTGATTAACACAAGTCAACTCATCACTATCATGTGATTAGGGTTTGATTAAAACAAGGTATCACTCAATTGAACCTTTCAGGGGCATTTTGGTAATTTACCCATTGACCATCATCATGTGTCAATTCATTAGCCACTTAGTCCCTTAACATCTTAGGTTACCATTAGGGTTTAGATTATATCATCATTGAACCTTTTACACTTTCAAGTGATTAAGTATAATCAACCTTGAAGGTCTCCAATTGGTTTAGGGTTTAACCTTCAACCTTCAACCCATTTGATTCTTAAACGACCTTGAACTCATTTAACCTCAAACGACCTTGGACCCATTTGAGCCTTAAACGAGTGTGGACCCACTTGACCTTAAACAGGTGTGGACCCACTTGTGTCTAAACAGGTGTGAACCCATTTGAGTTCAAACGAGTGTGAACCCGTTTGAGATCAAACGAGTGTGAACCCGTTTGAGATCAAACGAGTGTGAACCCGTTTGAGATCAAATGAGTGTGGACTCGTTTGGGCTTAAACGAGTGTGGACTCATTTGGACTCAAACGAGTGTGGACTTGTTTGGACTCAAACGAGTGTGGACTCGTTTGGACTCAAACGAGTGTGGACCATCTTGGGTTCAAACCGCATGAACATAAAGGTGACACATAGGTTATATTTGAATAGGGTTTCCTATGTTGAAGCCTTTAATTGGCCAAATCCATGTTAACCACTTACAAATTGAGTCAATTAGGATGAGCCTCAATCAATTGGACTCCAATGTGACCCTCAATTGAAAGCCAATTAGGGTTAAGTCTAACTCAATTAGGGTTTCCAATCGGCTAATCATCAATTTTCAATAATGTGAAACAAAGTGCAATTGAACCCTTCAATTGAACTCCAAATGGGCCCAAACTTGGCTCAAACGGTCTTGAGGTCGTTTGGATGACCTCCAAACGATCTTGAGACCGTTTGCCTAAAGTTTGACCAAAAACCAAAATGATTTGATAAGGGTTGAGCCCTAATTAAATTAAAAATCAGCACTTTTCATCAATTATCAACATCTTGTAATTGGACCCTCAAACCATCAAATTTCTTTAACCCTAGACCTCCAAACGATCTTGGGGTGTCACTAAACGAGTGTGAGATCGTTTGGATGAACCCCCAAATGGGTTGGAACCCGTTTGGGTCCTTCAACCCAAAACTCAACAAGATCTATATTGAAATCAACAACTTTCACCCGATTAGGGTTAGGTTATTGAAGTGTCTTCAACTCTTAATTGGTTAGGAATTAGATTAAAATTATTATTAGGAATGAAATTAAATACATTATGAACAGACCCTCAAACGTTCGTACTTTGGTCAACCCTATGAAATGGTCTTGGGGTCGTTTTGATCCAAACGATCTTGCAGGATCGTTTGAGATCAAACGGGTTGAACCTGTTTGACCTTAAACGAGTTGCACCCATTTGGACCAAAAGGGTTCAAGTTCGTTTCATAAAGTGACCTAGGAATCCACTCCCATTATCCTCAACCTCTGTTCAGGTCGGTTCCTCCACCGTTTTGCTTGCAAAAGAGCAAGGAAGAAGGGAGGTAGAAGAAGAACTAATCATGGGAAACAAGAACAAAGATATGCATAACAAAGCTAAGGGTTAGAGTTATAAAACCCGCCTCAAACGTGGTTCCTAGAGCTTCCAAGCTTCCAAGATTCAAGCCTTTAATGGCGTCTTGAGCTCCACAGGTCGGCCAAGGTCAATTCTTCAAGAAAAAGATGGGGATGTCGGCTAGAACAAGGAACCTAAGTAAGAAAACTAGCAATTCAACCTTGTAATACGATTTCCTCCATGAATCCAAGCTAGAAGGTGGTGTTATCTTACCTTAGAATAGGTTGGTCATTTCCTTGAGCTCCTGAGATCCTTCCTTAGTCGGCCACAGCAAGAGATAAGTGAAGAGTGAAAGGGAAACGTTGCCTTTGATTGCAACGGAAAGGGTATAAGTACCTTTGGGGTTATTTTCATCATAAGGACAACTTACTCCTCCTTTTCACAACTAGGTCCTTCCTTTCTTTTTGGCACGTCCCTCCTCTTCTTTCTAAGGTAAAACTCCTTCTAAAACCAAGAACTAAAGGCAAGGAAGGTCAACTTATCACTAAGGTACATATGTACATAAGGGTCTCCTTACTTACATCTTGATGATTTAATTACAAAGGTGTTCCTTATTATATGATTATTCAAAGGAAGTGCCCCCTTCATCATTATTAGTTTAAATGATGTCAAAAGTCATAAAAGTTGTTCAAGATGGTGTATTTTATAAGTTGCACCCCACATTTGGGTAAATTGCACTTTAATCCAAATTAGGGTTTTTAAGCACAAGGATCATTCCACAAGCTGTATCTTGATGCCCAAGCTTGGGAAATCCATCTTACCTCATAATATTTACTCATATGATGTCTCATCATCAGAGGAACATCTTAACTTGTGAAATTTGCAAGTTACACCCCTTAACTGGGTAATTTGCACATAGGCCCCTGCATTACCAAATAATTCTACAACATTGTTTTAAAAGGACAGAAATGAAAATGTATGTTCCTTAGGAACTTAATTACATGCCAAAAGATAATCACAAGGATTTAATTACATATTTAGGCAAAACATCTAGGGTTAATTCATAACCCAGGTCAGGGATGTTACAAATTATCCTCCCCTTACAAGGATTTCGTCCCCGAAATCGACAAAATGTATTAGGAGAAAAGAGCAGGGTACTTCCTTCTCATCTCATCCTCTAGTTCCCAAGTGGCTTCTTCAACACCACGGTGGTTCTAGAGGACTTTCACAAGGCTTATATCTTTCTTCTTTAACTTTTTAGTTCTGCTATCAAGGATTGACACTGGCCCTTCCTCGTAAGATATGTCATCATTCAATTCTACCTCCATAGGTTGTAGAACTGACTCAGTGTCGGGGTGACATTTCCTCAGCATAGAAATGTGAAACACAGGGTGTAACCTCTGCAACTCTAGTGGTAACTCTAGTCTATAGGCTACCTTTCCAACTCGTTCAATGATTGGATAAGGTCCCATAAATCTAGGTGCTAACTTTCCTTTCCTTCCAAAGCGAAGGACTCCTTTCCAAGGCGAGACCTTGAGGTACACTCTATCTCCAACCTAGAAATCTAACGGTCTACGACGCTTATCAGCATACGACTTTTGTCTATCCTGTGCAGTCTTAAGCTGTTGTTGTATAACTTTGATCTTCTCTGTAGTTTGCTGCACAAGATCAGGACCTAACAACTGATGTTCACCAGTCTCATACCAACACAAAGGGGATCTAAAACATCTACCATACAAGGCTTCATAAGGTGCCATATCAATACTATGCTGATAGCTATTGTTATAGGCAAACTCTATCAAGCTTAGGTGTAGATCCCAACCTCCGGTAAACTGGAGAACACATGCTCTCAACAGGTCTTCCAAGGTTTGTATGGTTCTTTTCGACTGTCCATCAGTCTGTGGATGAAAAGTCGTACTAAACCTTAGCTTGGTGCCTAAGGCTCTGTGTAGCTGCTCCCAAAAGCGACTTGTAAACTGGGGACGTCTGTCAGAAACTATGGTGACAGGAACTCCGTGCAAACACACTATCTCTTGAACATACAACTGTGATAACCTTTCAGTAGAAAAGGTTGTTTTGACAGGTAAGAAATGCGTTGTCTTAGTCAACCTATCAACAACTACCCAAATGGAATCATGTCCTTTGCTTGTCCTGGGTAGGCCAACAACAAAGTCCATGGTCACATGGTCCCACTTCCACTGTGGTATGGGTAAAGGTTGCATTGTTCCTGCAGACTTTTGGTGTTCAGCTTTAACTTGCTGACACACAAGACACCTCATCACAAACTCTGCAACATCTTTCTTCATTCCAGGCCACCAATACAAATCTTTCAAATTTCGATACATCTTGGTGCTCCCTGGATGCATAGCATACATTGAAGAATGAGCTTCTTCCAGGACTAACTTCCTCAAGTTATCCATATCCGGCACTATCATCCTCCCATGATAACATGCTACATGATCATCTGAGTCATAGAAACCATCTCGCTTCTCATTTCCATACTCTGATCTAATCTGCTAAACTACAGCATCAACCTGTTGTGCCTCCTTAATCTGCTCTCTTAGGGTGGGTTTGATATGCATCTCAGCCAACAACCCAGCAATCCATGACACCTTCATCTGTACATTGTCTTGCCTTAAGGAGATAAGCATATCTCTCCTAGAGCATACTAAAGAGTTTAATTGTGCCCTATCAGAGGATGATGTTGTTGATTTCCTACTCAAGGCATCTGCAACTACATTGGCCTTTTCTAGATGGTAATCTATTGTACAATCATAATCCTTGATTAACTCCATCCAGCGATGTTGCCTCATGTTAAGCTCATGCTGAGAGAAGATATACTTAAGATTTTTGTGATCTATGAAAATCTGGAATGTCTCTCCATAGAGATAATGTCTCCAGATCTTCAGGGCATGAACCACATCAGCTAACTCCAGATCGTGTGTCGGATAATTCTCTTCATGTTTCTTAAGCTGTCGTGAAGCAAAAGAAATCACTTGCTTATCCTGCATCAACACGCATCCGAGTCCATTCTTGGAGGCATCACAGAAAATTATGTATCCTTTTCCTTGCTCAGGTAACACAAGCATAGGTGCACTTTTCAACCTCTCCTTCAACAGCTGAAAAGACTGTTGACACTTATCACTCCAGGTAAAAGGAACATCTTTCCGGGTTAACTTGGTTAAGGGTAAGGCTATAGAACTGAAATTCTTAATAAACCTTCCATAATAACCAGCTAATCCCAAGAAACTTCGAATCTCCGTTGGTGTCTTCGGTTGTTCCCACTGTAGAACAGATTCTACCTTTGTAGGGTCAACACGAATACCTGAGGCAGATATCACATGTCCAAGAAAAGATACTTCCGGCAACCAGAACTCACACTTGCTAAACTTAGCATATAGCTTATGTTTTCTTAGCAGAGTTAGAGCCTGTCGGAGATGATGTTCATGCTACTGAGCATCCTTACTATAAATCAGAATGTCATCTATGAAGACGACAACACACTGATCAAGGAAAGGTCGAAAAACTCTATTCATGAGTTCCATGAATGCAGCTGGTGCATTGGTTAGTCCAAACGACATAACCGTGAACTCATAGTGACCATATCGTGTCCTAAAGGCAGACTTGGATATGTCACTATCCTTAATACGGAGTTGATGATATCCAGACCTCAAGTCTATCTTTGAGAAGACTGTTGCACCACGCAACTGGTCAAAAAGATCATCAATCCTCGGCAATGGGTACTTATTCTTTATCGTTACTTTATTTAGTTGTCTGTAATCAATGCACAACCGCATTGACCCGTCTTTCTTTTTAACAAACAAAACTGGAGCACCCTAGGGTGAAGTGCTCGGTCAGATGAAACCCTTCTCAAGCAAATCTTGAAGCTTCTTCTTGAGTTCTGCCATCTCAGCAGGTGCCATCCTATACGGTGTCTGGGCTATAGGTTGTGTATCTAGGATCAAATTGATTTCAAAATCAATTTCCCGAGGCGGTGGCACACCTGGAAGTTCTTCAGGAAATACATCTTCAAATTCCCTGACTACAGGAACTTCAGTAGGGTTAGGACTCTCCATGGTAGTATCTACCACATTGGCCAAGAATGCATAACATCCTTGTCTCATCAACTTATCACCAACCATCGCTGACACAAGACAGGTGGGTAGAATCTTTCTCTCTCCTTGAAAGATCCATGTGTTTCTTTCATCAGCAAACACAGCCTGCTTGGATTCACAATCCAAGACAACCCTATACCTTTCCAAGGTATCCATCCCAAGAATTATATCAAATCCTTGCATATCAAGTGGTATAAGGTCCACTTGAATGCGATGATCAGAAAAGAAGAGGATGCAGGGAGAGCATACCTCCTGCAAAATGGAAGACCCACTCAATGGAGTCTCCAAAAACAAGCTATCTTCCCTATGACTAATTGTCATATTGCAGTTACGAATCACTCTCCGAGTGACAAAGGAGTGCGTAGCACCCGGGTCAATCAGAACAGATACAACGCAGGATTTAAACATATCAGAATATAAAAGTTCCATCTGACCTGCCACTACCCGTGGATTGACCACTGCATCTGGTGGGTTCATAGCATAGAACCTCGCTGTGCCTGGTGTTGAGGTGGTGCTGATGATCCATCTTGAGATGCTTGTCCACGTCCTCGAGCTGCTCCTTGAGATTGCCTTCTCTGTGATCCCTATTGACTCTGTCTCGGAGGCTGTGTCACACTGACAGGCCTAGATCGACAGTCCTTCATCAAATGTCCCACCTTCCCACAGTTGTAACAACTCTTCTCTAGTTGTTGTGGTATGGGTGGTCCTGTAACTGACATTGATGCTGAACTGTGAGTCTCTTGTAGTGGTAGGCTTCGTCCCCTGCCTCTACTCGGTGTCCACTGTGTCTGAGCACTAGTTCTGGGTGGTGGAGGTGTAGGTGCAGAGAATCTAGGCTTCTTAAAGTCTCTAGATGAAGAACCCTGGAACTGCGGATATCTTTTATGGGTTTGTCTCTTCTCGACTACGGATTTCTCTATCCTTCGGACTGACTCAACGAAGGTAGCAAACCTCTCCCGATTCTCTAGGGCAGACACGGGAGTAGTCAAGTCGGCGTTTAAACCCTTCTTGAACCTTCTGATTCTTTCTTCTTCTGTGGCAGCCATGTGCGGACAAAACCGTAATAACTCCATAAACTTAGCTTCATACTCGCTAATGTTCATCATGCCTTGCCTCAATCTCTCAAACTGAGAGATCTTCTCATCTAGGAAGGTCTTTGGAAAATATCTATTGATAAATTCCTGATGAAAATATTCCCACGAGATCTCCACTCCAGGCCTCTTCTGCTCTTCCATGGTCCACCAGTGACCAACACTTCCCTTGAGAAGATAGACAGCATGTCTAACCTTCTGAGCTTCTGGGATGCTGAGGATTCTAAAAGCTTTCTCCAACTCTGTTAACCACAGATCGGCATCTGCAGGATCAGCTGTTCCAAAGTATTTGGTTGCTCCGACACGACGAAGTCGCTCGAACGTCTTACCGATACCTTGTCCTTCAGGCTGGGCAGGTGCCCTAGGTGCAGGCATGGGCATCCTGTCGGTGATGTGTGTCATAGCAGTCATAAACTACCCGGATATAGTTTGAACAGCTGGGTTTCCCATGTCAGCTGGGTCAAACTGAGGTGGCTCTCTGGGTGGCTCAGGTACAGGTTGTTCTATTTCTAGGTTCCTTGCACCTTCTCGAGGCGCAGCAACACTACTTTCGGCCTCGTACTCCTCCTGTGGTCCAGACATCCTTAATTATCTTCTTCTCCTGAGGAGCAGAAGACTCTATTAGATAAGAAAGAAGTAATAAGGATCGACTTGACACTCTAAGTCCTATGTCTCTGTAGACTCAGCGAACCTAGAGCTCTGATACCACTTAATTGTGGGCTCTGATCTCCAAAACCCGAGATAAACACGATTAAACTCAGCGGAAGCGATTCGATTAACAACGGAATACGAAAATCACCGGAAAATAAAACTTTTTGAGACAAGATCTTGAAATCATGAAACTCCTTTTATAAGAAACAAGGTAAACATATTACATCTCTGTTAGATCACTTCATGAGTGATTATATACAGCCAGATACAAAATCTCAAGATTTAAAACCCAAAATCTCAGACCAAAAGACTCCAAGGACCTGAGAGTACAGAGACGACATAAGACCATCTAACTACATGACTCAGCAGTCAGTATCTCCACCTGAGATTCACTGCTGCTCCTGGTGCTGCTGCTGCTGATTCTGATCACATGCAAATTGGTTCCTTCGTCCTCGACGACCACCTAAAAAGTTGAAATCTACGGGGTGAGACAATTTTAAATAATTGTCCCAGCGAGAGTTATAACTCTCTGCCAGAAGCTTTATTATAGCAACCAAGAATAAAATAGGCAATAAAAGCTCTAAGGTAATCAGCAGCAGATTGTTATCAATTAGAACAACAACATTTAAGGAATATGAAAAACATGTATACTAAGTACTGTATCATCAACCAATGTATTTCATGGTTCAACCTAAGCAGATATGCTATGCGGTTGATTATGTTTTACAAACATCATTATGCCCTGCGGAGATGAGGTATACCGCTCATACTCTAACCGATCACTATTAAGTCGCATCGGTATCATACATAGGTCATCAAAAGAGCCGGATTCTTATGACCTCATCTTCCTCAGTCAGTAAGAGGATCAACATGCAGGACATCTAGTGTCTCTACTACTATAGCTTACCAGGGTATTCTGGTACTTCACTATTAGAGTCACAGTGGCATTCTGTACTCTCTTCGCTACCGAAAGATTTCTTGTTTATCTCTCATCGATGCGGTATAAAAGATTTCCTCGGGAGATTAGTGTTACATCACCCCGGCATAAAACATAGTGAAGGATTGATAGATTAAGATACATCTACATCAATTCCTACACTAGGATGTAAGGAAATCCACATCCATATTACCCCACATATTCAAAAGTATGTGCTCCAGGAATTCCCTTAGGAAAACCTGTTTCACCATCATTTAACTCCTGACAATGATGGATCTATGATCAGGGCTCTACATGGTATGATTATACTTGATTAGTTAGGTACATTTCAGTATTCTTTTATCATCAAACATGTTTTCAAACATTAATCATTAGCATATCAGCTATGAAGGAAGAATACTAAATGTAGCAAGCCTAACTCTCATCAATTGTCATATCTCAATATTCTCATCACAAGTCATCTCTTAAAGCATGACCTTGATGGTATTCATGGCTCTCACAGCCTATCAATCTCATAAGATGCTATTAACAAGGCATCAGGATATATCACTATTCATAAAGCTAACAACATGCTTTCAATGAATATAGTATCATCATACATACCTGGATATGATCATCCTCATAAAGGAACCTGCATGGTTAAATCAACCGATAACAGTAAATAACTTATTTAAAGAATTTATATCTCCCTACTCATACAAGAGCTAGGTTTCCCTGGTTTTCATCAATTAGGGTTTACTATTCACATTACATGTCATCACCTTAGAATTAGGGTTTACTATTCACCTCATGGTGAAATGATCTCATAACATCCTCATGTATGAGAAACATCATCATTAAAGACCTCAGATAAGATTAAGATTCATCAATTATCATAATTAGGGTTTCCATGATCTCACATAAGTGGATCATACCTAAACTTGCACATTCATGTATATTGAAGGTATTTTACTTGAGTTTCCATTATAATTGGTACTTTCTCTCTCCTCTAACTAGTAGATAGTGATTACACCACTCTAGATTAGGTTGGGTTAAGTCCTCATTGATTAACACAAGTCAACTCATCACTATCATGTGATTAGGGTTTGATTAAAACAAGGTATCACTCAATTGAACCTTTCAGGGGCATTTTGGTAATTTACCCATTGACCATCATCATGGGTCAATTCATTAGCCACTTAGTCCCTTAACATCTTAGGTTACCATTAGGGTTTATATTAGATCATCATTGAACCTTTTACACTTTCAAGTGATTAAGTATAATCAACCTTGAAGATCTCCAATTGGTTTAGGGTTTAACCTTCAACCTTCAACCCATTTAATTCTTAAACGACCTTGAACTCGTTTAACCTCAAATGACCTTGGACCCATTTGAGCCTTAAACAAGTGTGGACCCACTTGACCTTAAACGGGTGTGGACCCACTTGAGTCTAAACGGGTGTGAACCCATTTGAGATCAAACGAGTGTGAACCCATTTGAGATCAAACGAGTGTGAACCCATTTGAGATCAAACGAGTGTGAACCCATTTGAGATCAAATGAGTGTGGACTCGTTTGGACTCAAACGAGTGTGGACCATCTTGGGTTCAAACCGCATGAACATAAAGGTGACACATAGGTTATATTTGAATAGGGTTTCCTATGTTGAAGCCTTTAATTGGCCAAAGACATGTTAACCACTTACAAATTGAGTCAATTAGGATGAGCCTCAATCAATTGGACTCCAATGTGACCCTCAATTGAAAGCCAATTAGGGTTAAGTCTAACTCAATTAGGGTTTCCAATCGACTAATCATCAATTTTCAATAATGTGAAACAAAGTGCAATTGAACCCTTCAATTGAACTCCATATGGGCCAAAACTAGGCTCAAACGGTCTTGAGGTCGTTTGGATGACCTCCAAATGATCTTGAGACCGTTTTCTCAAAGTTTGACCAAAAACCAAAATGATTTGATAAGGGTTGAGCCCTAATTAAATTAAAAATCAGCACTTTTCATCAATTATCAACATCTTGTAATTGGACCCTCAAACCATCAAATTTCTTTGACCCTAGACCTCCAAACGATCTTGGGGTGTCACTAAACGAGTGTGAGATCGTTTGGATGAACCCCCAAATGGGTTGGAACCCGTTTGGGTCCTTCAACCCAAAACTCAACAAGATCTATATTGAAATCAACAACTTTCACCCGATTAGGGTTAGGTTATTGAAGTGTCTTCAACTCTTAATTGGTTAGGAATTAGATTACAATTCTTTGTAGGAATGAAATTCAATACATTATGAACAGACCCTCAAACGTTCGTACTTTGGTCAACCCTATGAAACGGTCTTGGGGTCGTTTTGATCCAAACGATCTTGCAGGATCGTTTGAGATCAAACGGGTTGAACTCGTTTGACCTTAAACGAGTTGCACCCATTTGGACCAAAACGGTTCAAGGTCGTTTCATAAAGTGACCTAGGAATCCACGCCCATCATCCTAAACCTCTGTTCAGGTTGGTTCCTCCACCGTTTTGCTTGCAAAAGAGCAAGGAAGAAGGGAGGTAGAAGAAGAACTAATCATAGGAAACAAGAACAAAGATATGCATAACAAAGCTAAGGGTTAGAGTTATAAAACCCGCCTCAAACGTGGTTCCTAGAGATTCCAAGCTTCCAAGCTTCAAGCCTTTAATGGTGTCTTGAGCTCCACAGGTCGGCCAAGGTCAATTCTTCAAGAAAAAGATGGGGATGTCGGCTAGAACAAGGAACCTAAGTAAGAAAACTAGCAATTCAACCTTGTAATATAATTTCCTCCATGAATCCAAGCTAGAAGGTGGTGTTCTCTTACCTTAGAATAGGTTGGTCATTTCCTTGAGCTCCTGAGCTCCTTCCTTAGTCGGCCACAGCAAGAGATAAGTGAATAGTGAAAGGGAAATGTTGCCTTTGATTGCAAAGGAAAGGGTATAAGTACCTTTGGGGTTATTTTCATCATAAGGACAACTTACTCCTCCTTTTCACAACTAGGTCCTTCCTTTCTTTTTGGCACGTCCCTCCTCTTCTTTCTAAGGTAAAACTCCTTCTAAAACCAAGAACTAAAGGCAAGGAAGGTCAACTTATCACTAAGGTACATATGTACATAAGGGTCTCCTTACTTACATCTTGATGATTTAATTACAAAGGTGTTCCTTATTATATGATTATTCAAAGGAAGTTCCCCCTTCATCATTATTAGTTTAAATGATGTCAAAAGTCATAAAAGATGTTCAAGATGGTGTATTTTATAAGTTGCACCCCACATTTGGGTAAATTGCACTTTAATCCAAATTAGGGTTTTTAAGCACAAGGATCATTCCACAAGCTGTATCTTGATGCCCAAGCTTGGGAAATCCATCTTACCTCATCATATTTACTCATATGATGTCTCATCATCAGAGGAACATCTTAATTTGTGAAATTTGCAAGTTACACCCCTTAACTGGGTAATTTGCACATAGGCCCCTGCATTATCAAATAATTCTACAACATTGTTTTAAAAGGACAGAAATGAAAATGTATGTTCCTTAGGAACTTAATTACATGCCAAAAGATAATCACAAGGATTTAATTACATATTTAGGCAAAACACCTAGGGTTAATTCATAACCCAGGTCAGGGATGTTACACTTTGTATACTAATCTTTTTGAAAACCATACATGTGAGGTTACTGATTTGATTCCCATTATATATATTTTAGTCATGCTTTAGTTAGACATTCATCATTTTAATCCCATGTACTCTTATATTTAACTTACTTGTTACTCCTAGATAAGGAGGTAGTATCTTTCTACCTTTGATTGTGTGTCTCACTTGTGATTTATTTTTAGTGTGTTGGTCAATCTCTGTCTCCTAAATATTTTCATACAATACCCATATTTTTAAAGCTAGAGAAGACTCAATAAGTCTTACAATCTTCTTTTGTAGTTGAACTTCGACCCCACAAAACTTAGTCAGGTGAAGTGCATATCCTATCATCAGCTAACTTTTGTGGTTTTGTGCAAGTGCATTAGATGCTCACCTTGCTAAGTACTATTTATTGAGTTGAAGTCCTCAATAAAGCATTCAAAGGAAAGGTATATATTCAGCTAAGCAGGCCTGCTCTTCAAATTCTTTTGTATATTATCATCTTCTTATTTGGCTGCTCTCATGCTAACATCTCTGATAATTTCTTTGGAAATAATGGATCACTTAAGACAATTGTAAGGTATTGATCTTCGGCTTGGGAAGAGTGAGAGAAACAAGTAAAAGGTAGAAGCATAAAGTGGTTTTATGGAGTGGCCTAAGTATTGAGGGCACAATTGTCGAAGGTGTACCAAGAAATTGTTGCTGAAGGGACCTGCTCACTTGCCATGACTAGGTAAAAACTAATAGGACAATTGTCGAACGAGTACTAGGCAATTGCTGCTGAAGGGACCTGCTTACTTGCCATGTCGAAGGAGTATTCCAGTATGCCCAATTCTCATGATCTACATAGGCAGTCTGCACAACCCCAACTTCCCAATTCTCACAGTCTTCACAGACAATATGCACAGTTCTAGATGCCAATCCCCAACGAAAGGAAAAGGAAAACGATGTACATGTATATGGGTACCTACCCAATGGAATAGATCACTATGACATGATGAACCAGAGCAAGTACTGCATCTATTTTTGTGGGTACAAGGTGGCGAGCCCAAGGATGGTGGAGGTCATGTATTTGGTGTGTGCGCTAGCAATCAATGTGCCTTGCTGGTAGGAAAGAACTCTATTTTTGAGGTTTTGACTTCTATATTTCTAATTTCATGGAAGTGGTTATATGACAGCTGCTAGGATCCAAGGCATCACTATGTTCAATGGTGGTTACATCACTATAAATATGTCAAGGGGCAAGGTTTATGTCCTCCCCTATATATTATTTATTTGGTTATATCAATAGAATTGACTTTCAGACTTGTGGTGTATGGTTCAATACTCTCTTGAAAATACTTAGTCTAAGTTATAATCTAATCATAAGTTTATTTGGTCATATGCATTGTTTGTGTATGAGGTATGTAATTGGGAATAGGTGACGTTGGTGCATGTGAGTTCTTGACATCAATGCAATGAAATAGGTGATATCGGTGCAAGTAGTTTTTTGAAAATGGGTTATGCTTTGTGTTGTCGCCTATAGTCAAGTTCTGGAATCTGAAAGCGGCTAATGGGTGATGTGCATTCCACGTAAGTTACACAGCACAAAGCCCACGCTTAATAGGTGGCATGCCTTTTATTGGTGATTGATATGTATGTCACCTTTTCACTTATACTATATACGTATGAATGTCACCTATACCCTGATTTTTTGTAATGATAGTAAAAACTATATGACTTAATTATTGAATTTCATTTATGAAAAAAAATACTGTGCATTCTTAGTTTTTTAAATTGTTTGACATCCTTATCATATCCATGTGTGGTATATATATATATATATATATATATATATATATATATATATATATATATATATATATATGTAGATGTACAATCCGTTATATTACTATCTTTTTATTGCCATTTTTTAATTTCAAATTCCTTTATAGGAATGCTTTCCAACATTTTCATCTATCATTACCCAATTAAATATCCTAAAATGAATAGAGTTATTATAATAAGGATATGATACTTACATGTAAAATGTAACCTACCAACTGATGTGTAATATATCATGAGGGAAAAACACTTTGACAAATTAGTCATATAGTTGATTATTGTTTTCTTTGTTGGGTTTGATTTTCTCTCATTCTCTAGTTTTGTCGTCTTAGTATTCAAAATTTATATGGATCGAAGGAATTCATTGTTTTATTCAATGTTGGTGCTTCATGTTAATATCTTTCCTTATGCTTGAGTTGGCAACAAATATTTGCCTCATGGATACAAATATTGGTTTGAATGAAATGAGACTTGCATGTGCATGCCATATATGGGAGAAAAGTTTGTAAAATCCCAATGATTTAGTGTCAACCCAGTTCATATTTGATTGTATTTGTTTATATATAAGTATTCTTAATCTAACTTATTTAACATGCTTGATGATTTTTCATGTTTGACGCATGTCAATGTTTCTCTATTTATTATACATGATATGCTAGATACATTCCTTGTTAAAAAAGATAAGAACTGCCTATTTTATTCACAAGAAAATCATGATTCCATAAATATGTCGATGTTTTCATATTATTATCATCATAATATTAAAATAAGCATGTTGTGCAAACTCAAACAAGAGACTCACTCCTGATGTGTAATATATCCTAGACGTTTTATCGCTAAAAAATTTGCTCTTTCAAATATAAAAGAGAGGACCAACTGCTCCAGTCCGTCACTGTCGAGATAAATATTAACATGGACACATATAGAGTAGAATATGAGGATCATGACAGAAAATTTGGATAGACGACGTAATTTTTTTGGCTAC